>OZ024744.1:46074136-46196636 GCA_964016885.1 Eledone cirrhosa | reverse complement strand
ATCAATCTGTGAACACAGAATTAAATATCTCGAAAAACATTGCAACAGAAGGAAGACAGGAAGAGGAAACTTTGGTTCGTGGAGACGTTCCCTGGCAAAGAACGGAAAAACAAAGATAATACGTCATGAGTTCAAATCCCGCCGAGGTTGAATTTGCATTTCATCCTTACGGGGTCGATAAAATAAAGTACCAGTAATGCACTGGGTAATTGCTGGCCTTGTGCCTAAAGTAGAAACAATTATTTCGAGTGGTGAAAACAATTACACGCAAAGACAAAACCACGTTCATGGTATAACTGAAGTCGTAGACTAATATTCTATTAGGTGGTTCGTGGAGACGTTCTCTGGCAATGAATGGAAAAAAACGAAGATAATACGTCATTATGTGGATCGGTGAGAACAATTACACGCAAAGACAAAACCACGTCTATAGTATAACTGAAGTCATAGACTAAAATTCTATTTAGGAAACCGAAAGATTCTCGGCTTCAGAGTTAAGAATAATGTAAATAAATTACAGAGGTTATTGAAATCAACAATAATTAATTATATAGATGCACGCATCCATATACGTACATACACATGCATACGCGGAAACACCAGCCATGGGTATGCAAATCCAGGCACGTACACTCTGAAGCCGAGAATCATTCGGTTTCCTAAATAGATATTTTTTTACTTAGTTTCAGGTCACTGAAACTCATTAATTTGAAAGGTATTAGTATGCTACATTTAATACGGAAATGGCCTCTAAAGGACTAGAACTCTCCAATTCGAAGGAAATAGTAGATTATATGCTACATGTAATGGCTTCTAAAGGAGTAAAGCTCATTAATTCAAAGTAAATAGTAGTGTATGTGTAATATTTAATACAGAAATGGCTGTCAAAGGACTAGAACGAATATATTTTGAGTAAATAGTAGTATATGTGTAATATTTAATACATTAAAGGCATCTAAAGGACTAGAACTCTTCAATTTGAAGGAAATAGTACAGAATATGCAACATTTAATATAGAAATGGCTTCTAAAGGGCTAAAACTCATTAATTCGAAGGAAATAGTACATTATATGCAATATTTAATACAGAAATGGCTTTTAAAGGACTATAAATCTCCGATTTAAAGGAGAAATAGTAGTATATATGCCATATTTAATACAGAAATGGCTTGTACAGGACGAAAACTCATTAATTCGAAGGATATTAGTAGATTATATGCCATATTTAATACAGAAAAGGTTTCTAAATGACTACAACTTTTAATTTGAAGGAAATAGTACATTATAGGCCATATTTAATATGGAAATGGCTTCTTAAGGACAATAACTATTTAATTCGTAGTAAATAGTAGTATGTATGCAATATTTAATACAGAAATGGCTTCTGCAGGACTAAAACACTTTAATTTGAAGAGTATTATTAGATTATATGCAATATTTAATATATAAATAGCTTCTACACTGCTAGAACTCATTAATTGAAATCAAATGGTAGTGTATAAGCAATATTTAATAGAGGAATGGCTTCTACGGGACTGAAACTCTTTAATTTGAAGGGTATTAGTAGATTATATGCAATATTAATACAGAAATGGTCTGTAAACGACTAAACCTCTTCAATTTGAAGGAGATAGTAGAGTATATGCAATATTTAATAAAGAAATGGCTTCTAAGGGAGTAAAACTAATATAATTAGGGGAAATAGTAGTATATATGTCATATTTAATAAAGAAATGGCTTATAAAGCAGTAGAACTCTTTAATTTGAAGGGTATTAGTAGATTATATGCCATATTTAATACGGAAATGGCTTCTAAAGGATTAAATCTCATTAATTTGAGGGAAATATTAATGTATGTGCAATAATTAATACAGAAATGGCTTCTCAAGGACTAGAAATTTTAATTCAAATAAAATAGTACATTATATGCCATATTAAATATAGAAATGGCTTCTTAAGAACAATAACGCATTAATTTGTAGTCAAAAAGCAGGCTTAGAAAGTATGGCGGGATGGGGGAAGTAGAGAAGACTATCAAGTGGCCAGGAGGGAAGCTAGGAGACAAGTGCACTTCGCAAGAAGGGAAGCAGAGGAAAGAAAGTTCAAGCATGTTCTACAACGCGAGGACCAAAAACGTGAGGTGTTCAGGATTGCTAGGCAATGTGTCAAGGAAAACTGTGATATTGTCGGGGAGAAGTGTGTCCTTAATGATGATGGTGTGCTTGCTATCACTGACGCTGATAAGAAGGTAGCTTGGAAGTGTCACTACGAAAGGCTACTAAATGAGGAGAATAATTGGGAGAAAGACAGTCTCCCCACATCGATCCAAAAGAGGGACCAGCATTGCTAGTTGAATGTAGTATAATAAGTATAATAAGATATGAAGACGGGTTAGGCGGCTGGGCCTTCGGAAATAGTTGAAAGCATCTGGAACGGTGGGAGACACTATGGTCACCCGGATAGTAAACCATGTCATATAGAATGGGGTCGTACCGAAGGACTGGCGTAGCAGCATCATCATTAACTGCTACAAGGCTAAAGGAGATGCCCTAGACAGGGGTAACTATAGAGGCATTAAATTAATCGACCAGGTCATGAAGGTCACAGAAAAAGTAATAGCGCAATTAATCAGAGAGCGAATTGATCTAGATAAAATGCAGTTCGGGTTTGTGTCAGGTAAAAGTACTCCAGAGGCTCTTTTCATTGTACGACAACTACAGGAGAAGTACCTAGCTAAAAGTAAACCCCTATACTTAGCTTTTGTTGACTTGTAGAAAGCCTTTGACAGAGTCCCACGCTCCATTATCTGGTGGGCTCTTAGAAAACTATGTGTTGATGAATGGCTTGTGAGAGCTATACAAGCCATGTATAAAGAAACAGTCAGAAAGGTTAGAATTAACATCGAATATAGTGAAGAGTTTAGAGTAAATGTTGGTGTTCAACAGGGATCCGTTCTTAGCCCCCAGCTATTTATTATTGCCCTTCAGGCTATAACAGAGGAGTTCAAGACCGGCTGCCCATGGGAACTCCTATATGCAGATGATCTAACGCTCATAGCTGAATCAATGGCTGAACTAGAGAAGAAATTCCAAACATGGAAGCATGGCCTAGATTCAAAAGGCCTTAAAGTTAACTTGTCTAAGACTAAAGTTCTAGTTTGTAGGAAGGAAAATAGGGAACCGGTCCCATCTGGGAAATGGCCATGCTCAGTGTGTAGGAAAAGAGTAGGCAGAAACTCGATTTTATGTCCCAAATGCAAAGTATGGGTGCATAAAAGATGTAGTGGGATCACAGGTAAGCTAACTAAGAATATAGATTTTATATGTGGCTGGTGCTCTGGAGCAATAAGTAGCAGCAAGTGCCCACAGAATACTAGCTCATTCAATTGCACAGATGGTTCTATAGAAATAGTGGACACCTTCCATTACCTGGGTGACAAAATCAGCAGTGGGGGAGGGTGCTCTGTAAGTACAGTAGCTAGAGTCAGAACGGGATGGAAAAGTTCAGAAAGCTTATACCACTATTGGCCGCTAAAGGGTTCTCTCTAAAAATGAAAGGCAGGCTGTATGATGCCTGCATACGAACAGCAATGTTACATGGCAGTGAGACCTGGGCATTGTGTGATACGCAGACTGGATAGAAACGAAGCTTGCATGCTTCGCTGAATGTGTAAGAGTAATATACGTGAACGGCAAAGCATAAACGAACTAAGGGATAAATTAGGAATAAGAGGGATCAGATGTTGTTTACTTGAGAGAAGACTACGTTGGTATGGTCACGTGATGCGCATGAAAGACGACAGCTGTATAAAAAAGTGCAGGGCGGGCGATAAAAATAGACGGTAGCCACGGAGTAGGCAGACCCAGAAAAACCTGGGACGACTTGATAAATTCCGACCTCACACAGTTGCACCTCTCTAAGACAATGTCACTGGACCGAGATCTTTGGCGCTACACAGTAATACAGAAGACCCGCCTTGCCTAAGTAGAAAGAGAAACCTACAGTCAGTAGGCACCTCTAACAAAAATACACCCCTGTCCCAATACCCCCATCGCATCCACACCACCCCCTTCAATGTGAAGTTATGTTGGTACCACAACATCCAGTCCGAAACAAATGAGGTCCTGTAGGTGTCACGACAAAAAAAAACACACAGTCCACCCTGTAATGTGGCTGTGTAGATAACACGGTAAAAACCTCCCAGTCCACACTGTAAACGTGGTTGGTGTTATGAAGGGCATCCAGCCGTAGAAAACCCGCCAGACAGTCCTATACGAGCAGGACAACCAATCTTGCCTCAAGTGGGAAAATTCCCGTCCAAACCCATGCTAGCGTGGAAAATGGACGTTAAACGATGATGATGATGATGATGATAATACTGTCCAGTATATATAGACTATATGTCATGTTGTCCAAGGGAAAGTCTGTTGTCCAGAGCATCGGCCACATATAAAATCTACATTCTTAGATAGCTTACCTGTGATCTCACTACATCTTTTATGTACCCATAGTTTGCATTTGGGACATAGAATGGAATTTCTACCTACCCCTTTCCTACACACTGAGCATGGCACCAGTGCCCTATTTTCTTTTCTACATACTAGACCTTTAGTCTTAGACAAGTTAACTTTAGCGTCTTTTGATTCAAAGCCATGCCTCCAATTTTGGAATTTCTTCTCTAGTTCAGCCATAGATTAGGCTAGGAGAGTTAGATCATCTGCATATAGAAGTTCACATGGGCAGCTGGTCTTAAACCCCTCTGTTATAACCTGAAGGGCAATAATAAAGAGGAGGAAGCTAAGGATGGGGCCTTGCTGAACACCTACTTTTACGCTAAATTCTTCACTATATTCATTGTTAATTCTAACCTTGCTGACTGTTTCTTTGTACATGGCTTGTATAGCTCTCACAAGCCATTCATCTATTCCTCCATTTCTAAGGGCCTACCAGATAATGGAGCGGGGGACTCTGTCAAAGGCTTTCTCCAAGTCAACAAAAGCTAAGTAGAGGGGTTTACTTTTAACTGGGTACTTCTCCACTAGTTGCTGTACAAGGAAAATAGCATCTGTGGTACTTTTACCTGGCACGAACCCAAACTGCATTTCATCTAGATCAATTTGGTCTCTGATTAGTTGTGCAATAACTCTTTCTTTGACCTTCATGACCTGGTCAACTACCTTAATGGCGCTATAGTTTCCCCTATCTAGGGTATCTCCTTTACCCTTGTAGCAGTTAACAATGATGCTGCTACGCCAGTCATCTGATATGACCCCATTCTGTATTATTTGGTTTACTATTTGGGTGTCCATAGTATGTCCCACCATTCCAGATGCTTTCAATATCTCAACAACTATCTCCGAAGCCCCAGCTGCCTTGCCTGTCTTCATATCTTTGATTGCCTTATTTACTATACTACCATTAACTTGCACCGCTGTTCCTTCTATTGGATCGATTTGGGCAGACTATCTTTTTCCCATTTATTCTCCTCACATAGTAGTCTCTCGAGGTGACACTTCCAAGCTACCTTCTTATCAGTATCAGTGAGGGCAAGTACACCATCATCTTTACGGACACACTTCTCCCTGACAAAATCATGATTTTCCTTGACACTTTGTTTTGCGATCCTGAACACCTCACGTTTTTGGTCCTCACATTGTAGAATATGCTTGAACTTCCTATCCTCTGCTTCCCTCCGTGCAAGGTACACTTGTCTCCTAGCTTCTCTCCTGGCCACTTGATAGTGTTCTCTACTTCCGCCATACTTTCCAAGCCTGCTTTCTGGATTTGATTGACTCCTCCACCTTAGTGTTCCACCTCCAAGTTACTCTCCTCCTCCTACCTATAGGTCTGCTCCAGCAATAGATTCCATCTGTCACCTTCAGCAGTTTAACTTTCAAGAATTGCCACTGTTCCTCTATATTATATGTCTTTAATTGCACCTCTTTACTGTCGAAAGCATTAACTAATATGCTTTTAAATTTATTACTGGCTGTGAGGTCCTTCAACTTCCATCTTTTCCTCAAGGTAGTCCTCCTCTGTCGTCGAGTACGTCTAGTCCTGACTATGAGGTCCCTAACTACGAGGCTATGTTGGGAGGTGCATTTTTCAAGGGGAGGGATTTAGTGTTTACAACAGACACTGTCACACCTTCTAGTAAGGATATAATCTATCTGGCTGGCATGTTCCCCTGATCTACAGGAGACCAAGTCATTGTCTCGTTTTTTGAAGTTTGTGTTACAGATAGTTAGGTTATTAGCGTCACAAAATTCCAGGATTCTGGAGCCTTCCTCATTTCTAGTACCAAACACATAGCCTCCATAGATTCCATCATAGCCATCACTATGTTGTCCAATGTGACAATTTAGGTCACCAGCAATAATTATGCAGTCACTGTCTGTTATTTGGGAGGAAGTAAAAATTAGCAAATCATAGAACCTGTCTTTTATTACATCAGGTAGACCAGACTGGGGTGCATAAGCGGATATTATTGTCACAGTTGTTCTATTTAGAACAAGTCTTATTTTAATTATTCTGTCGTTCACTCTATTTATGGCAATTACCTTATCTACCCATTTCTCTGCTAACATAATTCCTACTCCACCCAGCCCATTGTCATTTCCCATCCAGAAAAGTTTATAGCATCTTTTTTTACCGAAAATGAATCTAGGAGACCCACCCCTGCACCTAGTCTCTAGAACACACACACACACATATATATATGATTTCTATATATCTATACATTGTTGTCCAAAGGTATGGCTGAAACAGGTTGACACCAATGATGTCAGCTCATCATTTAATGTCCAATCTGATGAGTTCCACTCCACTTGCTAAGGTCTGGGATGTTGAGATTTATTACAAAAATATCACTAAAACCAAGATACTGGGTTGGTATACCTACCTAGTGTGGTATGTGTTGTTGTGTGGTATGTGTTATGGTATGTGGTGTGGTATGACATGATGTGTGTCTGTTGTGTGGGATGGTGTGTGTATTGTGGTGTTTTGATGTGGTGTGTGTGTGCAGAGTGATGTGTTGTTGTGTGTGTGTAGTGTAAAGAGGAAATTTTACACACATAGGACCTAGAAGGGGTGTGAGGACTCTACCCTCTACAACCCTCTCAGAAATAAATGGCTGAAGAAAAAGAGAAGAAAGTATTTTCAAATGTGAATTATATTTTTAAAAAGTCATAATTTGAACTGTCATGAAAGTACCATCCAACAAATATTAAAGTTATAGAATTGTTTTTATTTACACATAAATGTGGATATATTTTCATAAATATAAATATAAACCAGTTAAGGTTTACAAAATATACACATCATTCTTTTGTTTTGTTTTTTAATGATGTAGTTATAAGCGTGTCACTGTGGACATTTGAAGCTTGGTGGAGCCCTTCACTCACCAGGTTTGAACAGTTGATTTCTTCTAGAGAAGGAGAGAGAATGAGAGAGATGAAGTGAGATAGAAATATAGAGAGGAAGAACAGACCCCAGTGGTAGACTGGTACTTTTTTGTTATCAATCTTGAATGGATGAAAGGTAAATTTGACCTCAGCAGGATTTAAACTCAGAGAGCAGAGAACCAGAACAAATATGGCACAAAACATTCCATCCATTTTTTTATAGACTTTAAATAACTGTTTCTACTTTTAACTCAAGGCGAGTAATTGTAAGGGAAGGAGGAAGTTGATTAAATCAACCCCAGTGGATTACTGGTACTTTATTTTACTGAACCTGTGAGGAAGAAAAGTAAAGCTAACCTCTGGATTTTAACACAGAATGTAAAGGGATGTAACTAAATGACAAATCGTCTGACACTCTACTGATTCTTCCAATCCACCACCCTCAACAATGAAATGAGATTGTGTCTCTGTAATAGCCCTTAATGACAAATAATATGTAGGGATACTTTCTACAGGGTGTATTTGTTAGCTACAATAAAAAACCTGTGAGAATAATTTCCAACATAATAAATGTTCATCAATATATATTAATATTATTATTATTTTCTGCTAACATGTGTAGTGTGTATATTGATATTATACGCAGGTATATATAAATAAAATCATAATTTACAATTTAAAATGCACAGAAATTGAACGAAGACTGCGTTACACGGTCTTATTTAATCAGTAACGTAATCCATGATACATTAAAAAAAGACGATATTATATATAACTGCATTAGGAGAAAATTAGTGACAGAAAATTAGTATGTTTATTTAAGTGATTGCCACCGGAAGTGTTGACATCACGCACTCTCTCTTTCTATATAGTAGTTGAAGAGGTGGTGGTGGTGGCAACGATATACCGGAAGTGTTGACATCACACACTCTCATTTTCTATATATATGGTAGTTGAAGTGGTGGTGGTGGTGGCAACGATATACCGGAAGTCTTGACATCACACTCTCTTTTTCTATATATATGGTAGTTGAAGTGGTGGTGGTGGTGGCAACGATATACCGGAAGTGTTGACATCACGCACTCTCTATTTCTATATATATGGTAGTTGAAGTGGTGGTGGTGGTGGCAACGATATACCGGAAGTGCAACTTTGAAAAGAAGTCAATTTCAAATTATTTATTTTTACGAAATTTAGTAGATAAATTATGTAATATTCATTCATTATTTATTCAAAGTGGATTGGCAGTATCGGTAGAGGGTCGGACGCCATGCTTTCCAGCATAGTTACGTCCCTTTACGATCTGAGTTCAAATCCCGCCGAGGTTGACTTTGCCTTTCATCCTTACGGGGTCGATAAAATAAAGTACCAGTAATGCACTGGATTATTGCTGGCCTTGTGCCTAAAGTAGAAACAATTATTTATTCAAAGTAATCCAACTTATTTTACTAACGGGATAACAAATTATAAACCGTACGCACACCCGCAGACCTTCCTTTATTATAGTTTAGATTGGTTGGTAACGCACGTTTCACTATTGATCAGCTCATGGTTTGATCTGTATCAATACAGATCGAACCTTGAGCTGATCAATAACGAAACATGTCACCAACCAATAAATGTAATGAAGGAGTAACCTTTTGTCCTTGTATTATTCTATTACACTCTGTCTAGCTCTACACTTCACTACAGACGTGAACCTAAAGATGGAGTGCTCACCCAGGTGAACCTACAGTAACTCCGTCTTACACTCCCTGGATATATACATATATATAATGTGGGTAATATTAAATATTATCCAATTACAAGTATGAGAATAGTTCAATATAAAACAACAAATATAATACAGAGCCGAAATATAATTTTAAAAAAAAATGTTTTGATAACATTTTTTGGATTAATTTTTTTAATAAATTTTAATAATATTCAGCTTTTTATTCTACATTGATAAATTATTTTATTGTATTTGGTAATATATTATTGTAAAATTATTATTTAATAACTTTTTAAATAATTCTCTAGTTGTTTAATCATTAGCCCTAATATTTATTATTGTTATTATTACACCTTGACTAGGGCAGTGGATTGGTAGAGGGTCGGACACCATGCTTTGCAGCATAGAGTTACGTCCCTTTACGACCTGAGTTGAAATCATGCCGAGGATAACTTTGCCTTTGATAAAATAAAGTACCAGTAATGTACTAGGGTAATTGCTGGCCTTGTGCCAAATGTAGAAACAATTATTACATTTGAAGTATAACAGATTATCTATATACTTAAGACTGAAAGATGTAGTTGAACTTTTTATTATAAATATATTAAAAATATACTTTGAAGATGTATTTTTACATTCTTAAATTTATATTTGATCCATGAACTATCTTTAGTCATCATCATCATTTTACGTCCGCTTTTCTCTGCTTGCAAGGGTGGGACGGGTCCTATTCAGCACATCATCACTCCACTTGTCACGGTCCTTCGTCATCTCCTCCGTGTGTTTCAGTGGTCTGAGGTCTGCTCTCACTACTTCCTGCGGGAGTGCGTACGTTATAATTTGTTATTCCGTTAGTAAAATAAGTTGGATTACTTTGAATAAATAATGAATGAATATTACATAATTTATCTACTAAATTTCGTAAAAATAAATAATTTAAAATTGACTTCTTTTCAAAGTTGCACTTCCGGTATATCGTAGGCCACCACCACCACCACTTCAACTACCATATATATATATAAATAGAGAGTGTGTGATGTCATCACTTCCGGTGGCAATCACTTAAATAAACATACTAATTTTCTGTCACTAATTTTTTCCTAATACAGTTTATATATAATATCGTCTTTTTTAATGTATCATGGATTACGTTACTGATTAAATAAGACAGTGTAACGCAGTCTTCGTTCAATTTCTATGTATTATATATTGTAAATTACGATTTTATTTGATGTATCATATCTACATGTTTATATACCTGCGTATAATATCAATATACACACTACACATGCTAGCAGAAAATAATAATAATATTAATATATATTGATAATGTGAAATATGTTGGAAATCATTCTCAGAGGTTTTATATTGTAATTAACAAATACACCCTGTAGAAAGTACCCCTTCATATTATTTGTCATTAAGGGCTATTACAGAGACACAATCTCATTTCATTATTGAGGCTGGTGGATTGGCAGAGTCAGTAGAGTGTCAGACGATGTGTCATTTAATTACATCCCTTTACATTCTGTGTTAAAATCCAGAGGTTAGCTTTACTTTTCTTCCTCACAGGTTCAGTAAAATAAAGTACCAGTAATCCACTGGGGTTGATTTAATCAACTTCCTCCTTCCCTTACAATTACTCGCCTTGAGTTAAAAGTAGAAACAGTTATTTAAAGTCTGTGCCATATTTGTTCTGGTTCTCTGCTCTGGGTTTAAATCCTGCTGAGGTCAACTTTGCCTTTCATCCATTCAAGATTGATAACAAAAAAGTACCAGTCTACCACTGGGGTCTGTTCTTCCTCTTTATATTTCTATCTCACTTCCTCTCTCTCATTCTCTCTCCTTCTCTGGAAGTAATCAACTGTTAAAACCTGGTGAGTGAAGGGCTCCACCAGGTTCAAATGTCCACAGTGACACCCCTATGACTCCATCATTAAAAAACAAAACAAAAGAATGATGTGTATATTTTGTAAACCTTAACTGGTTTATATTTATATTTATGAAAATATATCCACATTTATGTGTAAATAAAAACAATTCTATGACTTTAATATTTGTTGGATGGTACTTTCATGAGAGTTCAAATTATGACTTTTTAAAAATATAATTCACATTTGAAAATACTTTACAACTTTCTTCTCTTTTTCTTCAGCCATTTATTTCTGAGAGGGCTGTAGGGGTAGAGTCCTCACACGCCCCTTCTAGGTCCTATGTGTGTAAAATTTCCTCTTTACACTACACACACACAACAACACATCACTCTGCACACACATACACACACCACATCAAAACACCACAATACACACCGCATCCCACACAACAGACACACATCATACCACACCACATACCACACCACATACCATACCACAACACATACAAACCAGGTAGTTATATCAACCCAGTATCTTGGTTTTAGTGATATTTTTGTAACAAATCTCAATATCCCAGACTTTAGCAAATAGTGTGGAACTCATCAGATTGGACATTAAATGATGAGCTGTGACATCATTGGTGTCAACCTGTTTCAGCCATACCTTTGGACAACAATGTATAGATATATAGAAATCATATATATATATATGTGTGTGTGTGTTCTAGAGACTAGGTGCAGGGGTGGGTCTGCTAGATTCATTGTGGGTAAAAAGAGATGCAATAAACTTTTCTGGTGTTCAGCAAGGCCCCATCCTTAGCGTCCTCCTGTTTATTATTGCCATTCAGGCTATAGCAGAGGCGTTTAAGACCAGCTGCCTATGGGAACTTCTATATGCAGATGATCTAACTCCCCTAGCCGAATTTATGGCTGAACTACAGAAGAAATTCCAAAAATGGAGGCATGGCCTTGAATCAAAAGGCCTTAAAGTTAACTTGTCTAAGACTAAAGGTCCAGTATGTAGAAAAGAAAATAGGGAACTGGTGCCATGCTCAGTGTGTAGGAAATGAGTAGGTAGAAATTCCATTCTATTGGTACATAAAAGATGTAGTGAGATCACAGGTAAGCTATCTAAGAATGTAGATTTTTTATGTGGCCGATGCTCATGTGAAATAAGCAGCAAGTACCCACAGGATACTAGCACCTTCTACTGCCCAGATTGTTCTATAGAAATAGTTGACACTTTCCATTGCCTAGGTGACAAAATCAGCAGTGGTGGAGGGTGCTTTCAAAGTGTAGTATCCAGAGTTAGAAGGGGATGGAAAAAGCTCAGAGAGCTAATACTGCTGCTTGACACAAAAAGTTTCTTTCTAAAAATGAAAGGCAGATTGTATGATGCGTGCATACGAACAGCAATGTTACATGGCAATGAGACATGGGCATTGTGTGCAGAGGACCTGCGCAGATTGGAAAGGAATGAGGCATGCATGATCTCTCGGATGTGTAATACACGAATGGCAAGACATAAACGAACTAAGTGAGAAATTAGGAATAAGAGGGATCAGATGCTGTTTACTTGAGAGAAGATTATGTTGGTATAGTCATGTGATGCACATGAAGGATGACAGCTTTATAAAAAAAGTGCAGGGAGATCAAAATTGATGGAAGTTATGGAATAGGTAGACCCAGAAAAACCTTGGACGACATAAAATCCAGCCTTGCACACTTACCCCTCACTAAGACGATGTCACTAGATCGAGATCTATGGTGCCACACAGTAACAGAGAAGACCTGCCTTCCCTACGTGCAAAGTTAACCTACAGTCAATAGGCACCTCCTAACCAAATATACACCCAACCCTACTCCATCCTCCCACTCCCACCAACACCACCCTGTCTCTGTAACTTTATATTGGTACCCCAACATCCTGTCCAAACTAAAGAGGTCGTGTAGTTATCATCACGAAAAGACTCCTAGTCCACACTGGAAATGTGGTTGGTGTTAGGAAGGGCATCCAGCCATAGAAAACCTGCCAGATACAGTCCTATACGAGCGAGACACAGTCACCCGATCAATCCAGCCTCAAATGGGACAATTTCCGGCCAACCCATCCTAGCGTTGAAGATAAACATTAAATGGATGATATATAGTGTGTATAATAGTTGTAATATCACTGGTGCCAATCTATATCAGCCTTTCCCTTGGACAACATGACATATAGTCTATATATATTGGACAATATTATATATAGTGTATATGTGGTGTATATAGTAGTTGTGACAATATTCTATATACATATGTAGACACACACTGACAAACTTGTATATACATATAGAAGGGTCGGATGAGGAGTTCATAGCTGACCAAGTTACTCTCATGGAATGAGACAATGTATAGACACAAATATATACTATATATATGTATACAAACACATATATATTTTATGGTGAAGTCATACATCATATGGTGATATCATGTTTTCAATTGTCAGTTAGGGAGGTACATTGTGTCCTTAAACAAGACACATTCCATATGTCTCTAAACTCCTCAGCTGAAAAAGACAAGTATCAGCTTTAGTTGGAGGTTTAGCATGGATTAGATCATTCCCCGCCTCCAACATTTTCCCTGCAGCCACAAACCCAGGCTTTACTACCTGTAATAGAGAGAAGAGGAAGATAGTTAAATACCGGGGCCTGACAAACCACTTCCTCTTTGTCCCCACACTGCTGATTTCCTTCTCAAAATTAGAAAGAGAGCAGACTACTTGAGGAAGTAGTCCCATGAGGTGGGGTGGATGTTGTAGTGGGTGTCTCTGGCTATTCTCTGTGGTAACACCTTTGCCCTTTTGTCTGTAGGGTGGGGCTTAATCACAGCTCAGACTGAAATATAAAGTCTGTCCCTCTCCCGTTATTTTCGTTGGATTGGCAGTATCGGTAGAGCGTTGGACGCCATGCTTTGTAGCATAAAGTTACCTCCCTCTATGACGTGAGTTCAAATCCCGCCAGGGTTAACTTTGTCTTTCATACTTACGAGGTCGATAAAATAAAGTACCAGTAATACACTGGAATAATTGCTGGTCTTGTGCCAAAGTAGAAACAATTATTTTCGTTGTTTGATTCGTTTTTTTTTCCATTACATAAATATTTTATTACCTTTAATAATGTGTTTTGGTTTAATATGAACAGTTATATAAAATTAATAACATTATTTATTCAAATTTGAATAAAGTACTAGCATATCTATTGAACGTATGAATCTAAACTATAATAAAGTAAGGAGCACGGGACTGCGTACGGTTTATAATTGTTTATCCCATTAGTAAAATAAATTGGATTACTTTGAATAAATAATGAATGAATATTACCTAATTTATCTACTAAATTTCGTGGCTGTTGATTAAATATATTTTGTATATTTAAAGATTCACTTCTTTAAAATTTCGGAAATGTCAACACTTCCGGTTGGCCATCGCTTAAATAAACATTAATATATTTCCGTCACTAATTTTCTCCTAATGCAGTTTATATATAATATCGTCTTTTTTAATGTATCATGGAATAAGTTACTGATTAAATAAGACAGTGTAACGCAGTCTTTGTTCAATTTCTATGTATTATATATTGTCAATTACGATTTTATTTGATGTATCATATCTACCTGCGTATAATATTAATATGCACACTACACATGCTAGCAGAAAATAATAATATTAATATATATTGATGAACATTTATTAAGTTGAAATATGTTGGAAATTATTCTCACAGGTTTTGTATTGTAATTAACAAATACACCCTGTAGAAAGTACCCCTACATATTATTTGTCATTAAGGGCTATTACAGAGACACAATCTCATTTCATTGTTGAGGGTGCTAGATTTTCAGAATCAGTAGAGTGTCAGATGGTATGCTTTGTGTCATAAAGTTACAGTCCTTTATGTTCTGGGTTTAAATCATGCCATGGTCAACTTTGACTTTCATCCATTTAAGGTTGATAAAAAACAGTAACAGTAATGCACTGGGCCTGATTTTATTGACATTCCCCTTTCTCTTCAAATTGCTGGCATTGAGTCAAAAGTAGAAACATTTATTTAAAGTCTATAAAACAATAGATAGAATGCTTTCTGCCATATTTATCCTGGTTCTCTGCTCTCTGGGTTTAAATCCTGCTGAGGTCAACATTCTTTCGTCCATTCAAGGGGTCTGTTCTTCCTCTCTATATTTCTATCTCACTTCCTCCCTCTTATTCTCTCTCCTTCTCTGAAAGAAATCAACTGTTCAAACCTGGAGAATCAAGGGCTCCACCAAGCTTCAAATGACCACAGTGACACCCTTACGACTACATCAATAAAAATAAAAAAATCGATGTGTTTATTTTGTAAACCTTAACTGGTTTATATTTATATTTATGACAATATATCCACATGTGTAAATAAAAACAATTGCATAACTTTATTATTTGTTGAATGGTACTTTCATGACAGTTGAAATTTTGACTTTTTAAAAAAATAATTCACATTTGAAAATACTTTACAACTTTCTTCTCTTTTTCTTCAGGCATTTATTTCTGGGAGGGTTGTAGGGGGTAGAGTCCTCACACACCCCTTCTAGGTCCTATGTGTGTAAAATTTCCTCTTTACACTACACACACACACAACAACACATCACCCTGCACACACACACACACACCACATCAAAAGACCACACCACAACACACCACATACCACACCACAACACATACAAACCAGGTAGTTATACCAACCCAGTATCTTGATTTTAGTGATTTTTTTGTAACAATTCTCAACATCTCAGACCTTACTTACCAAGTGGAGTGGAAATCATCAGATTGGACCAAGGAAACAATGTTTCCATTGGTCTTTCCAATTGATGATAGTGTATACAGTTATTTGCCGTTGTGTCGCCAAGCGATACCAAATGCCATTGACCTGCATCTTTGGTCAAGAATGTCATTGGAGCGTCACTCACAGAAGCTGATATAGCAGCCAGCTTGACAGCCGATATAGGTAGCACCAACAATTATCACTACCGTTAACAAGAGGAAGGCGATGGCAGAAACAGTGACAATAACAACGACCCCGCATCTTCGGTTAAAGAAGGTGTTCGAGCCCCAGCAACCAGCCTGGCAGCCCGAATAGGTATCAGTTTCAACTACCACCATCATCAACAAGAGGAAGGCAGCGACAGCAGCAGTAACATTAACAACAACAACAACATGTGTATACACCAACAACTTACCAGTAAACACTACCATTAACTAATTGTCTCCAATGATTTCAGTTGGTGGCAGCTTGTTGACATCCATGCCAGCTGATGTTGACAGTTTGTGGGTCATTTTGGAATGTGATCCACCAGGTCATCTTCGGTCGGCTTCTTTTCCACTTGCCTTCAAGGGGAACCCATGTCATCGCTGTTTTGGACAGGTGATCTGGGAGGTGCAGTATGTGACCTGCAAAATGGAACTAACGTTCCATGATGATCTTCTGCTGTGTATGTGACCCTGCTCTCCACAGGATCTACCAGCTGACCTTTAGAATCTTATGCAGGCTCCTTTAATGGAAAGTTTTTAGACACCTATCCATCTTCACAGTGTGTTTCCATGTTTCACAGTCAGAGATGGGCTTAGGAAGTACAATGCTAGTGTACAAGCGCAGCTTGAAATACAAGCTGATGGCTCTGTTTGACCAAATTGAGTGCATCCATTGGAACACCGCAGTCACCTTTACAACCCTGCAGTTGATGTCCAGCTCAAAGTTGCGGCTGTGGCTCAGGATACTGCCAAGTATGTATAGAAGATATATATATATATTGTATATATTAGTGTATCAATAGTTGATCGACTTTAGTGAAATCGGACCGAGAAAACAATGTTTCCATTGGTCTTTCCAATTACTAATACTATCTATCAGTCGTAACTCCAGGTAGAAGGAGCAACGTGAAATAAAGTGTCATGCTCAAGGACATAACGCATTGCCCGGTCCGAGAATCAATCTCTCAACCTCACGATTGCGAATCCAATTCTATAACCACTCAGCCACGCGTCTGTATATAGGGTATATATTAGTTGTGATGACACTGGCAGCAAGTTATATCAGCTATTGACCTCACTTTGGATACCATCATATATTGTATGTAGAGAATATATATATATATATATTGGTAGAAATTCCAGAAAACAGAACCGAGATACTTCAGGGAAATGGCCTTGTCCAGTATGTAGGAAAGGCATTGGTAGACATTCCATCCTCTGCCCCATATGGAGAATATAGGTACACAAGAGATGTATTGGGATCTCAGTAAGTTTAGCTAAGAATGTAGGCTTTACATGTGGCAGTTGCACTGGAACAGTAAGCAGCAGACGCAAAAAACAAGCGCTACCAAATTCTAAGAGGACTCTATAGAAACAGTAGATAGCTTCTGCTACTTAGGTCACTGAATTAGCAGCAATGTTGGGTGTGCTGAAAGTACAGTAACCAGAGTAAGAACGGGATGGAGGAAGTTCAGGGAGCTACTGCCACTGCTGGCTACAAAAGCTTCTCCCTCAGAATGGTATGATGTATCCGTATGTACAGCTATGTTACATGGTAGTGACACTTGGGTGCTGCATGCAGAAGTCTTGTGTAGATTGGAAAGAAATGAAGCCTGCATGATCCGATGGATGCGAGAAAGTCGAAGCATAAATGAACTGAGAGAGAAACTAGGTATAAGAAGAATCAAATGCTGTGTGCAGGAGAGGAGATTGCATTGGTATGGACATGTGTTGCGTATGAAGGATGACAGCTGCATAAAAAAGTGCAGAGGGCTCAGTTGTTGGAAGCCTTGGAATGGGGAGACGTTGGAAGACGTGGGGTGAGGTGATACAAGCCGACCTCAGAGGCGATGACACGTGGCCGGGATCTCGGGAGATGTGCAGTAATAGAGAAGACCCGATTTCCCAGGATCACAAGCTGAAGCATATGTACAGCATGCCCCCCCCCCCCGCCTCTCCCAGCCCACACTATAAAGTGGACATGTGAAAGACACAGCAAAAAGCACCCAGCCCCCACTCTAAAGTGGACATGTGAAAGACACAGCAAAAAGCACCCAGCCCACACTGTAAAGTGGACATGTGAAAGACACAGCAAAAAGCACCCAGCCCACACTGTAAAGTGGACGTGTGAAAGACACCGCAAAAAGCACCCAGCCCACACTGTAAAGTGGACATGTGAAAGACACAGCAAAAAGCATCCAGCCCACACTGTAAAGTGGACGTGTGAAAGACACAGCAAAAAGCACCCAGCCCATGCTGTAAAGTAGACGTGTGAAAGACACAGCAAAAAGCACCCAGCCCATGCTGTAAAGTGGACGTGTGAAAGACACAGCAAAAAGCACCCAGCCCATGCTGTAAAGTGGACGTGTGAAAGACACAGCAAAAAGCACCCAACCCATGCTGTAAGGTAGACATGTGAAAGACACAGCAAAAAGCACCCAGCCCATGCTGTAAAGTGGACGTGTGAAAGACATAGCAAAAAGCACCCAGCCCACACTCTAAAGTGGACGTGTGAAAGACACAGCAAAAAGCACCCAGCCCATGCTGTAAAGTAGACGTGTGAAAGACACAGCAAAAAGCACCCAGCCCATGCTGTAAAGTGGACGTGTGAAAGACACAGCAAAAAGCACCCAGCCCATGCTGTAATGTGGACGTGTGAAAGACACAGCAAAAAGCACCCAACCCATGCTGTAAAGTAGACATGTGAAAGACACAGCAAAAAGCACCTAGCCCACACTGTAAAGTGGACATGTGAAAGACACAGCAAAAAGCACCCAGCCCACACTGTAAAGTGGACGTGTGAAAGACACCGCAAAAAGGACCCAGCCCACACTGTAAAGTGGACATGTGAAAGACACAGCAAAAAGCATCCAGCCCACACTGTAAAGTGGACGTGTGAAAGACACAGCAAAAAGCACCCAGCCCATGCTGTAAAGTAGACGTGTGAAAGACACAGCAAAAAGCACCCAGCCCATGCTATAAAGTGGACGTGTGAAAGACACAGCAAAAAGCACCCAGCCCATGCTGTAAAGTGGACGTGTGAAAGACACAGCAAAAAGCACCCAACCCATGCTGTAAAGTAGACATGTGAAAGACACAGCAAAAAGCACTCAGCCCATGCTGTAAAGTGGACGTGTGAAAGACACAGCAAAAAGCACCCAGCCAACACTATAAAGTGGACATGTGAAAGACACAGCAAAAAGCACCCAGCCCACACTGTAAAGTGGACGTGTGAAAGACACAGCAAAAAGCACACAGCCAACACTATAAAGTGGACATGTGAAAGACACAGCAAAAAGCACCCAGCCCTTGCTGTAAAGTGGACATGTGAAAGACACAGCAAAAAGCACCCAGCCCACACTGTAAAGTGGACATGTGAAAGACACAGCAAAAAGCACCTAGCCCACACTGTAAAGTGGATGTGTGAAAGACACAGCAAAAAGCACCCAGCCCATGCTGTAAAGTGGACATGGGAAAGACCCAGCAAAAAGCACCCAGCCCACATTGTCAATGTGGTTGGCATTAGGAAGGGTATCCAGCCATAGAAAACCAGCCAGAAACACCCCTATATGAGCTGTCACGGTCACCCGACACAAGTTGCCTCAAAATAGGACCTGTGTAACCCATGGAAGATAGATGTTAATCGATGATGCTGATGATGATGTAGTGTATACATAGTACGTATAGTGCATATATATATATATGATAAATGTTGGTGTCAAGCTGTTTCAGCCATTCCTCTGGACATTATATATAGTGTATGTATGTAGTACATATATATACACCAGCATTTATCATATATATATAGGCACTATACATACTATGTATACACTATTTTGCGTGTACTTGTTTTCATAGCTCCAATTAATGACGTATTTTTTTCGTCTTTATCCGTTCTTTGCCGGGGAACGTTTCCACGAACCAAAGAATCGTCTTCCTATCTTCCTTCGGTTGCAACGTTTTTTGAAATATTTACTTCTGCGTTCACAGATTGTCTTTTTTAGTTTCAGAAGATCCCGTTAAGAGTGAAAGCAGCGATTCTTTTCTTAAACTTTAATGTGTTATTTTAATAAATATATATAGATAAAGTGTATATAATAGTTATAATGTCACGGGTGCTGATCTATATCAGCCTTTCCTTTGGACAACATGACATATAAGTCTATATATATTGGACAATATTATATATAGTATATATGTGGTGTATATAGTAGTTGTGACAATATTCTATATACATATGTACACACACACACTGAAAAACATGTATATACATATAGAAGGGTCGGATGAGGAGTTCATAGGCTGAGCAAGTTACTCTCATGGAATGAGACAATGTATACACACAAATATATACTATATATATATGTATACAAACACATATATATTTTATAATGAAGTCATACAACATATTGCAATATCATGTTTTCAATTCTCAGCCAGGGAGGTACACTGTGTCCTTAAGCAAGACACATCATTCCACATATCTCTAATTTCCACAGCTAAAAAAGACAAGTATCAGCTTTAGTTGGAGGTTTAGCATGGGTTGGATCATACCCCGCCTCCAACATTTGCCCTGCAGCCACAAACCCAGGTTTTACTACCTGCAATAGAGAGAAGAGGAAGATAGTTAAATACCGGGGCCTTACAAACCACTTCCTCTTTGTCCCCACACTGCTGATTTCCTTCTCAAAATTAGAAAGACAACAGCCCACTTGAGGAAGGATGTTACAGTTGGGGGTCTCTGGCTACTCTCTGTGGTAACACCTTTGCCATTTTATCTGTAGGGTGGGGCTGAATCACAGCTCAGACTGAAATATAAAGTTTGTCCCTCTCCCGTTATTTTCGTTGGATTGGCAGTACGGTAGAGCGTCAGACGCCATGCTTTGTAGCATAGAGTTACCTCCCTTTATGATCTAAGTTCAAATCCCGCCAAGGTTAACTTTGCCTTTCATCCTTACGAGGTCAATAAAATAAAGTACCAGTAATACAGTGGAATAATTGCTGGCCTTGTGCCAAAAGAAGAAACAATTATTTTCGTTGTTTGATTCGTTTATTTTTTTCATTACTTAAATATTTTATTACCTTTAATAATGTGTTTTGGTTTAATATGAACAGTTATATTAAATTAATAATTGTTTCTATGTTAGGCACACGGCTAGCAATTACCCAGTGCTTTACTGGTACTTTATTTTATCGACCCACAAGGATGAAAGGCAAAGTTAACCTTGGCGGGATTTTAACTCAGAATGGCAAGGGCCGTAACTCTATACGTCAAAGCATGGCGTCCGACCCTCTACCGATACTGCCCATTAATTAATAATGTTATTTATTCAAATCTGAATAAAGTACTACCATATCTATTGAACGTATTAATCTAAACTATAATAAAAGGAGGAGCGCGGGACTACGAACGGTTTATAATTTTTTATCCCATTAGTAAAATAAGTTGGATTAATTTGAATAAATAATGAATGAATATTACATAATTTATCTACTTAATTTCGTGGCTGTTGATTAAATATATTTTGTTTATTTAAAGATTCACTTCTTTAAAATTTCTGAAATGTCAGCACTTCCGGTTGGTCATCGCTTCAATAAACATACTAATTATTGATTTAATAAGACAGTGTAACACAGTCTTCGTTCAATTTCTGTGTATTATATATTGTCAATTACGATTTCATTTGATTTATCATATCTACATGTATATATATACTTGTGTATAATATCAATATACACACTACATATGCTAGCAGAAAACCACCTTTCGGGTGATTTTCTGCTAGTTCATATAACGGAAACTGTTTCTCATTGTATTAAATTATGTAGGGGACTTTTAAGACAAGACACCTGTGTCAACTAGACAGTGAAATATTACCATTTACATCAGCTCCATTGTTACAACTTAAACCTCATCTAATTTTATCTTTTATGGTGATTATTTCATATTAAGGTGAACGTTAATGTTTGTAAATAACATAAGGTGATATATTTACCTTATAGTTGTTGTTTTATCACCTGCATTATTAAATATTGAAGTGGTTGTTCAACATTTTACGGGACAGGAAAATATTATTTTAATCAGAAATCAGTGAACATTTAGTTTTTACTAACTTTTCTTGATCTTGAAAACTAAAGTACGCATTATTTCGTTTTCCTCCACAACACAAACATTGTGAACTTTTCTATCTGAAGTGAAATATCTTGATTTATTACAATACTTACACACATTTTTCTACACACACACACACGGCTATTTATTTCTCTCTCTCATACCTTCACACTGTATGTCTGTATATATATATATATATGTAAATATATTAACCTTCATCTTTTGAAATTATGGATATTAATTCTCTTGTCACCTGAACTTCCCAATAACAAGAACCTTAACTATAGAAGCCTTATTCGTCTGTTTTATGAGCTGAGGATGTTATTGTGAATAGAGACTCTCTCACCTTAACAAAAATAATAGTTGAACACTACACAATAATCACCTTTATATATATATATGAGCACTTACTTTTTCTTCTTCCAAGATCAGTCTTACACTTTCATACATCTTATTACTTTACCAACTGAATGCTACATTTCTTAATATTTGAGTGGAAGTTGTGAGATTCCTTTATGAAATATGTCTGAATATAGCTGTGAGATTTGCAGGAAAACTTTCTCTTCAAAACTGAAACTATCCTCACACGAGAAAATACACAGTAGAGAAAAACCCTTCCACTGTGAAATATGTGGGAAATCTTTTACTGATAATTCTAATCTTTTCGTCCACAAACGGAGTCACACTGGTGAAAAACCCTTCCATTGTGAAATATGTGGGAAATCTTTTTCTCAGAGTTATCATCTTGTACGTCACAAAAGAACACACACTGGTGAAAAACCTTATTCATGTGAAATGTGTGGTAAATCTTTCACTGCGAATTCGTCACTGGTTGTTCACCTACGTAGTCAACACTTGCGGTAAACCCCATCACTGTGAAATGTGAAATAGACAAATATATAGACACACTTTGGAAGACAGAATATAAAATGTGAAGCTTGAGAAATCTTGAGATATGTTATGTGTGTGTGTGTATATATATATATATTTTTTATTATTTTTTATTTTTTAATACATTATTCAAAGGGAAGAAATATACTAACATATATCAAAGATTACCACAATAACTAGGGAGCGGAGGACAATATATGCTGGACATTGCTACTGAAGGTGGGATGAGCTGGCTATTGTTGTAGATACCTAAACAGTTTAAGACCCTACTGGGATGTTTGAGATTGACCTACATAGATCAGATGTCTCAGGATGTCCAGCTGGAGATTAATTATCTTAGGAATGCCATGGAAGATCGTGATATCTAAAAAAGAAGAGTAGAATTGTTCTGGCCAATCCACCTGACCTAATAAATCTAAACTATAAAAATGTAAGGAGCGCGGGACTGCGTACTGTTTATAATTTTTGTATCCCATTAGTAAAATAAGTTGCATTACTTTGAATAAATAATGAATGAATATTACTTAATTTATCTACTAAATTTCGTGGCTGTTGATTAAATACATTTTGTTTATTTAAAGATTCACTTCTTTAAAATGTTCAAATGTCAACACTTCCGGTTGGCCATCACTTAAATAAACATTCATATATTTCCGTCACTAATTTTCTCCTAATGCAGTTTAGATATAATATCGTCTTTTTTAATGTATCATGGATTACGTTACTGATTAGATAAGACAGTGTAACGCAGTCTTCGTTCAATTTCTATGTATTGTATATTGTCAATTACGATTTTATTTGATGTATCATATCTACATGTATATATATACATGCTTATAATATCAATATGCACACTACACATGCTAACAGAATATAATAATAATATTAATATATATTGATGAACATTTATTATGGTGAAATATGTTGAAAATGATTCTCAGAAGTTATGTATTGTAATTAACAAATACACCCTGTAGAAAGTACCCCTTCATATTATTTTTCATTAAGGGCTATTACAGAGACACACTCTCATTTCATTGTTGAGGGTGCTGGATTTGCAGAATCAGTAGAGTGTCAGACGATATGCTTTGTGTCATAAAGTTACAGTCCTTTAGGTTTTGGGTTTAAATCATGCCATGGTCAACTTTGACTTTCATCCATTTAAGGTTGATAAAAAAAACAGTAACAGTAATGCACTGGGCCTGATTTAATTGGCATTCCTCTTTCTCTTCAATTGCTGGCCTTGAGTCAAAGTAGAAACATTTATTCCACTATTACATGTGATATAAAATATATTTATTCCACTATTACATGTGATATAAAATATATTGTTATCATAACTGTCTTTATTATTTAAAATACCTCCGTCTATATTTCAACCACTGGAACAACCTCAAACAAGAAACAGTTGTCGCACCCTCAGTCAACATTTTAATGTCATAAATCGAAATAAATGTTATGAATGTATATAGATATATGTATGTTGTGTGTGTATATATATACAGTAATCCCCCGCTATATCGCGGTCCCGTTACATCGCGGATATTTCTTTGGAACGTATCTAATTTCCTCTCGCGGTAATCCTCGCCACATCGCGGATTTTTCGTTAGAACATATCTATTTTCTTATCGCAGTACGTCTAAAATTTAAACTTATTAAATACGTTTCAATGTTATTAAAGTGTATATCGTAAGGAAGGGACATCTTAAGGCTTTAATTATGAAAAAATGTTTATATTTTTCATTCCATTATTGTTTTACTGATTGTGTTTTTCTCCAATCTACTACAAACCCTTCATAGATTGACGGGAGATGTGCAGTGTATTACCAAGTGGCTACCGTGGCTGGCAATGGTCCTCATTGGTAACTAGTGGTATGATGGTTGGTGGTAGTTTCTATACGATCGTTACTGGTTGTTTTTGGTGTTTAAATACAAAAGTGTGTTTTAATGAGTTTATATGTACTTAAAGCATGTATTAGAGGTATTTTAAGGCTTAAACTATGAAAACAACGGTTGTCTTTATGGTCTCTCTATATCACAGTTGATTCTGGAAGGTATCATGACTTAGTGGTTAGGGCATTGGGCTTGCAATTAAAAGCATAGTAACATTTTTAATAGAAATACTATTAAAATTTCTTACTCTACGACTCCTTACTTTGCACATAACATCACAGCTTCAAATTTAGCTAAACTACCTAGCCGTAGGAACACGTGCAACCCTGTAGTTAATACTAACTGTAATTCTAGGAATCGGGTTGACTGCCCCCTATTCGGGAAATGCCTCTCTAGTAACATTGTCTACAGATGTAAGGTTGTAACACCCACGTCCTGTAGGGCCTACATAGGGTTAACCGCCAATAGATTCAAGCAGCGTCTTTACATGCATACCCATAATAAGGGAGAGAAAGATATTAGCTAATGGTGTGGCCACCTCCCGTCTATCTACTAACGAGCATATTTTCAACGACCATTCCACTTATTACAATGAAGCTCTAGCTCGGAGGGCCTACATAGGGTTAACCGCCAATAGATTCAAGCAGCGTTTTTACATGCATACCCATTATTTTTGTTACCCTCTAAGAAGGAATATGACGTCACTTTCAGCTTATATCTGGAGTTTAAAAGCCAACCACACCCAATATAAGTTACACTGGGAGATCCTAGGGAGGGCTAGATCGTATAACGGAAATAAAAGACCATGTGACCTCTGCGCCGCTGAGGTCCTGGAAATACTCTACGCCACAGACCACATCTTAAACAAAAAATCGGAGGCAATTTCGGCTTGTAAATATAAATTGCACAAAACTTTCTGTATTACAGCCCCACGTTATACCCTAACGGATAGTACGATCTATACGTGGATATTTTACGTCTCCATGTGGGAGCTAAGTATATGTTTTGTTTATACCTTTACTTATTTGCATAGGTAAGTATATATTATCCGTATGTTTTGTGAAGGTACGTATACCTTCTCGTACGTATATTTGATTGTTATGGCGTATGATTTTTTTTATATATACTGGTATATATGGTTCGGCTATGTGTATACGGAAGTTTTGCGTCTGTGTGAGTATGCAGGTTCGTACGTACGTAGGGCGTGTGTATATGTGTACTTCATGTTTTGGTTGACTTACGTCTCCGAACTTTCGTGTATTTACATGTAGGTATGTGTGTGCGCTTGTTATATACGTATTTATTTATTTATATACGTTTATATAATTATTTATTTATTTGTATACACGCTTACACACACACACATATTTATATGTGCGTGGTTTTGTTTACCTATGGTAAGATTTTGCCTATGCTTGTGTATGTACGTTTCTGTTTGCGTGTATGTATTTATTTGTTTCTATTACTTCTGTATTGTATTTATTAACTTTGTTCTTAACTCCGTAGCGGAGATTCATTCGGTTTCCTCCGTAGCGGAGATTCATTCGGTTAGAATTTAGTCTACGACTTCTGCTATACCATTTACGTGGTTTTGTCTTTGCGTGCTATTGTTCTCCACGCCCCACATATGACGTATTATCTTCGTTTTTTTCGTTCATCGCCAGAGAACGTCTCTATGCACCACCTAAGAGAACATTAGTCTACGACCTCTTTTATACCATAAACGTGGTTCTGTCTTTGCGCGTAATTGTTTTTCACCGCTCCTATTAATGACGTATTATATTCGTTTTTTCCCGTTCTTAGCCAGCGAACGTTTCCACGAACCAAAGTATCGGCTTCCTGTCTTCCTCCGGTTGCAACATTTTTTGAAATATCCACGTCTGCGTTTAGAGATTGACTTTGTTAGTTTCAGAAGATCCCATTAAGGGTGAAAGCAGCGATTCTTTGTTTAAAATTTAATCTGTTATTTTAATAAATATTTGCTCTACGGTTCTTATATATTTGATATATATTTATCCTTATCGAGCCCTCTTTGGATTTTAGTCTTCAAATTTATTATTATTACTATATATATATATATAAATATATATATATATATATATATATATATATATATAATTATATATATATATAATTATATATATATATATATAATTATATATATATATATATATATATATATATATATATATATATATATATATAATTATGAATTAATAAAGTAATGAATAAACAAAGAAACAGTTCCTTATATTAAAAAAATTCATCATTTTACGATCGTTTCTAGGATATATATGTGTTAGTGTTGGTATGCATATTCTATAGATCTATGTAAAATATTTATACAAACTATCAGAGGGAATATACATACCTACACATATATATGCTGTCTTCAGAAATAATGATATTTGTTTATTGAAAAAAACAAAGATTCAATACAATAGGTCTGTTTGGGAACAGGTTTTGAATTGACCAATAGAAAGATAGTGAAGGTCAAGATAGTAATATAGTAGTAAAAGAACCTTAATTTATGGGTAGAGGAAGGTAGATTTCAGTTTTGGATGGAAAAGAATATTATGAATAAAAGATTATTTTAGGGATGAAAATAGGTCGTATGCTGACCTCAGAAATAATTATATTTGTTCATTGAATAAAACCAACAAAGATTTAATATAGTCTGTCTGTTTGGTAACCGGTTTAGAATTAACCAATAGAAAGTTAATAATTGGCCAAATGGTAAAATAATAGTAATTGAAGTTTATTTTAGGGTAGAAGAAGGTAGATTTCGGTTTTGAATGGAGTGTGAAGAATGAAAAGGTTATTTTAGAGGTGAAAATTGGTCAGGTCAGTAAAAGGTATACGAACAGTTGCTGTTATAAAATAGTAATGCCAATGCAAATATCTAAGGAGACTAAAATTTTACGATAAGAGTGTTAGTGAAAAAAATACATCCATGAAAAGAATATAAATTAATTTAATTGATGGGTATATTTATATTGATAAAATTATATTAATGCATATAGATATGATAAATAAGAGTTAGATGTAGTTGAAGAGTGCTGTTAAAGATGAGGGGAAATTAAAAGAATATAAAAATAATATATATATATATATATATATATATATATATATATATATATATATATATATATATATACAGAACATACACACACACACATATATATATATATACACACATATATACATATACATATACACACATACATACATACACATACATATAATTATTGGGGGGGGGAATTAAATTTATTAGTGAGAAATAATAAATATATAGAGATTTCAAGGAACATAGAGTCATAACCTGAAATTAAAGCATTATATATGTTTACTTAATGGTATCAGTTTTAGGAAATGATAGTTGTAGGAAGGAAAGTAAAATTATGTAGTTCATCAGAAGTAGAATATTAATTATAGGTTAACTAAATTAAAAACAGTTTATATATTAATTTCTAAGATGTATATTAATTAGGTTTATAATATTTAAAGGTTTTTCTCAGTTTATGATTACACGATATTATTAATTTCTGTCGCTTATTTAATAGGATATCCTTAGATTTCATTATTTCAAAAAGTTCTTGGGAACATAATCTACATTCATATCTATTACTTTGATAAGGGGTGGCCCTTTTGAGCACACTCCAGGTCAGGTCATAATCTATATTCCTCTTTCTATAATTATTAATTATTTCAGCTAGAGATGTTGTATTAGCTAGTGCGGCATTTTTAAAGCTATGTTTGTAGGTATTAAATCTTACCTTAAATTTGTTAGAGGTAGCTCCTATATATGAATAAATTGAGTCTTTAGTGTTAACTTTACATTTATATACTATGTTGTTAACAAGGCAATTTCCTTTTAATGGGCAGTTTGCCTTGTTTCTACAGTTACAACTTTTCGTGAATCCTGTATCCGAGGAGATATTATGGTTAGTTTGATGTACTGGTGGTATACTCATGGTTTTTTTACATTTATATGCATTGTAGGCACTTATATTTTGTTTTATGTTTTTGGTTGTTGAGTAGGAGAATTTAACCATTGATCTATTTAAAATTTGATGGTATTTGTGGTTTGGTGGGAAGTTCTTCTCTAGGATATTAAAGAATTTTTTTGGTATATTATCCTTAATTTGTAAATTAAATGGAGCATTATACCAAGTAACTCGTCTATTACGGTTTCGATGTTGTTTATTGTTTTTATAGGATGTATCCTGATGTTTATTAAGAGAATTATTGTTAATGAACTCACCACACACATTTTTAGTTAGATTTATTGATTTAGGTGTTTTAGCTTGTTTATTAGGAGTTTTATTATTACCATTTATTAGAGTTGTAGGATGAGTGGTTTTTTGAGAGTTACTATATTGTATATTAGAAGAGTTAAAGAAATTTCGTTTTATGTTGGTATTTTGGGGTATAGTTTGAGTGGCATTTAGGTGTGTATGTTTCATTTGGTGTTTGTTGGTAATATTAGGTTGTGTGTTTGTAGTGTTATTGGTAGAAGGTATATATACTAATTTATTTTTGTGGCCACTTCTAGCTAGAGCTTCGTTATAAAAGGTCGCATTATTATCAAATACATCCTGGTTAGACGAAAGGTTAGAAATTCTAAGTGATATATTATATGCTAGGTTTTTAAGGATAGATTTAGGGTGATTAGATTGTGAGTGTATGTAGTGTAAAATTTGGTTAGGTTTATGGTAAGGTTGGTAGATACCCGTAGATAAGTCTAATGTTATATCAAGGAAATTAACTACTTTACTTGTGTTTTCAAATGTAATATCTAGACTATAATAGTCTTTAAGGAAAGTTCTAATAAGCTTTTTATTTTTTTCTATCTCTGAAAGGCTAAGTAAGGTTATTGGAAAGAAGAAGACAGCCGTCACGATATAAACCACCTTTAAGGTGGGGAAAGGAAGCATTTATTTTGAAAAGAAGAAAGAGGCCCACAAGATCAGTAATTTGGGCAGAATCACTTGAGCCCATAGTAATATCGAATAGATTACTATATGTGTTTCTGGTACAGTATTCATTTTGAAATTCCAATAGTGTTAGTCTGGCATGTGTAATAATATTAATGTCATCCAAAGTTAAGTTAGATCTATTTTTAGCAAATATCAAGGCTTTCTTCAGTAGTATAGGTGATATAGAATAATAATAATTATCTATATCAAATTGTAGAAATGAAGCAGAGGATCTATTTCTAATATTATTAAACCAGTTAATTACCTGGTATGTGTTTTCCCAGAGTGGTAAATTAACATGTTTTCTTAGTTGTGGGATAACTCTATCTAAATATTTTTTACTAATGATTCCAATATCAGATTTGGAAGGGCATATAAGCCTTATAGAAGGATTAGAGTTAAAGTTAGATTTATGATCTTTCAGGTTGAAATGTGGTCTTTTCAGTGCCAAAAGTTCAGTTCTATCTTCAATATTAAGTCTATTCACTATGTTGTGTGTTTTGTTGTTGATGTTGGTAAGTGACGCATTGTTTGTTTTTCTATAATTCTTCCTGAGTTCTTTATATATGAACTCATTGTAATTTTCAATATCCATGTGATACAAATTTCCAGTTTTGTCCGAGTGGACATGGATTTTTTTAGATCTTTTTAGATCCAATAGGGTAGAATCAAGATCCTTTTGAAAATTAGGTTTATACCTCTTAAATTTGAGGTGTTTGATTAAATTAAAAAGGTCTTTCTCAAAGTTTTCAAGTAAGGAGTTGTGTGGTGGATTTTTATATGTAGTGAAATCATATAAATACTTCTTATCAGTACATTTTGTTTTTTTATCGAAGTGGTAGGCCCTCCATCTGACCCTTCTGATAAATTGGTTGGTTTTTTGTATCATAAGAAGTAAGAAATCATCCTTAGAAGGTAATGGTATATTCTTTAAAGAAGTTCCCAAGTATTGTTTTTCCATTGTGATATGGATAATGGACAAGAAAAAGAGCTCAACTATTTATATATGGAGTTATAAAGTTATACATATATATATATATATATATATATATATATATATATATATATATATATATATACACACACATACACATACATATACATTCACAAAATTAAGAATATTCCCATAAAAAAAGGAGCATAGTATGTAGATAAATCTACCAAAAGTTTTACGGTAGTGTCCAATCCGTATGAAGAACTCAATGTAATCCGGATACCATGAAAAGAGAAGATGCATTCAAAAAGTATTTTCGGTGAAAATTAACGGAAAACAGAGTCAAGATAAATTAATAAAGTAATGAATAAACAAAGAAACAGTTCCTTATATTAAAAAAATTCATCATTTTACGATCGTTTCTAGGATATATATGTGTTAGTGTTGGTATGCATATTCTATAGATCTATGTAAAATATTTATACAAGCTATCAGAGGGAATATACATACCTACACATATATATGCTGTCTTCAGAAATAATGATATTTGTTTATTGAAAAAAACAAAGATTCAATACAATAGGTCTGTTTGGGAACAGGTTTTGAATTGACCAATAGAAAGATAGTAGTAAAAGAACCTTAATTTATGGGTAGAGGAAGGTAGATTTCAGTTTTGGATGGAAAAGAATATTATGAATGAAAGATTATTTTAGGGATGAAAATAGGTCGTATGCTGACCTCAGAAATAATTATATTTGTTCATTGAATAAAACCAACAAAGATTTAATATAGTCTGTCTGTTTGGTAACAGGTTTAGAATTAACCAATAGAAAGTTAATAATTGGCCAAATGGTAAAATATTAGTAATTGAAGTTTATTTTAGGGGTAGAAGAAGGTAGATTTCAGTTTTGAATGGAGTGTGAAGAATGAGAAGGTTATTTTAGAGGTGAAAATAGGTATGGTCAGTAAAAGGTATACGAACAGTTGCTGTTATAAAATAGTAATGCCAATGCAAATATCTAAGGAGACTAAAATTTTACGGTAAGAGTGTTAGTGAAAAAAATACATCCATGAAAAGAATATAAATTAATTTAATTGATGGGTATATTTATATTGATAAAATTATATTAATGCATATAGATATGATAAATAAGAGTTAGATGTAGTTGAAGAGTGCTGTTAAAGATGAGGGGAAATTAAAAGAATATAAAAATAATATATATATATACACACACATAGACACACATATATATATATATATATATATATATATATATACACACATATATACATATACATATACACACATACATACATACACATACATATAATTCGGGGGGGGGGGGGGCAGTTAAATTTATTAGTGAGAAATAATAAATATATAGAGATTTCAAGGAACATAGAGTCATAACCTGAAATTAAAGCATTATATATGTTTACTTAATGGTATCAGTTTTAGGAAATGATAGTTGTAAGAAGGAAAGTAAAATTATGTAGTTCATCAGTAGTAGAATATTAACTATAGGTTAACTAAATTAAAACAGTTTATATATTAACTGTTTCTTTGTTTATTCATTACTTTATTAATTTATCTTGACTCTGTATTCCGTTAATTTTCACCGAAAATAGTTTTTGAATGCATCTTCTCTTTTCATGATATCCGGATTACATTGAGTTCTTCATATGGATTGGACACTACCGTAAAATTTTTGGTAGATTTATCTACATATATAATTATATATATATATATATATATATATATATATATATATATATAATTATATAAATATAATTATATATATCTAATATATATTTGTGAAATGGATGGTGGTTGAAATTCAGTAGTGCACAGTTAAATGGTAGTAGACGTGGGCGGACGGACATGAACATTTACACACCTATGTAAAAGTGCCAAGGAAGCAAATAAACGAGGTTTCAAATCTCTAACTTTAAAAATGTGGTCCCTAGGGCCCCCAAACGGTCTATTTACTATCGCTTCCGGTGAGTTATTTCCCCCTAGCGATGTTTATTTACAGCGAAATAGCAATGTCGATGATATGCAAGTTTGAAAATGCAGATTATGAAGGTTTGTATGATAGTTTACACCTTGATTGCCCTGGTCAGCAAGAGGGGCCTCTATATATTAGACGTTTATTAGAAGAGGTGGAAATAACTAACCCAAGTATTAGAACAGGGGGTTCGCAATGTAAGGGTTTTATTTATTTTGTTAGAAAACTGACCTTTTTCGGTTTGGCATTTCGTAAAATTCTACTGCAGAATCGATTTCATAAATCGGTACTGTATTTATCGTTATAGAAGTATTTAATTTTAATATAGAGCAACTGTAATTGAGAAATGAAAATGAAACGTACTGTAGAAGGCAACAGTTTATTAACAGCGAAATAACGTTGTCTTTGATATGTTATTTTAAATAAGACAATCAAAGTGTAAACTATCATACAAACCTTCATAATCTGCATTTTCAAACTTGCATATCATCGACATTGGTGTTTCGCTGCTAATAAACAACGCTTTTCACGTCGCTCCACTTCTCATTGTACGCCGTCCAGCCCCAAGTGCATATTTCTATTTTTTATCCTGATACTGATTCTTTATAATAAACTTTCGATAATATTTTTCAAATTATTAACTTAATAAAAAGTCCCCCCCCCCCCCGTGTTCAACCGGGCTCAGCTGGTACTATATATATATAATTATATATATATATATATAATTATAATTATTTATATATATATATATATATATATATATATATATATATATATATATATATATAAAAGGAGGCACATGGCTTAGCTGTTAGAGCATTGGCCTTGCAATCGTAAAGGTTGTGAGTTCAATTCTCAGACCGGGTGGTGTGTTGTTTCCTTGAGCAAGACACTTTATTTCACATTGCTCCAGTTTACTCAGCTGTAGAAATGAGATGATAGGGAATGGGGTCCATATCATTCCACTGCAAAGTGATCGTGGAGGTGCCACAGCAAAAAAGCACCCAGCACTCACTGTAAATGAGGTTGGTGTTAGGAAGGGCATCCAGCTGTAGAAATCAAGCCAGAATCAGTTCCCGTCCCACCCTTGCAAGCAGGAAAAAGCGGACGTAAAATGAAATGATGATGATGATGATATATATATATATATATATATATATATATATAAGAGGGTGTTAAAGTTTGCTTGAAGCATTGTGAAATGTGTAAAATACGTAGTTTAGAAAGCCACAACAATGCAGAGGGAAATCTCGAGGTAGGAAGTGAATGATAGATAGGAGAAATAGGAGAAAGTGAAAATTGAGAGAGACAAAGATGAAAACAAAACAAAGGTAGAAGGGTTACCGTAGTGGAGATTTAATCCCAATATTTCGGGCTCACGCCCATCAACGGGGGAAAGTTCCAAAAGGGGGGGAACAGGCTAAGTCGGAGAAAGTTGTGATGTTAAAACGGCATTCCTGTTTTAACGACATCACAACTTTCTCCGACTTAGCCTGTCCCCCCCTTTTGGAACTTCCCCCCGTTGATGGGCGTGAGCCCGAAATATTGGGATTAAATCTCCACTACGGTAACCCTTCTACCTTTGTTTTGTTTTCATCTTTGTCTCTCTCAATTTTCACTTTCTCCTATTTCTCCTATCTATCATTCACTTCCTACCTCGAGATTTCCCTCTGCATTGTTGTGGCTTTCTAAACTACGTATTTTATATATATATATATATATATATATATATATATATATATATATATGTAATTATAATAGAATATAAAAGAAAAACGAACACAGTTATATACATATATGTGTTCAAATCGCAAGGGACCAGATTCGCTGAGGTGAAAAGAATATTAACTATAGATAATAGGGTTTGCCTGTCTCAATTTAAGAATAAATCAAGAAAATAAATACAAACCGGAATTGTGGTAACTACCAATCACCCAGTCAGCTCTTGGTGCTGTTTCGCAATATTAATTGTGAATAGAAATACCAATTATTGCTCATCAGTGGGTGATGAATTAGTATCCTAGACACTTCTAAGTATATTAAGACACTGAATAGTGTGCTATATATAACAACGCACATGGTATCTTAGCGTGTCTCACAATCTTACACCACTAAAAATAGCAGCCAGGTTTATTCGACATAGCTCAACAAATTAACGGAGCCGAATATATCAAAGGTATATATTGAGTTAGAAACTCAAAATAGTCTCTTACAATAAAATAGCTCTAAGAAAGAGATATTTCCGAGCCGTATATTATAATTGAATATAAAAGAAAAACGAACACAGATATATACATATATGTGTTCAAATCAGTTTGTATTTATTTTCTTGATTTTTTCTTAAATTGAGACAGGCAAACCCTATTGTCTATAGTTAGTATTCTTTTCACCTTAGCGAATCTGGCCCCTTACGATTTGAACACATATATGTATATATCTGAGTTCGTCTTTCTTTTATATTCAATTATAATATACGGCTCAGAAATATCTCTTTCTTAGAGCTATTTTATTGTAAGAGACTATTTTGAGTTTCTAACTCAATATATACCTTTGATATATATATATATATATATATATATATATATATATATATATATATATATATATAGTAGAATAATCGAGTATCGAAAAATCGGCGCATGAGTTCACGATAAACAAAATTCGATATGAGTGGCAGAGTGCTCAATAATTCACATAAATCAGAGCTATAACTAGCGTTAAAATACCAACACACATAGATTATGTCTAAAATCAACCATACGACCGAAAAATTACGATCTGGAAGATTCGGGTCACTCAGATAAAATATCAATAAATCAATAAATCATATGAATGTAAAAAGCTTACCCAGACCCGCTAGAAAGATGGTAAATCTAGCTTCTTGGGTTTCTGTAAATCCTTAAATCGCCCACTATCAGCCCACATAAAAATATATAAGACTTCTGGGGAGCAGCGGACAGGAATTACTTTATCAACGAGCTTTTGTCCGAACGAATAAAAGGTACAACCCTAGCTGAAAACGCACATGGAATTCAGCAAGGGAGATAACCTCTATATCCGCGAAAAATATTCGGGAAAATGTGGAAAATCACATATCGAATAAGAGTGCTCAATAGACATGTTAAAATAAACAGGAGCTATTCATCATTTAATAGAATCGACAAAAAATGAACAATAAAATTAACTGGTCAATAGCTAAGTCTAGAGCTAAATATAGTAGAATAATCGAGTATCAAAAAATCAGCGCACGAGTTCACGATAAACAAAATTCGATATCAGTGGCAGAGGGCTCAATAATTCAGATAAATCAGAGCTATAACTATCGTTAAAATACATATATATATATATATATATGTAGATAAATCTACCAAAAGTTTACGGTAGTGTCCAATCCGTATGAAGAACTCAATGTAATCCGGATATCATGGAAAGAAGAGATGCATTCAAAAATCACTTTCGGTGAAAGATAAACGGAATACAGAGTCAAGATAAAATATAAAAAAAATAATGAATAAAACAATGAAACAGTTCCTTATATTAAACAAAAAAAGTTCATTATTTAACGATCGTTTCTAGGACATATATGTGTTAGAATTGGCATGCATATTCAACAGATCTATGTACAAAATTATACAAAATTATACAAACTATCAAATATAATATACATACCAACACATACATATGCCGTCTTCAGAAATAATGAAATATATTTATTGATAATAACAACAATTCAAAATTACAGGTCTGTTTGGGAACAGAGTTCAAATTGACCAATGAAATACACAAAAATATATCAAGAAAATACAGTTAGGTGTGTGTATATATGTAAGTAACTTCGTTCACAGATATGCATAAAAATATATGTTCACATGCATACGCATGTCGAAAAAATGTATGTAAATACAATAATTCAGGGCTAATGTCTCTGTATGTTTATAATCTACAGATAAAATACACATACGTATATAAACATATATACATTCATATATATACACATATACATACATTCATACACACACGCGCATATACACATAAACATACACATACCCACGAACATACACACACACACACACACACTCACACACACACACATACGTATATATTATTATTATAACTATATGGATATTAAGGCGTACACATAAACACTGCCACATATATTTACATCTAGATGCAGAACTAAAGTAGGAAAGGGGATCAGTAATTACTAAGGGTGTCAGACAACGGCCTATTTATAAAATGTACCTATAAATTTAGAAATAAAAAGAAATATATTAATATACTAATAAATAGAGTTAGATGGAGGGCCTACCACTTCGATAAAAAATCTAAATATGCAGATAGGAAATATATGTATGATTTCAATACTTACAAGAATCCACCACACAACTCTCTACTTGAAGACTTTGAGAAAGACCTTTTTAATTTAATTAAACACCTCAAATTTAAGAAGTATAAATCTGTCTTTCAAAAGGACCTTGATTCTACCCTATTGGACCTAAAAAAGTCTAAAAAAATCCATGTCCACTCGGACAAAACTGGAAACTTGTATCACATGGATATTGAAGATTATAATGAGTTCATATATATAGAACTCAGGAAAAATTATAAAAAATCTAATCTTTCTTCTTTTCAACATAAATGCTACCTTTCCCCACCTTAAAGGTGGTTTATATCGTGATGACTGTCTTCTTCTTTCCAACAACCTTAGCCTCTCAGAAATAGAAAAAAAACAAAAAACTTATTAGAACTTTCCTTAAAGACTATTATAGTCTTCATATTACTTTTGAAAACACAAGTAAAGTAGTTAATTTCCTTGATATAACTTTAGACTTAGCTACGGGTATCTACCAACCTTACCATAAACCCAACCAAAACTTACACTACATACACTCACAATCTAATCACCCTAAATCTATCCTTAAAAACCTTGCATATAATATATCACTTAGAATTTCTAACCTTTCGTCTAACCAAGATGTATTTGATAAAAATGCGACCTTCTATAACGAAGCTCTAGATAGAAGTGGCCACAAAAATAGATTAGAATATATACCTTCTACTAAAAATACTATAAACATACAACCTAATATTACCAACAAACACCAAATGAAAAGTACACACCTAAATGCCACTCACACTATACCCCAAAATACCAACAACTCCTCTAATATAAAATACAGTAACTCTCAAAAAACTACTCATCATACAACTCTAATAAATGTTAATAATAAAACTCCTAATAAACAAGATAAAACACCTAAATCAATAAATCTAACCAAAAATGTGCGTGGTGAGGTCATTAACATTAATCCTCCTAGTAAACATCACGATGCAACCTATAAAAATAATAAACAACATAGAAACCGTAAAAGACGAGTTACTTGGTATAATGCTCCATTTAATTTACAAATTAAGGATAATATTGCTAAAAAAAATTTTTATATCCTAGAGAAAAACTTCCCGCCAAACCACAAATACCATCAAATCTTAAATAGATCAACAGTTAAATTCTCATACTCAACAACCAAAAACATAAAACAAAATATAAGTGCCTATAATGCATATAAATGTAAAAAAACCATAAGTATACCACCAATACAACAAACTAACCATAATATCTCCTCAAATACAGAATTAACGAAAGGTTGTAACTGTAGAAACAAAGCAAACTGCCCATTAAAAGGAAATTGTCTTGTTAACAACATAGTTTATAAATGTAAAGTTAAAACTAAAGATTCTATTTGCTCATATATAGGAGCTACTTCTAACAATTTTAAGGTAAGGTTTAAAACCCACAAACATAGTTTTAAAAATGCCGCACTGGCTAATACAACATCTCTAGCAGAAAAAATTAATAGTTATAGAAATAAGAATATAGAATATGATATGACCTGGAGTGTGCTCAAAAGAGCCACCCCTTATCAAAATAATAGAAATGAATGTAGATTGTGTTCCCAAGAACTATTTGAAATAATGAAATCTAAGGATATCCTATTAAATAAGCGACAGGAATTAATCATATCGTGTAATCATAAACTGAGAAAAACATTTAAATATTATAAACCTAATTAATAATATATATTTTAGAAATTAATATATAATTTAATTTAAATGTAGTTAACCTATAACTTTAATTTAATTAAAATTCTACTACAGATGAGATTAAAAAATATTGTGTAATCATAAATTGTGAATAACTTTTAAATATTATTAACATAATTAATATATACTTTGTAAATTAATTTATAGATTAATTTTAGTTTATTTAACCTTTTATTAAAATTCCTTTACAGATGAAATATAACAAAATATCGTGTAATCAATAACAGAGAAATATTTTTTAATATTATAAACCTAATTAATGTACAATTTAGAAATTTATTTATAAATTAATTTTAATTTTAATTTAGTTAACCTATAATTTTAATTTAATTAGCTTAAAATTAAAATTCTAATACAGATGGATTGCAGAATATCATGTAATCATAAACTGAGATAAACTTTAAATATATACCTAATTAATATATTCTTTACAATTAAATATATATATATATATATATTAATTTTAATTTTTGTTAACCTATAATTATATTCTACTATAGATAAAATACAAAATCTGCTTTAATTATTATAAACCTAATTAACATATACTATAGAAATTAATATATAATTTTTAATTTAGTTAACCTATAATTTATATTCTACTACCGATGAAATACTTGATTTGGTTTTCCCTATTACTAAATTCATTTCCTAAAATTGATACCATAATGTTAATATTTTTAATTTAGTTATGCTATAATTAATACTCTACTACTGTTTAACTTCAAAATTCCGCTTTAAATATTATAAACCTAAGTAGTATACACCTTAGAAATCAATATATTAACTATTTTTAATTTAGTTAACCTATAATTAATAGTCTACTTATATTAAAAGGCATAATTTTGCCTTCTTTCTTACATTTCCTAATACTGAAACTACTATGTAAACACATATTATGATCTGAATGCAGATTAATATTCTATGTTCCTTGAAACCTATATTTACTATTTCCCACTAATAATTTTAATCCCCTCCCCCCCCTATAATTATTCGTATTTGTAAGCGTGGATGTATGTATGTGTATGTAAGTATGTATGTATGTTTGGGTGTTTGTATGTGAGTATAAAAATACATATGTGCGCATGTAAATAAGTGTGTATGATGGTAGATATATATATATGTATATATATATGTGTATATATATGTATTTATATGTGTATATATATGTCTATATATGTATATGTGTGTATATATATATGTGTGTGTGTGTGTGTATGTGTATATATATTTGTAGTGATGTGTGTATGTATATATATATGTGTGTGCATAATTGTCTGACTGTGTGTATTTATTTATTTATTTATTTATTTTTATATATATATATATATATATATATATATATATATATATATATATATATATATATATATGTGTATGCATATGTGTGTGTGTGTGTGTGTGTGTGTATATATTTATGTGTATGTATATATCTATATATATATATATATGTGTGTATGTATATCTCTTTATTTATGTATGTCTGAGTTGTGTGTGAGCGTGTGGTTGTATGTATATGTACATACATGGATATGTGTATGTGTGTGTATATATACGTATATGTATGTGTGTGTGTGTATATATATGTGCGTGTATGTATATATATATATGTGTATATATGTGTATGTATATATATGTGTGTATATGTATATATGTATATGTATGTATGTGTGTATGTGTATGTACATATATGTGTATATATGTATGTGTGTTGTAAGTATATGTATATATATATGTGTGTATGTATGTGTGTCTATGTATTTATATATGTATTTGTATGTGTCTCTATATATATATGTATGTGTGTATATATATATATATATATATATATACGTATATATATATATATATATATATATATGTATATATATATATATATATATATATATATATATATATATATATATATATGTATATCGGTGTGTATTTTATGTATGAGTATATATTTTACTTGTTTATTTCTTTTTAATATATTTCTTTTTATTTCTAAATTTATAGATACATTTTATAAATAGGCCGTTGTCTGACACCCTTAGTAATTACTGATCCCCTTTCCTACTTTAGTTCTGCATCTAGATGTAAATATATGTGGCAGTGTTTATGTGTACGCCTTAATATCCATATAGTTATAATAATAATATATACGTATGTGTGTGTGTGTGTGTGTGTGTGTGTGTGTGTGTGTGTGTGTGTGTGTGTGTGTGTGTGTGTGTGTGTGTGTGTGTGTGTGTGTGTTCGTGGGTATGTGTATGTTTATGTGTATATGCGCGTGTGTGTATGAATGTATGTATATGTGTATATATATGAATGTATATATGTTTATATACGTATGTGTATTTTATCTGTAGATTATAAACATACAGAGACATTAGCCCTGAATTATTGTATTTACATACATTTTTTCGACATGCGTATGCATGTGAACATATATTTTTATGCATATCTGTGAACGAAGTTACTTACATATATACACACACCTAACTGTATTTTCTTGATATATTTTTGATATTTCATTGGTCAATTTGAACTCTGTTCCCAAACAGACCTGTAATTTTGAATTGTTGTTATTATCAATAAATATATTTAATTATTTCTGAAGACGGCATATGTATGTGTTGGTATGTATATTATATTTGATAGTTTGTATAATTTTGTATAATTTTGTACATAGATCTGTTGAATATGCATGCCAATTCTAACACATATATGTCCTAGAAACGATCGTTAAATAATGAACTTTTTTTGTTTAATATAAGGAACTGTTTCATTGTTTTATTCATTATTTTTTAAATATTTTATATATATATATATATATATATATATATATATATATATATATATATATATATATATATATATATATATATATATATATATATATATAACTAATAGAATATCTTACCTCATAATAAAAAATTATAATAATCTAGAATGAGCTAAATTAAATAAAATTAATTTAAACATATAAATTTGTAATTAACTTAAATATTTGATTGTTATGGAAAGTAATCTATGCATAATAATCTGGATATAATATAAACTTATAATTAACTAAAACATGATCCAATACAAGCGGTATTCACTGATAAATATGAACAAATGTTTAATTTCTAATTTTGTCTACCATTTGAATACAAAGGTTTTTTATTCCCCCTCTTTTCTTTTTTTCTCCCCACATCTTCCCTTCTCTTTTTATTCCCCTTTTTCTCTCTCTCCATCTTCTCTTTTTCTTCTTTTATTCATTTATTTATTTATTTGTTTATTTCCCTTCTTTTACATATATCATCATCAGCTTCATTTTATGCCCGCTTTTCCCTGCTTGCAACAGTGGGACGAGTCCTTTTCAGCACAGCATCTCTCCATTCGTCACGGTCCCTCGTCATCTCCTATGTGAACTTCAGCGATCTGAGGTCAGCTTTCACCACCTCCTCCCATGATTTTCATTATCTTCCTCTACTGCGTCTTCCTGCCGCTGGTTTTTCTTGGCACTTCTTTACCCAGCGGTCATCCTCCATGCGCATCACATGTCCATACCATCTCAGTCTTCTCTCCTGTACACTACAACTTAACCCTCTTATAAAGTTTCTCTCCCAGCTCATCTATGCTTGGTCATTCACGCACATTGACATTGCACAGAGCATGCTTGCTTCATTTGTCTCCAGCCGTCACATATCCTCTGCAGTTGCAGCCCATGTCTCACTACCATGCAGCATCGCGTATCTCACACAGGCATCATATAACCAGACTTTCGTTTGTAGGGAGAAACCCTTTTTGTCAACAGAGGAAGCAGCTCCCTAAACTTCTTCCAACCCATCCTTATTCTAGATACTATGGCCTCGGAACACCCTCCGCCCCTTGCTAATTTGATCACCTAGATATCGAAAGCTATCAACCAATTCTATAGAACCTACCTGCACTTGAAAAATATGTCCATCACTGCGACTTCTACTGTCAAATGTCCCTGTACATCTACTGCATATGTAGTTGTCCCTACCTGTTAGTTTGACTGCTATCCCACTACATCTCTTGTGTTCCCAAGATCTCCATTGTGTACATTCTATAGAATTTATGCCAACTCCTTTTCTACATATCCAACATATATATAAGGTACATGGCTTACTGGTTAGAGTGTTGGGCTTACAATCATAAGGTTGTGAGTTCAATTCTCAAACTGGGATTTACATTGTGTCCTTGAGCAAGACACTTTATTTCATATTGCTCCAATTCACTCATCTGTAGAAATGAGTTTCAATGTCACTAGTGCCAAGCTGTATCAGACACTGCCTTTCCCTTGGACAACATCATATATAGAGTATATATGATATGTATACAGTGTATATACAGAGTATATAGTGTATATATTGAGTATATAGTGTGTATATAGAGAGTATAGAGTGTATATAGAGTATAGAGGGTGTATATAGAGAGTAAGCTGTATCAGCCATTGCCTTTCCCTTGGACAACATCAGTGATGTAGAGGGGTGACTGGTATATATGGAGGACTGCTGGTCTTCCACAAACAACCTTGCCCACACTTGTGCCTCAGAGGGGAGCTTTCTAGGTACAAATCCCATGGTCATTCGAGACCAAAGGGGGTATTTATATATATAAATGTTTAATAGAGAAAAGGTTTCTACTGGGTTGGAACTGTCTCATTCCTATGTTTTCTGGTGGTTGGGAAAGTTGGTGATTTTGAGGATGGACGTCATTGGCCAAGGGATTTTAAAGGGCAGGGATACTTTGAAATAACTATTTTTAGATATAGACACACATGTCCATACCAACACAGTCTTCTCTCCTCCACACCACCTCAGATTCCTCTTAAACCCAACTTATCACTCACCTTGTCCAATATCTACCTTTCTGTTACACTTACATTCCACATCAAACAAAACATGGTTGCTTCATTTCTCTCTGGTCTACACATGTCCCCTGCAGTCACATCCCATGTTTCACTACCATGTAGCACCACATGTCCCCTGCAATCACAGCCCATAGTTCACTACCATGTAGCACCACATGTGTCCTGCAGTTACAGCCCATATTTCACTACCATGTAGCACCACATGTCCCCTGCAGTCACATCCCATATTTCACTACCATGTAGCACCACATGTGTCCTGGAGTTACAGCCCATATTTCACTACCATGTAGCACCACATGTGTACTGCAGTTACAGCCCATATTTCACTACCATGTAGCACCACATGTCCCCTGCAGTCACAGCCCATGTTTCACTACCATGTAGCACCACATCACCCCTGCAATCACAGCCCATGTTTCACTACCATGTAGCACCACATGTGCCCTACAGTCACATCCCATGTTTCACTACCATGTAGCACCACATGTGACCTACAGTTACAGCCCATGTTTCACTACTATATAGCACCACGTGTGCCCTGCAGTCACAGCCCATGTTTCACTACCATGTAGTACCACATGTCCCCTGCAATCACAGCCCATGTTTCACTACCATGTAGCACCACATGTCCCCTGCAGTCACAGCCCATGTTTCACTACAATGTAGCACCACATGTCCCCCTGCAGTCACAGCCCATGTTTCACTACCATGTAGCACTGCACTTCACACCAGCCTTCCTCTTGGACTTAGGGAGAAACCTTTTGTTGTCAACAGTGGGAGTAGTTCTCTAAACTTCTTCCATCTTATCCTTATTCCAGCTATTATACTCTCACAGCCCCTCCTCCTCTGCTAATTCTGTCACCTAGGTAGTAGAAGCTATCAACCACTTCTATAGATCCTTCCTGTGACTAGAAAAGGTTTATATAATTGGTACTCTTCCTCTTGATTACGAAATCGGTTGAAAAATGTGGGAGCTAATGATAGGTCGCCGTCCCTGAACAAAAAATGCAGAGTGTAAAGCTAATATAAGATGTGCAATGATAGGTTCTATCGTAGTATAAAAGTTGAACCACATAAATTGATTTATGTGTGAGGTGGAGCCGAAGTTTCGAATTTGAACGAAATCAGTTGAAAAATGTGGGAGATAGAGCCAAAAAGGCGGATATTTGAGCGAAAAGGTGGTATTTTCGAATATTTAAGCGGCTGCCACGCCGTTTCTGAAAAAAAAATCCAAAATGTAAAGCCATTACAGGATGTGCAATGATAAATTCTATTTTGCTTTAAAATTTGAATGAAATCGGTGGCAAAATGTGGGAACTAGAGCCAAAAATCTTATTTATCGATACCTAAAAAAAGGTGACCCCCTATCGATTTTTATCTGCAGAATGACCCCGGAATAAAAGGACGATACGCTGATATATAGAAAACATTCCCCGATGACTAATCTATGAGCTTGTAACGTTTCATGAAAATCGGTCATAAGATGTAGGCCCCTATAGGTAATACACAGACACACACACATACTTAATTTTATATATATACAGATATTGAGTTAGAAACTCAAGATAGTCTTTTACAATTAAATAGCTCAAGGAAGGGAATCTTTCCGAGCCGTGAAATACAATTGAATATATGAGAGAGATGAACACCGATACAAGTATACATGTGTTCGAATTGCAAATGACAAAGTTAGCTAGGTTGAAAAATACTACTTTAAAACAATATGGTTTGTCTGACTCGATTTAAAGTAATAAATATATATATATCGGTAAAACATGAAACGAAATTTCATTTCCCACTCTTGGTACGGCTGTTACTTAAATATAAGTATGTACACGTACATACATATATGTATACAGACGTACAGTAGTATGTATATATATACATACATGCACACATATATATATATATATATATGTACGTATGGATTCACCGAACATTTATTTAAATGCTTGGTGTGTTTGTAAACAAACATCCCGTATTAAGCCGTAGTGTCCAGCAACCATCGTTGCTCGTTTGTTCAACACTGACAAAGGAACGCTGTACTAGTTTCAAGCTTATTAGTTATCGTCAGCAACGTATACCTTCCTGCCAGATTGTTGAACGTATATACTTTTAACGATTAACCCATTCGATATGCAAATTGGGCTACTCAGCCGTTAATATGCATAAGGTAAGTATATATGTTCAACAATCTGGCAGGAAGGTACACGTTGATGACAATAACTAATAAGCTTGAAACTAGTACAACATTCCTTTGTCAGTGTTGAACAAACGAGCAGCGATGGTTGCTAGACACTACGGCTTAATACGGGATGTTTGTTTACAAACACACCGAGCATTATAATAAATGTTCGGTGAATCCATACGTACATATATATATGTGTGCATGTATGTATATATATATACATACTACTGTACGTCTGTATACATATATGTATGTACGTGTGCATACTTATATATATATATATCGTGCAATGTAAAGTCTGAATCAGCTTGGTACCAGTAACATCACAGCTCATCATCATCATTTAACATCCACATTCCCTGCTAGCAAGGATTGGTCAGGTCTTCACAAACCAGAATGGAGTGGGTGGTCCACATCTCGTTTACATATTGCCCCACATTCTACTGAGTGTATTGTATTGTGGCACCATTACTAAAGATGGTGTCATGTCTTCAACACACCTGAACCGTCCTCCCAACCTTTTGTTTGCCGAGTTTTCTGTGGCTGGGTACCCTCCCTATCACTACCAACTTTACATCACACACTGGGTGCATTTATGTAGACCCCAACACTACGGAGGTTGCCATGCCCTTGACACAACTGCAGGGTCCTCAAAACCTTTCTTTGGTAAGCTCTCTGTGATTAGAAACGCTTCCTATCACACCCACATTAAAGCATGTACTGGGTGCGTTTATCGTGTAGATCAGGCATGTCAAACTGAGGGTGCCCCGAGGACCACATGTGTCACATATGTGCTGTCTGAGGGCCGCACACGACAACTAATTGCGCATATTACAACTAATTTTTCTTTACTTTATATTACGAAGATAAAACATGCTCCTGCTGTAAAAACATTTGTGCGGGCCTCAGGTGTGCTTGTAAAGGGCCGCAGGCCACATGTTTGACATGTCTGGTGTAGATCACCAACACTAGAGATGTGTAATGTCTGTTATACTACATAGGGGTCTGCTCAACCTATATATACTATACATGTATATGTATACTGTATAGATGCTATGTATACACTATTGGAAAGACAACACTTGAGGAAGGAGCCCCGTGAGGTGGGGTGGGTGTTACAATGGTCACATTCCTGCCCTTCATTAAGACATCTCTCTAGAAGGTCACACTGTTATAAAGTTTGTGACTTCGTTTGCACCCAATGATGTACACCAATTCTACGTTTTGGTTAAATATATTCGATGTTCAGAGAGTGGGATTTGACCCCTGCTAAACCTTTCATCACTTAAAAAAGCTTCAAGCACAGGCATCGCTTGATATGTGACATTTTTGGCCATAAAAAGCTACGTCTGTGATGTTTATGCTGAAGTATCAAGCGATGGTATTACTCGAAATCTAGTTGTAGCCATCAGCATGTATGTATACAGGTATACATATATAAACACACGTAATCACACACACTCACACACATGTGAAACAACTCAGCGACGGATAATAGTTGTCATAGTGAGTTATTATTCTTGATCGTCAAATAGTTTAACGTTTGGCGTCAGTGGAGAAACATGTTTATACATTACATATCAAAACTGTGTGATTTTATTACACGCTGAATGCTATTCAAACATATTTTGTATTTACTGGTAAGTTCTGTCTCTCTACACACAGAAACATATATGTGTATATATGTTTTCGTTGAAGTGTTGCACTATATATATATTTTTTCACTTCTGGTATTTTTACTATAGAAATATCTTGGTACATGTGAGGGTCGGCTGTAAAGTTCATAGACTAAAATACTCTCATGGAATGATCAAATGAGGTTTATTTTTCAACATAGTCTCTGGAAAAGAAACAATTCAGTTATTAATAAGAAGTGTTGAAATTAATGCATGCAAAATTTCACAGCTCTAGCATCACTCCTTCATGGTTAGCCTATGAACTTTCCTGCCCATCTTCGTATATACAGTTTAAATCATAAATACGATTTACGAAAGAAAAGCAGTCAACTAAAAAGTGACAAGATATACTCACTCAACTACATGCTACAACAGGGTTTACTTGTGTCCCTCCTCGCCTAAATAGTTTCGTAAATATTATTTAAAAAGTTATTGTAATTGAACTTAAGGTAAATGTTTATAATAAAACCCGTCTCACAGTCATATGTAATAACTGTTTCTGATTTAGGGACAACGACAATAGTTTTGGTGAGAGGGGTAGTCAAATAAATCTACCTTAGTACGTTACTGGTACTTTGTTTTATAGACCCCGTAAGGATAAAAGAAGCTACCCTCGACGGGATTGGTTTCACAGTCAATTTCTTCCAGAAAAGGATAGATAGATACGGGGAACAAGAGAGTGAGTGTGTATGTGATACCGAGATATAGAGGAAGAATCGATCCCAGTACTGGACTGCTACTTTTATTTTGTCGATCTCGATAGGATGAAATCAAAGTTAACTTCGGTGGTATTTGAACACAGAGCGCAGATCTTGAAGGAATACCACAAGGAATTTTCTGCCAATTCACCGCCTTGGACATAGAAGTATTCTCAACAAAATGAAAGACGTCAATAAGCAGTAATTAATTTATTTAATTAGGTAAGTACAATTATATCGATCTACTAAACTGGGGAATGAAAAGAAAAGTAGAAGGAAAGGGATCAAGTAACGAAAGAAAGGGAAGAGGGAAGGACAGATTCTAGTCCCTAGTCTGAATGGTGGCTCAGCCGGAATGGAAAATAGATTACTGCAGAGAATGACTAGAGACACCTGCTGCACCAGCCACACCACCTCACAAGAATCCCCCCTCAAGCAGGCCACCCTCTGTTTCAATTAAAATACAGAGATATATCTGTATTCTCTTCTTTAAAATTAATTTATATTTTAATTGAAACTGACGGCAGTCCGGTTAAGGAGAGAACCTCGTGAGGTATGGTGGTTGGTGCAGTGGGTATCTCTGGTCATTCTCCGCGGCAATGTCTTTTCCATTTTGACCACGGGGCATGGCTAAGGCACTGCTCAGACTGGGGTGTACTGTTTGTTCTTCTCCCACTCCCTTTCCTTCATTCCCCTTTTTTTTTGTTTCCTCTGATAGTGTTTTGTTTTTAATTTGATACTGTTCAATAATCTTTATACAAGTTCCATGGTTTTTCATGGTATTGTGAGATTTTCTATACTGAATGTATTTGTTTTTATGTTTAATTCTTTAAATGATATACTTTGAATAAATCATAATGAACCACTTACTCTCGGGTCCCAAGTAATATGAGGGGTGGTGGAACAAAGGTAATTTTTCTATGTTGTCTCCCTTGATATTTTTTAGATTAAAGAATCAGATGGTTAGTTTACATATTAAGACCCCAAACCCATCCTATTTATTTTATAACGTATGGGATTTCTTGTGATGTTCTTTTTTTGTCATATATAATGGTTTTTGATGTCTAAAATAAATTATCAGAGGAATGCTACCACTTAATATAAAATTTTACCTGAGAGAGATTAGCAAAATCTGATAAGCGGTTGGGTTGGAATAAGAGCGGGGTTGTTGGAAAAGATCTGAAAAATTAATAACCATGGGGGCTGGGTACAATTATTTGAGACCGAAGAGTAATCACTGTATCTCAGCTGTAATTCGCAGAAAAAAACATGGCGAAGGTATTGTTGCAGAAAACAACCAGCAACGCAGGCTACATCATTCACTCTATTTCACAGGGCTTCCATTCTCATGCATTTTATGGAGAAAAACGACAGTCCTGGCTAACCGAGAATACCAGCGGTCTCGGAAGTGACCGGCTCGGTAAGGAAGCGGTCAGTGAAGTCCTAGTAATTCACTGTATTCCTCATTATAGGTGACACTACCCAGGTTTTCTGGATTTCTGACTCGGTACTCCGTGTTGCATCTCTTGATGTGTAAATTAAAAAAAAATCAAAATGTTGCTTCGCTTATCAAACAATTTGATCACCTCCTAAAATAATTTATCGAACATTTTTCAAAATCGAAACATTATCTTATGAGACATAAACACACACAGGTGCTACCCAACGTATATATATGCATCTATATATGCCAAGCATGGGCAACCGTTTTCGAGAAGCGGGCTGCATAAGATATGGCTCATCATCAGGCGGGCCACAAGCGGTAATTTACATTCGTGGCCACATTGTTTTCCTCGTACACGTTGTTTTCCTCAATCGTAAAAATTATAGAAAGATAAATTACCACTGAAAAGTTGGGGTAAAAAAATCAGAAAGATTTCACTTAGGTGACTTAGGTGAGCCATTCAGAAAGCTTCGTGGGCCGCAGGTTTCCCATACGTGTTTATATGTAAATATATGTCTGTGTATGTATGTGATAGTTAGGTGTGTAACTACAGTTACGCGCCGTTCGAAGGACTCAAAGCTGTTACGGGGTTCATCTCGTTTAGGATGTATTCCAGGGTTACGGCTGTAATTTGCAGAGTGTAGATTGAAAAGAATCGAAGTCAGTGTTGCAGCATAAGTACAAACTTTATTGGCATATTACAATGTTTTCGATATCAGGTTAGGGTACAATCAAGATGACGGGACCCGATGCTTTATTTGACATCTCTTCAGATATGTGAATATATAGGTGCAAAGGCAGATTTAAACTGTTAATAGAGGTCTCGATATCTATTTACACTTATTAATGGGTCTTTGGGGTGTCGACGGATTGACGGTATGTTTACATTTAAAGGTTGAAGGATAAACAATAATAATTATTATATCTGTATACCTTCTACGGGGGTATATAAATCTTATTTAATTCCTTCCATCAGAAAACGAATGTTACCCTTTCAGATGAAATATGGCGTAAAGAATAAAATTTAAGAGCTTTGTTTTCTCAATCATATATTTCTGCTAATATATATATATCTTTTTCAGCTGAACTGATTGGAGACGCGTGAAATGATGTCTACACACACACACACACACACACACACACACATATATATATATATATATATATATATATATATATATATATATATATATATATATATATAAATGTAAGTGTGTATGTATACGTACATACTTACATATATGTATACAGACGTACAGTAGTATGTATATATATATACATGCACACATATATATATACATGCACACATATATATATATATATGTGTACGTATGGTTTTACCGAACATTTATTATAATGTTCGGTTTGTTTGTTTGTAAACAAGCAGACAGCCCGAATTACGCCGTACAGTGTTTAGGCAACCATCGTCATCTTTTTATTCAACACTGACACAGGAACGATGTACTAGTTTCAAGCTTATTAGCTATCGTCAGCATCGTATACCTTCCTACCAGATGATTTAAGTATCAGCCGTACTAAGAGTGAGAAAGGAAATTTCGTTTCATTCTTTTCCGTAATGGATTTCCCCTCACAAAGATTTATATATATATGTGTGCGTGCGTGCGTGCGTGCGTGTCTGTGTGTGTGGGGGGGGGGGACACATCATTTCACGCGTCTCCAATCAGTTCAGCTGAAAAAGATATATATATATTAGCAGAAATATATGATTGAGAAAACAAAGCTCTTAAATTTTATTCTTTACGCCATATTTCATCTGAAAGGGTAACATTCGTTTATATATATATATATATATGCTTCATTTCACGTGTCTCCAATCAGTACAGCTGAAAAAGCCGAGTAGCAGCATCAGATGGAGTTTAACGAAATTTGGATTGAAGATGTGAATTGATATAATTGAAGTTGTTTCTGAATGTATTAAATTATGTAGGAGACTTTTAAGTCATGTTACTGGTGTCAACTAGCCAGTGAAATATTACCATTTATATCTGCTCCATTGTTACAACTTAAACCTCATCTAATTTTATCTTTTATGGTGATTATTTCATATTAAGATGAACGTTAATGTTTGTAAATAACATATGGTGACTTATTTACCTTATAGTTGTTGTTTTATCAGCTGTATTATTAAATATTGAAGTGGTTGGTCAACATTTTACAGGACAGGAAAATATTATTTTAATCAGAAATCAGTGAACATTTAGTTTTTACTAACTTTTCTTGACTTTATATTTGGTCTTGGAAACTAAAGTACGTATTATTTCGTTTTCCATCACAACACAAACATTGTGAACTTTTCTATCTGAAGTGAAATATCTTGATTTATTACAACACCTACACACATATTTATACACACACACACACGTCTATTTATTTATTTATCTTATACGTACACACTGTATATATGTATATATATTAACCTTCGTCTTTTGAAATTATGAATATTAATTCTCTTATCACCTGAACTGTCCTCAATAACAAGAACCTTAACTTTCGAAGACTGAGGTTGTTATTGTGAATAGAGCTTCTCTCACCTTAACAAAACTAATAGTGGAATACTCCACAATAATCACCTATATATATATATATATATATATATATATATATATATATATATATATATATATATATATATATATATATATATATATATATAAGCACTTGTCTTTTCTTGACCCAAGATCAGTCTTACGATGTCATATGTCTTATTACTTGTACCAACTGAATGCTACATTACAACTTTGTAGAAGAACAAAGCGGACTTCTGCAGTCTTTTATGGACACTGTATATTAGACTACATGGCATATATTAAACATATCTACATTTCTTAATGTATCAGAAGTGGTGAGAATCCTTTATGTAATGATCACTAGCTAGAAATATGTCTGAATATAGCTGTGAGAATTGTAGAAAAACTTTCTCTTCAAAACTATCCTCACACGAGAAAATACACAGTAGAGAAAAACCCTTCCACTGTGAAATATGTGGGAAATCTTTTACTGATAATTCTAATCTTGTCGTCCACATACGGAGTGACACTGGTGAAAAACCCTTCCACTGTTAAATATGTGGGAAATCTTTTACTGATAATTCTAATCTTGTCGTCCACATACGGTGTCACACTGGAGAAAAACCCCTCCACTGTGAAATATGTGGAAAATCTTTCACCCAGAAGTACAATATTGTAAAGCACAAAAGAAAGCACACAGGAGAAAAACCTTATTCATGTCAAATATGTGGGAAATCTTTTTCTCAGAATTCTCAACTTGAACCTCACAAAGGAACACACACTGGCGAAAAACCCTTCCATTGTGAAATATGTGGGAAATCTAGTTCTAATCTTGTAGATCACAAAAGAACACACACTGGTGAAAAACCTTATTCATGTGAAATATGTGGTAAATCTTTCACTGAGAATTCGTCACTGGTTGTTCACCTACGTAGTCAACACTTGCGGTAAACCCCATCACTGTGAAATGTGAAACAGACAAATATATAGACACACTTTGAAAGTCAGAATATAAAATGTGTAGCTTGAGAAATCTTATACATCTTAACATATATGTTGTGTGTATATATATATATATATATATATATATATATTTTATTATTTTTATTTTTTAATACATCACTCAAAGGGAAGAAATATACTGACATATATCAAAGATTACCACTATAACTAGGGAGTGGAGGACAATATATGCTGGACATTGCTACTGAGGGTAGGATGAGCTGGCTATTGTTGTAGATACCTAAACATTGTAAGACCCTAGTGGGATGAGTGAGATTGACCTGCATAGATCAGATGTCTCAGGATGTCCAGCTCGAGATGAATGATCTCAGGAATGCCATGGAAGATCGTGATATCTAAAAAAGAAGACTAGAATTTTTCTGGCCAATCCACCTGATCTAATAAATCTAAACTATAATAAAGTAAGGATTGCGGGACTGTGTACAGTTTATAATTTTTTATCCCATTAGTAAAATAAGTTGCATTAATTTCAATAAATAATGAATGAATATTACATAATTTATCTACTAAATTTCATGGCTGTTGATTAAATATATTGTGTTTTTTTAAAGATTCACTTCTTTAAAATTTCGGAAATGTCAACCCTTCCGGTTGGCCATCACTTAAATAAACATTCAGATATTTCCGTCACTAATTTCCTCCTAATGCACTTTATATATAATATCGTCTTTTTTAATGTATCATGGATTACGTTACTGATTAAATAAGACAGTGTAACACAGTCTTTGTTCAATTTCTATGTATTATATATTGTCAATTACGATTTTATTTGATCTATCATATCTACATGTATATATACCTTCGTATAATATTAATATACACACTACACATGCTAGCAGAAAATAATAATATTAATATATATTGATGAACATTTATTATGGTGAAATATGTTGGAAATCATTCTCAGAGGTTTTGTATTGTAATTAACAAATACACGCTGTAGAAAGTATCCCTTCATATTATTTGTCATTAGGGGCTATTACAGAGACACAATCTCATTTCATTGTTGAGAGTGGTGGATTTTCAGAATCAGTAGAGTCTCAGACGATATGCTTTGTGTCATAAAGTTACAGTCCTCTAGGTTCTGGGTTTAAATCATGCCATGGTCAACTTTGACTTTCATCCATTCAAGGTTGATAAAAAACAGTAACAGTAATGCACTGGGCCTGATTTAATTGGCATTCCTCTTTCTCTTCAAATTGCTGGCCTTGAGTCAAAGTAGAAACATTTATTTAAAGTCTATAAAACAATGGATAGAATGCTTTCTGCCATATTTATCCTGGTTCTCTGCTCTCTGGGTTTAAATCCTGCTGAGGTCAACTTACTTTCGTCCATTCAAGGTTGATAACAAACAATACCAGTCTATCACTGGGGTATGTTCTTCCTCTCTATATTTCTATCTCACTTCCTCCCTCTTATTCTCTACTTCTCTGGAAGAAATCAACTGTTCAAACCTGGAGAGTGAAGGGCTCCACCAAGCTTCAAATGTCCACAGTGACACCCTTACGACTACATCATTAAAAAAAAAATTCGATGTGTTTATTTTGTAAACCTTAACTGGTTTATATTTATATTTATGACAAAATATCCACATGTGTAAATAAAAACTATTGCATAACTTTAATATTTGTTGGATGGTACTTTCATGACAGTTGAAAATTTGACTTTTTAAAAAAATAATTCTCATTTGAAAATACTTTACAACTTTCTTCTCTTTTTCTTCAGTCAATTATTTCTGAGAGGGTTGTAGGCGGTAGAGTCCTCACACACCCCTTCTAGGTCCTATGTGTGTAAAATTTCCTCTTTACACTACACATCACCCTGCACACACACACACACCACATCAAAACACCACAATATACATATCATACCACACCACATCACAACATAGCATACCACATACCACAACACACCACACCACAACACATCACATACCACACCTCATACCACACCACATCACACCACAGCACACCACACTACAACACACCACATACCACATCACACCACGTACCACAAGACACCAGATACCACACCACAACACACAACACCACGTACCATACCACAACACACAACATACCACACCACATACCAAACCACACCACAACATACCACACCACAACACACCACATACCATACCACACCACCACACCACCACAACACACCACATACCACACCACAACACATACAAACCAGGTAGTTATACCAACCCTGTATCTTGATTTTATTGATTTTTTCGTAACCATTCTCAACATCTCAGACCTTACTTACCAAGTGGAGTGGAACTCATCAGATTGGACCAAGGAAACAATGTTTCCATTGGTCTTTCCAATTGATGATACTGAATCGGATTAGAAAGAAAGAAAAATAAATAGAGAATATATATATTTAAAAGCCATTGACCTGCATCTTTGGTCAAGAAAGCCATTGGAGCATCACTCACAGGAGCTGATAGAGCAGCCATCTTGACAGCCGATATAGGTAGCACCAACAATTATCAGTACCATTAACAAGAGGAAGGGAATGACAGCAGCGGTGACATTAACAACAACAACATATGTGTATATACACCAACAACCTACCAACAAACACTACCATTAACAAGAGGAAGGCAGTGACAGCAGCGATGACATTAACAACAACAACATATATGTGTATACACCAACGGCTTACCAACAAACACTGCCACTACCCTTAACAAGAGGAAGCCAACTCCAGCATCAGTGACAATAACAACAACACATATGTTTTCAGGATTGAAAGACTCACCTTTAGCCACAAGGTTCTATGAGAAACTGCTAACATGCTCGCATGTGTGCGTGCTGAACTCTGGGTCTTCCCGCTGGAAACAACACCCTGTTTTCTTTTTTTGTACATTCATCCTTTCATTCATTTATTTATTTGCTAACATTCTACCGTCTTGTATCCCCTTCCCCCATCCATGCACCCCCTTCTTTTCTCTCTTGTCTTCTGATGTCTCCATATCTGATGTAGGTGAGCTATGAGGCCCTCATATCAGCACTTTCCCTTCCACCCACACAATTGTGCCTAGCACCTACGCTGGTGACAACCAGCCACACATTCCTGATGCCCACCCCCCCAATCCCCCATCCCCTGCAGTTGACACCTGTAGCACCACGAATAGACGGAAGAGGGGCCGGAACTGTTTCTGGTGCGGCTGCTTCCACCACCTTACCTGTGTTGGCTTGACACGTCAAGCCTCCAGTGCCCTCGCAGCATGGAGAAGATGAAACTGTCTCTTTGCCTCGTCTGCCCAGCCACGGCCATCTAGCACACCACCAGATGAGACAGCGAGCTTGCCTGACGCCCAAGCCTCACTGGTCAACATCACTTGGCTCAGGCAGCGCCGGAAGATCCCACTCAGGATGAGAGAGCAGCCTGGGTGCCGATAGCCGATGCCCTCGCTTCCTCTTTTATGGTGATTATTTCATATTAAGGTGAAGGTTAATGTTTATAAATAACATAAGGTGACTTATTTACCTTATAGTTGTTTTATCACCTGTATTATTAAATATTTCATTACATCATAAAAAAGCCCCAACATCATGAAGTGGTTGGTCAACATTTTACAGGACAGGAAAATATTATTTTAATCAGAAATCAGTGAACATTTAGTTTTTACTAACTTTTCTTGACTTTATATTTGGTCTTGAAAACTAAAGTACGTATTATTTCGTTTTCCATCACAACACAAACATTGTGAACTTTTCAATCTGAAGTGAAATATCTTGATTTATTACAACACCTACACACATATTTCTACACACACACACATGTCTCTCTCTAACCCCCCCCCCCCCCTCGCTCTCTCTCTCTCTCTGATTGAATTATATAATATACGCTTGAATTTTCTTCGTCGAAAATCAGTCTTGAGCTGTCATATGTCTTATTACTTGTACCAACCAAATTCTACATTACAACTTTGTAGAAGAAGAAAGCGGAGTTCTGCCGTCTTTTATGGACCCTTTGTATATTAGACTACATAGTATCTATTAACGATATCTACATTTCTTAATAAGAGTAAAAGTTGTGAGAATCCTTTATGTAAAGATCACTAGCTTGAAATATGTCTGAATATAGCTGTGAGATTCGCAGGAAAACTTTCCCTTCAAAACTGTATCTAACCTTACACGACAAATTACACAGTAGAGAAAAACTCTTCAACTGTGAAATATGTGGTAAATCTTTTACTGATAATTCTAATATTGTCGTCCACATACAGAATCACACTGGAAAAAAAACCTTCCACTGTGAAATATGTGGCAAATCTTTCATTAATATTTCTGCTATTGTCATCCACATACGGAGTCACACTGTAAAAAAACTCTTCCATTGTGAAATATGTGGGAAATCTTTCACCCAGAAGTACCATCTTGTAAAGCACAGAGGAGAAAAACCTTATTCATGTGAAATATGTGGGAAATCTTTTTCTCAGAGTTCTCATCTTGAACTTCACAAAAGAATACAAACTGGTGAAAGCCCCTTCCATTGTGAAATATGTGGGAAATCTTTTTTTCGTAATTTTACTCTTGTATATCACAAAAGTATACATACTGGTGAAAAACCTTAATCATGTGAAATATGTGGTAAATCTCTCAATAAGAATTCGTCAATGTTTGTTCACCTACGTAGTCAACACTTGCGGTAAACCCCTTCACTGTGAAATATGAAAAACACAAATATATAGACACACCTTGGAAGGCAGAATATAAAATATGAAGCTTGAGAAATCTTATACATCTCAACATATATGTTGGGTATGTGTGTGTGTATATATATATATATATATATATATTCTCCTATTTATTATTGCCCTTCAGGCTATAACAGAGGAGTTCAAGACCGGCTGCCCATATACAGATGATCTAACGCTCATAGCTGAATCAATGGCTGAACTAGAGAAGAAATTCCAAAGATGAAAGCATGGCCTAGAATCAAAAGGCCTTAAAGTTAACTTGTCTAAGACTAAAGTCCTAGTTTGTAGAAAGGAAAAGAAGGAAAGGTACCCTCAGGGAAATGGCCATGTTCAGTGTGTAGGAAAGGAGTAGGCAGAAATTCCATTTTATGTCCAAATGCAAAGTATGGGTACATAAAAGATGTAGTGGGATCACAGGTAAACTATCTAAGAACGTAGAGTTTATATGTGGCAGATGCTCAGGTGCAATAGGTAGCAGGTGTCCACAGGATACTAGCCCCTTCTATTGCCCAGATGGTTCTATAGAAATAGTAGACACTTTCCGTTACCTGGGTGACGAAATCAGCAGTGGTGGAGGGTGTTCTGAAGGTACAGTAGCCAGAGTCAAAACGGGATGGAAAAAGTTCAGAGTGCTTATACCACTATTGGCCGCTAAAGAGTTCTCTCTAAAAATGAAAGGCAGATTGTATGATGCCTGTATACGAACAGTAATTCTACATGGCAGTGAGACATGGGCATTACGTACAGAGGACCTGCGTAGACTGGAAAGGAACGAAGCGTGCATGCTCTGTTGGATGTGTAATAGTAATATACGTGAACGGCAAAGCATAAATGAACTAAGTGAGAAATTAGGAATAAGAGGGATCAGATGCTGTTTACTCGAGAGAAGACTACGTTGGTATGGCCACGTGATGCGCATGAAAGACGACAGTTGTATAAAAACGTGCAGGGCGATCTAAATTGATGGTAGTTACGGAGTAGGTGGACCCAGAAAAACCTGGGACGACTTGATAAATTCCGACCTTACACACTTGGACCTCTAAGACAATGTCACTGGACTGAGATCTTTGATGCTACGCAGTAATACAGAAGACACGCCTTGCCTATGTACAAAGCGAAACCTACAGTCAGTAGGCACCTCTTAACCAAATATACACCCCCAATCCACTACCCCTACCCTATCTTCTCACTCCCACCAACACCACCCACTCTCTGTAAAGTTGGTACCACAACATCCAGTCGAAATAAATGAGATAATGAGACCGAGATCGTGAAGGTGTCACGGGAAAATTGTAATGTGGCCGCGTAGGTAACACGGTAAAAAGTTCCCAGTTCCACACTGTAAATGTGGTTGGTGTTAGGAAGGGCATCCAGCCATAGAAAACCAGGTCAGATAGTCCTATATGAGCGAGACACCGTCACCCGACCAACCTTGCCTCAAGTGGGTCAACTCCCCTCTAACCCATGCTAGCATGGAAAATGGACATTAAACAAAGATGATGATGATGATGATATATTATTATTTTTATTTTTTAATACATTACCCAAAGGGAAGAAATATACTGACATATATCAAAGATTACCACAATAACTAGGGAGCGGAGGACAAGATATGCTGGACATTACTACTGAGGGTAGGATGAGCTGGTTATTGTTGTGGATACATAAACATTGTAAGACCCTAGTGGGATGACTGAGATTGACCTGCACAGATCAGATGTCTCAGGATGTCCAGCTGGAGATTAATGATCTCAGGAATGCCAGGGAAGATCGTAACATCTAAAAAAGAAGAGTAGAATTGTTCTGGCCAATCCACCTGACCTAATAAATCTAAACTATAATAAAGTAAGAAGCGCGGGACTGCGTATAGTTTATAATATTTTATCCCATTAGTAAAATAAGTTGCATTACTTTGAATAAGTAATGAATGTATATTACATAATTTATCTACTAAATTTCGTGCAAATACAGTCTTCTCTCTTACACACCACGTCAGATTACTCTTAAACCCAGCTTCTTCTTCAACTTGTCCAAGCTCTGCCTTTCTCTCACACTTACATAACATATCCTACAAAGCATGGTTGCTTCATTTCTCTCCAGTCTACATATCCTTATGATGGCGTGAATAAGGATAGGATGGAAGTTTAGTGAACTACTGCTGATAACATAAAGTTTCTCCCTAGACACAAAAGGAAGGGTATATGAAGCCTGTGTGAAGTGCACAATACTGCATGATAGAGAAACATGGGCTGTGACTGCAGATGATGCGATTAGACTGGAGAAAAATGAAGCGACCATGTTTTGTTGTATCTGCAACGTATATGTGAGAGAAATACAGAGCTTGTACTAGCTGAGGAAATCCTAGTGGAAGGAAGCTGCAGTAGAGGACGACCAAGAAAGTCAGGGACAAATGTTGTGAGAGCTTAACTCAAATCGTGAAGACTGGAAGAGATGACGAAAGATTGCATCTAGTGGAGAGATGCCGTACTAAGAAGGACCCATCCAAGCATGGAATAGTAGATGTAATGATGATACACAAAATATACACTATATATACTTATATACACTATATATATTTATATATATAAATAATATGTATATAGTGTAAGTGCTACATATACACAATATATACACTATATATATATAAAAATAATATGTATATAGTGTATGTGCTACATATACACAAAATATACACTATATATATATAAATACTATGTATATAATGTATGTGCCACATATATACAATATATATAGATATAAATGTTATGTATATAGTGTATGTGCTACATATACACAATATATACACTATACATATATATATATATAAATACTATGTATATAGTGTATCTAGCACATATACACAATATATACACTATATATAAACATATACATACTATGTATATAGTGTAGGTGCTACATATACACAATATATACACTATACATATATATATAAATACTATGTGTATAGTGTATGTAGCACATATACACAATTTATACACTATATATAAACATATAAATACTATGTATATAGGGTAGGTGCTACATATACACAATATATACACTCTATATATACATATAAATACTATGTATATAGTGTACGTGCTACATATACACAATATATACACTATATATACACATATAAATACTATGTATATAGTGTATGTGCTCCATATACACAAAATATACGCTATATATAAATACTGCATATACAGAGTATATGTTACATATAGACAATATATAAGCTATATATATACTACATACACATTATATATAATGTTGTCCAAGGGAATAGCTGAAACAGCTTGGCACCAATGACATCATAGATCATCATTTAATGTCTACATTCTCCGCTAGCAAGGGTGGGACATGTCTTTACAAACCAGGGTGCAGTGGGAGACCACATCTCTCTTACATATGGTCCCACATTCTACTGAGTGTATTTTATTGTGGCACCAGTACTAAAGAGATTGTTATGTCTTTGACAGAAATGAAGGGTCCTACCAAACCTTTGTTTGGCAAGAGAAGAAAATTGTAAATTATTTTCAAATGTGAATTATTTCTAAAAAAACGTCATAATTTGAACTGTCATGAAAGTACCATTAACAAATATTGAATTTATAAAATTGTATTTATTTACACATAAATATGGATATTTTGTCATAAATATAAATATAAACCAGTTAGTGTTTGTAAAATAAACACATATAAACACATCAATCTTGTTTTTTTTGTTTTTTTTGCACTAATGGAGTCATAGGGGGTGTCACTGTGGACATTTGAAGCTTGGTGGAGCCCTTCACTCACCAGGTTGGAACAGATGATTTCTTCAAGAGAAGGAGAGAGAAGGAGATAGAGGAAGTGAGAAAGAAATATAGAGACGAAGAACAGACGCCTATGGTAGACAGGTACTTTTTTGTTATCAACCTTGAATGGATGAAAGGCAAAGTTGACCTCAGCAGGGTTTAAACTCAGAGCAGAGAACCAGAACAAATATGGCAGAAAGCATTCTATCCATTGTTTTATAGACTTTAAATAAATGTTTCTACTTTTAAATCAACCCCAGCAATTGGAAGAGAAAGAGGAATGCCAATTAAATTAACCCCAGTGCGTTACTGGTACTTTTTTAATCCTAGAACATAAAGGGCTGTAACTATATGACACAAAGAATGTTGTCTGACGCTCTACAGATTCTGCGAACCCACCACCCTCATCAATAAGATAAGATTGTGTTTCTAAAAGAAAACTTAATGACAAATAAAATGAAGTAGAACTTTCTACATGGTGTATTTATCCGCAGGTAGATACGTAGATACATGTAGATATGATACATCAAATATAATCATAATTGATAATATATAATACATAGAAATTGAACGAAGGCTGCGTTACACTGTCTTATTTAATCACTAACATAATCCATGGTACATTAAAAAAGACAATATTATATATAAACTGCATTAGGAGAAAATTAGTGACAGAAATACATGAATGTTTATTTAAGCGATGTCCAACCAGAAGTGTTGACATTTCAGAAATTTTAAAGAAATGAATCTTTAAATAAACAGAATATATTTATTCAACAGCCACGAAATTTAGTAGATAAATTATGTGATATTCATTCATTATTTATTCAAAGTAAGCCAACTTATTTTACTAATGGGATAAAAAATTATAAACCGTACCCAGGCCGGCGCTTCTTACTGTATTATAGTATAGATTTATTAGGTCAGGTGGATTGGCCAGAACAATTCTACTCTTCTTTTTTAGATATCACGATCTTCCGTGGCATTCCTGATATCATTAATCTCCAGCTGGACATCCTGAGACATCTGATCTATGTAGGTCAATCTCAGACATCCCACTAGGGTCTTACAATGTTTAGGTATCTACAACAATAGCCAGCTCATCCTACCCGCAGTAGCAATGTCCAGCATATCTTGTCCTCCGCTACCTAGTTATTGTGCTAATCTTTGATATATGTCAGTATATTTCTTCCATTTGAGTAATGTATTAAAAAATAAAAATAATAAATATATATATACACACAACATGTATGTTGAGATGTATAAGATTCCTCAAGCTTCACATTTTATATTTGTCCTTCCAAAGTGTGTCTATATATTCGTGTTTTTCACAGTGATGGGGTTTACCGCAAGTGTTGACTACGTAGGTGAACAACCAGTGACGAATTCTGAGTGGAAGATTTCCTACATATTTCACATGAATAAGATTTTTCACCAGTATGTATTCTTTTGTGATCTACAAGATTAGAACTCTGAGAAAAAGATTTCCCACATATTTCACAATGAAAGGGTTTTTCACCAGTTTGTGTTCTTTTGTGATGTACAAGAGGAGAACTATGATAAAAAGATTTACCACATATTTCACAATGGAAGGATTTTTCTCTACTGTGTATTTTCTCGTGTGAGGATTGTTTCAGTTTTGAAGAGAAAGTTTTCCTGCAAATCTCACAGCTATATTCAGACACTCATATATTAAGAAATGTAGCATTCAGTTAGTAAAGTAATAATATATATGACAGCGTAAGACAGATCTTGGAAGAAGAAAAAGCAAGTGCTTATATATATATATATATGTATATATATATATGTATATATATATATATATGTGTGTGTTGTTTGTTTTTTGTTTGTTGAGGTGAGAGAAGCTCTATTCATAATAAAATCCTCAGCTCATAAAACAGACGAAAAAGTCTTCTATAGTTAAGGTTCTTGTTATTGAGGACAGTTCAGGTGACAAGAGAATTAATATCCATAATTTCAAAAGATGAAGGTTAATATATATACATATATATATACAGACATACCGTGTGTAGGTATGAGAGAGAGGAATAAATAGACGTGCGTGTGTGTAGAAATATGTGTGTAAGTTTATGTATATATTTAAAACATATTTGTTATGTTATTCTGTAAATTTATTTATATGCTCCGTTTATATTTTCATTCTGAAGGAATTGCAATCGATTTGTAATGTTGTTTGTGCAACTATGAAGTATTAATTGTATTATAGGTGTTTATATTTTCATTCTGTAAACAATGAAATGTATAATAAAATAGTGTTGTAATAATTCAAGATATTTCACTTCAGATAGAAAAGTTCACAATGTTTGTGTTGTGATGGAAATAATACGTACTTTAGTTTTCAAGACCAAATATAAAGTCAAGAAAAGTTAGTAAAAACTAAATGTTCACTGATTTCTGATTAAAATAATATTTTCCTGTCCTGTAAAATGTTGACCAACCACTTCAATATTTAATACTACAGGTGATAAAACAACAACTATAAGGTAAATAAGTCACCTTATGTTATTTACAAACATTAACGTCCACTTTAATATGAAATAATCACCATAAAAGATAAAATTAGATGAGGTTTAAGTTGTAACAATGGAGCTGATATAAATGGTAATATTTCACTGTATAGTTGACACCGGTGTCATGACTTATAAGTCCCCTACATAATTTAATACATTCAGAAACAACTTCCGTTATATTACTTCACACCTTCAATCTATATGTTAGTTCTTTATTCAGATTTGTATAAATAACATTATTAATTTTACATAGTTGTTCATATTAAAACAAAACACAATATTAAAGGTAATAACATATTTAAGAAATGCAAATCCAAAGAAGTATTTTGTTAAACATAAATGTGGATATAAGTTATAACGATGGAGCCATTGTAGATAACTTTCCACTGTCTAGTTCACACCGGTGCCATGACTTAAAAGTCCCCTAGATAATTTAATACATTCAACATGAAAATTAGTATGTTTATTGAAGCGATGGCCAACCGGAAGTGTTAACATTTCAGAAATTTTAAAGAAGTGAATCTTTAAATAAACAAAATATATTTAATCAACAGCCACAAAATTTAATCGATAAATTATGTAATATTCATTCATTGTGGATTGGCAGTATCGGTGGAGGGTCGGCCGCCATGCTTTCCAGCATAGTTACGTCCCTTTACGATCTGAGTTCAAATCCGGCCGAAGTTAACTTTGCCTTTCATCCTTACGGGGTCGATAAAATAAAGTACCATAATGTACTGGTAATTGCTGGCCTTGTGCCTAAAATAGAAACAATTATTAATTTCATATAACTGTTCATATTAAACCAAAACACATTATTAAAGGTAATAAAATAGTTAAGAAATGGAAAAAGAAAAAAAAAACCAAACAAAGGAAATAATTGTTTCTGTTTTAGGCACAAGGCCAGCAATTATTCCAGTGTATTACTGGTACTTTATTTTATCGACCTCGTAAGGATGAAAGACAAAGTTAACCCTGGCGGGATTTGAACTCAGATCATAAAGGGAGGTAACTCTATGCTACAAAGCATGGCGTCCGACGCTTACCGATACTGTCAATCCAACGAAAATAATGGGAGAGGGACAGACTTTATATTCAGTCTGAGCTGTGATTCAGCCCCACCCTACAGACAAAATGGCAAAGGTGTTACCACAGAGAATAGCCAGAGTCACCTATTACAACATCCACCCCACCTCGTGGGACACCTTCCTCAAGTGGGCTATCCAAACTATCTGTAAAAGATTTCTCACATGAAATGAAATATTTAATCATGTAGCAACACCTACCTTGAAACATGAAGCTCACCCTATGTTATCTACAAAATATTAACTTTCACTTTAACATGAGATAATTACTACATAAAATATAATTAGATTAATTAAAGTTATAATTAAGATGGCAGGTACGTGGTGTCGTTGACAGTGTTTCCTTTTCCGGATGGTGACGTGACTTAAAAGTCCCCTACATAATTTAATACATTCAGAAACAACTTCAGTTATATTAATTCACATGTTCAATCAATATGCTAGTTCTTTATTCAGATTTGTGTAAATAACATTCGGAATTTTATATAACTGTTCATATTAAACCAAAATACATTATTAAAGGTAATAAAATATTTAAGAAATGGAAACGAAAAGAAGAAAAAGGAATCAAGCAATGTAACTAATGGGAGAGGGAAAGGGACAGACACTATATTCCAGTCTGATCTGTGATTCAGCCCCACCCTACAGAAACTATGGAAGGAAGGAAACCACAGTAAAGGACGACCAAGAAAGTCAGGGGCAAATGTTGTGAAAGCCAAACTCAAATCGCTAAAACTGGAAGAGATGACGAAGGAACGCATCTAGTGGAGAGATGTTTAGGTATCCACCACAGGAGCCAGCTCATCAGGTTATCCTACCCTCAGTAGCAATATATATATATATATATATATATATATAGGAGTAAGTAAGACCCCGACGGCTGAGCTCAAGCCGTTTCGACGGCTAATTCTGTACTGAATGAAAAATCAGTTCTGGTATTTAAATAGCCGAACTTGTCAAGGGGCAATTCCATATATGGTCAAAGAGATAATCACAGGATTGGTCATCCCACAAGGTAGTAGTAATTCAGCGATGGCAAGTTGGTGGGGGAGGTAGCCAAACCTTCCAGTAGGAGAAAAGGGGAGAGGGGGCGGAGTAGACCCATTCATGCGTTGGTGGTACCAGCTACAGCTAGGTGTGAGGTCAAAGAGGAGGCAGGGGAGAGGAGGGGGAGGAGGTCAATACGGTAAGTAGAACGATGAAAATGTAAAACTGTAAAAGGTACTGAGAGAGAAAAGAAATATAAGCGGAATCTGGTTACTAAGAAATAAGCTGAAGAAATACATAAATAAGTAAATAATTTATCCAGTTCGACATAGAGAGCTACTACGCTTCAATCACCTTACCGCTACTCACTGCCACCTTGGACTTCGCCGAAGCACTTGTGCCCATCACCGACCAGGAAAGAAAAATCATCCTCCACGCCAGGAAGACAGTCTTACTCTTTGACAACTCCAAATGGATAAAAAGAGCTCCCGACTCACCCTTCGACGTCAGCATGGGCGTTACCGACTCGGCGGAGGTCACAGATCTTATAGGATTATTCCTGATAGCCAAACTCACCGATATGTTTCCGGCTTTTGGTGGTGGATTGTACCGTGATGATGGGCTCCTTACCCTTAAAGGGTACAACCCCAGTAGTACAGACCGGGTCCGTAAACAATTAATCAGCTTCTTCCGCGACTGGGGATTTAAAATAACCCTAAAGACGTCCCTGACCCGAGTTAATTTCCTGGACGTTACCCTCGATCTCAACAATGACCTGTACTACCCACACAGGAAACCCAATGACAATCTGCACTACATCCACCGCCGATCTAACCATCCCAGGAACATCACCAATAACCTGGTCAAAAACATCTCCCTCCGTATATCCCGTTTGTCAGCTAATGAGAGGATATTCGATGAACACGCGCCTTACTACAACCAGGCCCTCAAGCGGAGTGGTTTCCGGGAGGAAATATCCTACTGTCCAGCTCCCATTAGCGGAACCAGCAGGCGACACCGCCGCTCACGAAATGTAACATGGTTCAATCGTCCCCACAACGCCGAGGTGATAACTCCCATCGGGAATATTTTCTTTAGGCTCATGGAAAAACACTTCCCACCACAACACCGCTACCACAACATAATTAATAAAAATACCATCAAACTCTCTTACACCTAACTTCGCACAAAACATCGTCTCCTCCAACAACAAAAAACTCAACCCCGATGGAAGAAACAACCCAAATAGCAGTGGAGAGCCGACCAGGAGGTGCAACTGTCCTGATAGATCAAGTTGCCCCCTCGACAACAGATGCAGAGACCGTAATGTTATCTACCAGTGTAACGTGAGCACGGACACCTCCAACAAAGCTTATATAGGATTGACCGCATGCGACTTCAAGACCCGGCTATACCAACATAGACATACCTTCCGAAACCCGGCCCGGCGTCACGCCACTACACTTTCGGGCCACATATGGGACCTCAAGGACAACAACATCACCTATGATCTCACTTGGAGATTACTGTCCAGAGCCAATTCTTACACGGGAGGACGCCGTCCGTGCAATTTATGCTCGGAGGAAACTTTACAAATGCTGTTTTCGACGGACCAACTCCTAAACAAGAAAGATGAACTGGTCACTGCATGTAAACATAGATTGCGTAAGACTTACCTCGCCCTCAAACCCCATAATGACCCGGGGGGGGTAGACTAGGGCTATAACACCCCACTTGCCGATTTTGCAATGGGTAACCCCTGCTTGCCAAGGAAGACGTAAGATCTTCTTTGTATTCTTTTATCGCTTCCTTTATTTCCTTCCTCCCCCCCCTCTCCTTAGTCCTTCTACCCCAGCTCTTCTCCTTTGTCGGCGTCTTTTCTCGCCCACCCGAGGCTGCCCTTTGGCCCCATGTAGCCTTAGTACCCCCACCACCCCCTCCCCTAGTCTATGATAGATTTGGCGGACTCCGCCCTTTATAGCAGTTGGCTTAGACCCCGGATACTTGCCCCCTTTTTCCGACCGCTCCCACTATTCTCTGTGCCCTCTATATTTCTTAGTGGCACTTATGCCTTATTTTTTCGTTTCAGTATTTCTTGCTTCGCTTTTCTTCTGGGCGGGGTGGATTCTGAATTTATTTCTCCGTATTCTACCTTTATTTCGTACGAACTTTCATGTAGCTTGTTTTAGATCTTTTAGAGTTAGCATTAGTATATATTTTTCTCGGGACTCAGAATTATTATCTCGTACAAGTTCACTTTGCTGCACTGGGTCGTTGCTGACCCGGGATGGAAACCTTTATTGTTTATTTCGTGGTAGTCTCTTTAGTATTTTGGCCCCTTTTGTTGACCCGTCACCGTATCATTTACGTACTTATACCTCTTAAAAGGGTCCTTGCCTATTCCGTCCCACCTAGTTCTTTTACTTATTTCGTTATTTATTTATTTATTTATTTCTTTACTTCTTTCTTTCTTTATTTTATTCTAGCCTAACAATAGCCTGAGACCTAGGTCGTAGAATTTAATTTACTTTACTTTTTTCATTACACTTATTTGCTTTTCTTCACTCTCAGTATTTTTTCTTTCCTATATATATTTTTCTACCCCCCATTGTTCTACCTACCGTTCCTACTTCCTCCCCCTCCCCCTCCCCTGTATCTTCTTTGACCTCATGCCCAGCTGTAGCTGGCACTACCAACGCTTGATTGGGTCTACTCCACCCCCTCCCCTCTTTCTCCTACTGGCAGGTTTAGCCACCATCTCCCCTACTAATTTGCAACCACAGAATTACTACTGATTTTTGACAATCACTTTGACCATATATGGAATTACCCCTTGAGAAGATCGGCTATTTAAATACCAGGATAAATTTTCATTTAGTCCAGAATTAGCCGTCGAAACGGCTTGAGCTCAGCTGTCGGGGTCTTACTGGTTCCTATTACCCACTCTACTACCTCAAGTATTGAGTACTTTGGTGCGTTATGGTCCACCTGGTTCCTTACCACATTTCCTTCGTTATATATATATATATATAAATATATATAAATACTATATATATAGTGAATGTGCTACATATACACAAAATATACACTATATATATATACATATAAATAATATGTATATAGTGTATGAGCTACATATACACAATATATACACTATATATATAAATACTGCATTTATAGTGTATGTGCTACATATAGACAATATATACACTATATATAAATACTGCATATATAGAGTATATGCTACATATAGACAATATATACACTATGTATAAATACTGCATATTTAGAGTATATGCTACATATAGACAATATATACACTATGTATAAATACTGCATATATAGAGTATATGCTACATATAGACAATATATACGCTATGTATAAATACTGCACATATAGAGTATATGCTGTGCAAGACATTTTAAATTATTGGCTGGGCTAAAAAGCCACATTCGATCGTAACACTGTTAATTGTTGTGTGTGTTTATATGTATGTGTGTGTGTGTATATGTATGTGTGTGTGACTATACATATATATACACATATATATATAATTTATTATTATTATTATTGAATTGGCAGTATCGGTAGAGGGTTGGACGCCATGCTTTCTAGCATAGTTACGTCCTTTTACAGTCGGAGTTCAAATCCCGCCGAGTTTAACTTTGCCTTTCATCCTTACGGGGTCGATAAAATAAAGTACCAGTAATGCACTGGGTAATTGCTGGCCTTAAGCCTAAAGTAGAAACAATTATTATTATTATTGTTGTTATTATTATTATTTCTTTTTCGAGCAATGGCCATACTTGATAACGAGGGGCAGCCATCATATGTGCCTGTGTACATATATAGCAATAATTTGAGGGTTGTGTTGGTAGTTGATTGTGTATTAGTGTTGGTTCATTTGTTGCTGTGTGGTGTGGTCACTGTTGTGTGATAGTGTGACCACAGGTTGCATGAGTTCAGGTAAGTGAGTAAGTGTTCATTAAGATGATGATGATATGATAGTTCCTTGATCATACAGAAAATCAATATATAGAAATGAACCATGATAACACAAAACTGCTGTATTATTAATTTATTGAAAATAGCTTACGCCAATGCTATATGAAAAATACACAGGAATTATGTACATTATTTGTTTGTAAAAGTAGAGTTGAAGTCTTATTTATCAAGAAAACTTCATGAACTTCACTGGCTGGGTTGAGAGAGAGATTGGGTGAAAAAGAGAGAGAGTAAGAGTCACTGAGACCAATGGGGTCTGTGGAAAGCAATTGTTTACACGTTTACTTTATCAAGAAATGCTCCAAACTGCTTGGCTTCATCTAAGACGGGCTATTTATCTATATCATGTCCTCTGTCTCCAAGGCTTGAGAACGAAGGGCTGACCTTTTGAGGTCGCCCAATCTCAGCTCAAAAGGAGTTAACACAGAAAATGACCGTTAAATGTTACCCAGGGAACAACATGTAGATAGATTCGCTACACATATGCATATATATATATATATATATATATATATATATATATATATATATATATATATATATATATATTGTTATACTTTGGGAGGGTCATGTTGCCAATAAGAAACACACGCACCAGTTGTTTCACTTCAATTTATTATAATAAATTTATAAATTTAGGAATTTATAAATTTCCGGTTGGTTGGTTGGTTCCACAACCAGATGATTGTTTATAGATTGTTTATAGTTTAGGGAGCTGCTTCCTCTGCTGACGAAGAAGGGTTTCTCCCTGCGTACGAAAGGCCAGTTATATGATGCCTGGTAGTGAGACATGGGCAGCAACTGCAGAGGATATGCAACGGCTGAAGAGAAATGAGGCAAGCATGCTCCGTTGGATGTGCAGTGTCAAACGACCCAGCATGAATGTGTTGAGAGAGAAACTGTGTCTGAGAGGGATATAACGTAGTGTACAGGAGAGGAGACTGAGGTGGTATGGACATGTGATGCGCATGGAGGATGACCGATGGGTAAAGAAGTGCCAGGAAATGCCAGTTGAAGGAAGACGTGGTAGAGGTAGACCACGAAAAACATGGGCGGAGGTGGTGAGGACAGACCTCAGATGGCTGAAGCTCACGGAGGAGATGACGAAGGACCGTGACAAGTGGGAGATGCTGTGCTGAATAAGACCCGTCCCACCCTTGCACGCAGGGAAGAGCGGACGTAAAATGATAATGATGATAATGATGATATATATATATATATATATAGAGAGAGAGAGAGAGAGAGAGAGAGAGAGAGAGAGAGAGAGAGAGAGAAAGATGAAATCGAAAATGCAACTGGAGTCTTATTTAAAGATATATATATATATTTATTTGGTTGCTTTACCGGTTTCGCAGTTCTTCTGCTTTTCAAAAGTCTGGTGAGAAAAACCATGTGAGATGTGAGAAAAACCACAGACCCTCCATCTCAACTCTACTTTTGAACAGCAGAAAGACTGCGAAACCGGTAAAGGAACCAAATAAATATATATATTTAAAAAAAAAAAATACTCCAGTTGCAATTTCGATTTCATCTTTTTCTCTCTATATATATATATATATCATCATCATCATCATCATTTTACGTCCGCTATTCCCTTTTTTGGGGAACAATACCTTAACATCAGCATGAGCGGCTTGTTAGGGCCAGTTAGAACAGAAAATGTAAGAGAATTCTGGCCGGATACGGACGGTTTAAATAAATGATTTAATAAATAACAGCTCTATTGAAACACTACTGTGTTGTTCTGAGATGATTTCAGTAGAATTTCAAATGGTAGAAGGAGAAATATATTCTACATCTACTTTAATATAGATTTAAACAAAGATGGTAGAATGACAGAATTGGTAGAGTGTCAGATAACCTACCATTGCAGTATTTGTCCTGGTTCTTAACATTCTGAGTTCAAATCCCACTGAGGTAAATTTTATATTTTATTCTTCTAGGTTAGATAAAATATATTATCTAACCTGCTGAAGGCGGCAGATCAAGTCTGTGGCTGGAGCAGGCCTATGGGCAGGAGGGGAGTAACGTGGTGGTGGAACAGTAAGGTGGAGGAGTCAATTAAGGTCAAAAAGCAGGCTTGGAAAGTATGGCGGGATGGGGGAAGTAGAGAAGACTATCAAGTGGCCAGGATGGAAGCTAGGAGACAAGTGTACTTCGCAAGAAGGGAAGCAGAGGAAAGAAAGTTCAAGCATGTTCTACAACGCGAGGACCAAAAACTAGGCAATGTGTCAAGGAAAACCGTGATATTGTCGGGGAGAAGTGTGTCCTTAATGATGATGGTGTACTTACCATCACTGACGCTGATAAGAAGGTAGCTTGGAAGTGTCACTACGAAAGGCTACTAAATGAGGAGAATAAATGGGAGAAAGACAGTCTCCCCCACATCGATCCAATAGAGGGACCAGCAGTGCTAGTTGAAGGTAGTATAATAAGTAAGGCAATCAAAGATATGAAGACGGGTAAGGCGGCTGGGCCTTCGGAAATAGTTGCTGAAATGCTGAAAGCATCTGGAGCGGTGGGACACACTATGGTCACCCGGATAGTAAACCAAGTCATACAGAATGGGGCCGTTCCGAAGGACTGGCGTAGCAGCATCATCATTAACTGCTACAAGGGTAAAGGAGATGCTCTTGATAGGGGTAACTATAGAGGCATTGAATTAATCGACCAGGTCATGAAGGTCACAGAAAAAGTAATAGCGCAACTAATCAGAGAACGAATTGATCTAGATGAAATGCAGTTCGGGTTTGTGTCAGGTAAAAGTACCACAGACGCTCTTGTCATTGTACGACAACTACAGGAGAAGTACCTAGCTAAAAGTAAACCCCTATACTTAGCTTTTGTTGACTTGGAGAAAGCCTTTGACAGAGTCCCCCGCTCCATTATCTGGGGCGCGCTTAGAAAACTAGGTGTTGATGAATGGCTTGTGAGAGCTATACAAGCCATGTATAAAGAAACAGTCAGCAAGGTTAGAATTAACAACGAATATAGTGAAGAGTTTAGCGTAAATGTTGATGTTCATCAGGGCTCCGTTCTTAGCCCCCTACTATTTATTATTGCCCTTCAGGTTATAACAGAGGAGTTCAAGACCAGCTGCCCATGGGAACTCCTATATGCAGATGATCTAACGCTCATAGCTGAATCAATGGCTGAACTAGAGAAGAAATTCCAAACATGGTAGCATGGCCTAGAATCAAAAGGCCTTAAAGTTAACTTGTCTAAGACTTAAGTTCTAGTTTGTAGGAAGGAAAATAGGGCACCGGTCCCATCTGGGAAATGGCCATGCTCAGTGTGTAGGAAAGTAGTAGGCAGAAACTCCATTTTATGTCCCAAATGCAAAGTATGGGTGCATAAAAGATGTAGTGGGATCACAGGTAAGCTAACTAAGAATAAAGATTTTACATGTGGCCGGTGCTCTGGTGCAATAAGTAGCAGCAAGTGCCCACAGAATACTAGCTCATTCCATTGCACAGATGGTTCTATAGAAATAGTGGACACCTTCCGTTACCTGGGTGACAAAATCAGCAGTGGGGGAGGGTGCTCTGAAAGTACAGTAGCTAGAGTCAGAACAGGATGGAAAAAGTTCAGAGAGCTTATACCACTATTGGCCGCTAAAGGGTTCTCTCTAAAAATGAAAGGCAGGCTGTATGATGACTGCATACGAACAGCAATGTTACATGGCAGTGAGACCTGGGCATTGTGTGTAAAGGATATACGCAGACTGGAGAGAAACGAAGCTTGCATTCTCCGCTGGATGTGTAATAGTAATATACGTGAACGGCAAAGCATAAACGAACTAAGAGAGAAATTAGGAATAAGAGGGATCAGATGTTGTTTACTCGAGAGAAGACTACGTTGGTACGGTCACGTGATGCGCATGAAAGACGACAGCTGTATAAAAAAGTGCAGAGCGATAAAAATAGACGGTAGCCACGGAGTAGGCAGACCCAGAAAAACCTGGGACGACTTGATAAATTCCGACCTCACACACTTACACCTCTCCAAGACAATGTCACTGGACCGAGATCTTTAGCGCTACACAGTCATACAGAAGACTCGCCTTGCCTAAGTACAAAGCGAAACCTACAGTCAGTAGGCACCTCTAACTAAATACACCCCGTCCCACTACCTCCACCCCATCCACACCGCCCCCTTAAATGTGAAGTTGAGTTGGTACCACAACATCCAGTCCGAAACAAATGAGGTCGTGTAGGTGTCACGACAAAAAGAACACAGAGTCCACGCTGTAATGTGGCCGTGTAGGTAACACGGTAAAAAACCTCCCAGTCCACACTGTAAACGTGGTTGGTGTTAGGAAGGGCATCCAGCCGTAGAAAACCCGCCAAACAGTCCTATACGAGCAGAACAACAAATCTTGCCTCAAGTGGGAAAACTCCCGTCCAAACCCATGCAATCGCGGAAGATGGACATTAAACGATGATGATGATGATGATGATGTACTATGGTTGATTTAATAAACTTTGCCCTTCCCCCATAATTGCTGGTCTTGAGCCTAATTTACAAATCAATAGAGATTTAACAAGTTTGTTGTTTCAAATTTCTCAAAACACTTTTATTTAGTGTGTCTAGTGCAGTAAATTGGCATCTAATCCGTAGAGCGTCAGACAACAATCTTTGCATCATAGAGTTATGTCATGTTACGTTCTGAGTTCAAATCATGTTGAGGGTAGCTTTCCCTTTCATCCATACGGGTGATAAAATAAAGTACCAGTAATGCACTGAGGTTGATTTAACTTTCCCCACCCCAATATTATTGGGCCTGTGCCTACATCAAATACCATTATTTACTGTGTCTAACATCACTCAGTAATCTATACTATCACTACCCCAATGATACCAGCCAAGACAGTGTCTCAGAATTCTCTCTGGCCTGCAGAAACCCAGGTACCAGTTGCCTCATGCTCCTGGCTAAGGACAGAATGGAGAAAGGGTTAACCTGGAAGATAGTGAGGGAGGTGTGTTGAAGTAGCCATTAAAACCTCTGGGGCCTCACAAGTTTTAAAATCAACAACGTCCAATAGAATTTTAAACATTTCAAATACCAATGAAGTGTTTGTGTTTGATTTCTTCTAACTACTTTCAAGATATCATTACATATGGTGTTCATAACAGATATTTAGATGGGAAATTAACAAAAGTATGGAATCACAGACTGGACAAATTCATCAAATGTAACTCTTTACTTAACAAAAATAGATTGAATTTCAGGAGATAAATATAGTTTATTTAATATGTTATGAAAATTTAATAAATGATTTACGCTAAAAAGAAAGAATATAAAAACCAGGAAAAGACATATACACTCTTTCAATTAAATGTGTAAGGAATTGAACTAGGAACAGTTATTTGTAAATTTCTATTTCAACACAATAAAGCACAATAAACTGTAGAAATGTTGAACTGAAGAACTAAAGAACTGTAAAACTGTAGAACTGTTGAACTGAAGAAATGTTGAACTGGAGAAATGTTGAACTGAAGAACTGTTGAACTGAAGAACTGTTGAACTGAAGAAATGTTGAACTGAAGAACTGAAGAACTGTTGAACTGAAGAAATGTCGAACTGTTGAGCTCGAGAACTGGAGAAATGTTGAACTGTTGAACTGAAGAAATGTTGAACTGGAGAACTAAAGTGAGGATGTAACAACAACACTGAATGTAATTCTATTGCAACAGAAATAATAGTGTACACCTGGAGCTGTAAGGCTGTACTTCAAACCTGTTGGATAAAATTATGTACCCCAGTTTAGGTAAAAATATGAGCACACTTGAAACACATGATTGTGACATGAAACAGACGAATAACTCTTCTATAGAAATGTTGAACTGGAGAAATGTTGAACTGAAGAAATATTTAACTGATGAACTGATGAACTGTTGAACTGAAGAACTGTAGAACTGTAGAACTGTTGAACTGTAAAACTGTAGAACTGTTGAACTGAAGAAATGTTGAACTGTAGAACTAAAGTGAGGATGTAACAACAACACTGAATGTAATTCCATGGCAACAGAAATAATAGTGCGCCTGGAGCTGTGAGGCTGTACTTCAAACCTGTTGGATAAAATTGTGTGCCCCAGTTTAGCTGAAGTATAATAGGCAAAAATATGAGCACACTTGAAACACATAATTGTGATATGATTGGCTGTCGGTGGATTGGCAGTATCGGTAGAGGGTCGGACGCCATGCTTTCCAGCATAGTTACGTCCCTTTACGATCTGAGTTCAAATCCCGCCGAGGTTGACTTTGCCTTTCATCCTTACGGGGTCGATAAAATAAAGTACCAGTAACGCACTGGGTAATTGCTGGCCTTGTGCCTAAAGTAGAAACAATTAAATAATTGAACAATAACGCATCACTTGTTAAAGGGCATACAATATGAGTTCAATATGTGATAAAGTTGGTGCTGCTTTCTAATATTTCTGAGAGAAGACACTGACAGCATTAGTTCAGGTGACAGAGAGTCTCTCAATTACACACCACAACAGGGAATGTTTGTGTTGACATATCTGATACAAGACACAGCATAGTTCAGGTGATAGAGTAAAGGCACATCATTACCTCAGATGTTAGACGGTCCCTCAATTATACATTACAACGGGGAATTTTAGCTGTTGCAAACAAATAAAAAAAGAATTTTGCCTTTATATCATTAAAACTGAATCTAGGAAGACAAAAATTAGACATGGAAAGGATTTTAATTCCAGTTAAAAACATATTTAAGAAATGAAGTCTGTAGAACTGTTATGGTTACATTTTTGATGTTGGTGGACAATAAGTTTAGACTGGTAAAATCTTAGGGTTCACAGTTAAATAGTTTTATCACCAGTGTGTGTTTCTAAGTTATTGTTAGTCACAAAATATTTCCCACATATTTCACAGGTCCTTTTTCTGCAGTCTGAATATGTGGCCAACATGAGTAGAATTCTGAATAAACGATGTCCAACATGTTTCACACTGGATGTTTCTTTCCTCCAGTCTGAAGACATATATGTTTATTAAGTAGCAAACTATCTGTAAAAGATTTCTCACATGAAATGAAATATTTAATCATGTAGCAACACCTACTTTTAAACATGTAGCTCACTCTGTGTTATCTACAAAATATTAACTTTCAGTTTAACATGAGATAATTACTACATAAAATATAATTAGATTAATTAAAGTTATAATTAAGATAGCAGGTACATGGATGGTGACATGATTTAAAAGTCCCCTACATAATTTAATACATTCAGAAACAACTTCAGTTATATCAATTCACACGTTCAATGAATATGCTAGTTCTTTATTAAGATTTGTGTAAATAACATTCGGAATTTTATATAACTGTTCATATTAAACCAAAATACATTATTAAAGGTAATCAAATATTTAAGAAATGGAAATGAAAAGAAGGAAAACGAAAAAGAATCAAGCAACAAAAACAATGGGAAAGGGTGAGGGACAGACACTATATTCTTGTCTAAGCTGTGATTCAGCCCCACCCTACAGACAAAATGGAAAAGGTGTTACCTCAAAGAATAGCCAGAGACACCCACTGCAACATCCACCCCACCTCATGGGACTCCTTCCTCAAGTGGGCTGTTGTCTTTCTAATTTTGAGAAGGAAATCAGCAGTGTGGAGACAGAGTGAAAGTGGTTGGTGAGGCAGCACAGCAGAAATTGAGAGGAAGAGTGCTACTGTTATAAACCGTTTCCAGTCACAGGATGGATCTATAGATGTGGTTGATAGCTTCTGCTATCTAGGTGACCTAATCAGCAGCAGAGGAGGGTGTGCCAAGAGTAGAGTGGCTTGAATAAGGATAGGATAGAAGTTTAGTGAACTACTACTGCTGATAACATAAGGTTTCTCCCTACACACAAAAGGAAGGGTATATAAAGCCTGTGTGAAGTGCACAATACTGCATGGTAGAGAAAAATGGGCTGTGACTACAGATGATGCGATTAGACTAGAGAGAAATGATGCAACCATGTTTTATTGGATCTGCAACGTAAATGTGAGAGAAATGCAGAGCTTGGACTAACTGAGGAAATCCTAGTGGAAGGAAGCTGCAGTAGAGAATGACCAAGAAAGCAAATTTTGTGAGAGCTGAACTCAAATCGTGAAGACTGGAAGAGATGACGAAGGAATGCATCTAGTGGAGAGATGTCGTGCTAAGAAGGACCTGTCCAACCCATGCAAGCATGGAATAGTAGATGTAATGACGATACACAATATATACACTATATATATATACATATAAATACTATGTATATAGTGTACGTGTTACATATACACAATATATACACTATATATATATATATATATATAAATACTATGTATATAGTGTACGTGCTACATATACACAATGTATACACTATATATATATATATATATATATATATATATATATATATACTATGTATATAGTGTACGTGCTACATATACACAATATATACACTATATATATACATATAAATACTATGTATATAGTGTATGTGCTCCATATACACAAAATATACACTATATATAAATACTGCATATACAGAGTATATGTTACATATAGACAATATATAAGCTATATATATACTACATACACATTATATATAATGTCGTCCAAGGGAATAGCTGAAACAGCTTGGCACCAATGACATCATAGATCATCATTTAATGTCTACTTTCCCTGCTAGCAAGGGTGGGACATGTCTTTACAAACCAGGGTGCAGTGGGAGACCACATCTCTCTTACATATGATCCAACATTCTACTGAGTGTATTTTATTGTGGCACCAGTACTAAACAGGTTGTCATGTCTTTGACAGAACTGAAGGGTCCTAACAAACCTTTGTTTGGCAAGAGAAGAAAATTGTAAAATATTTTCAAATGTGAATTATTTATTAAAAAAAGTCATAATTTGAACTGTCATGAAAGTACCATCCAACAAATATTAAAGTTATAAAATTGTTTTTATTTACACATAAATGTGGATATTTTGTCATAAATATAAATATAAACCAGTTAGTATTTGTAAAATAACACAAATAAACACATTAATCTTGTTTTGTTTTTCTTGCACTGATGGAGTCATAGGGGTGTTACTGTGGACATTTGAAGCTTGGTGGAGCCCTTCACTCACCAGGTTGGGACAGTTGATTTCTTCCAGAGAAGGAGAGAGAATGAGAGAGAGGAAGTGAGAAAGAAATATAGAGAGGAAGAACAGACCCCTGTGGTAGGCTGGTACTATTTTTTTATCCACCTTGAATGGATGAAAGGCAAAGTTGACCTCAGCAGAGTTTAAACTCAGAGAGCAGAGAACCAGAACAAATATGGCAGAATGCATTCCATCCATTGTTTTATAGACTTTAAATAAATGTTTCTACTTTTAAATCAACCCCAGCGATTGGAAGAGAAAGAGGAATGCCAATTAAATCGACACAGTGCATTACTGGTACTTTTTTTAACCCAGAACATTAGGGGCTGTAACTATATGACACAAAGAATGTTGTCTGACACTCTACAGATTCTGCCAATCCACCACCCTCACCAATAAAATAAGATTGTGTCTCTATAAGAAACCTTAATGACAAATATGAAGTAGAACTTTCTACAGGGATTACAATACAAAACCTGAGAATAATTTCCAACATATTTCACCATAATAAATGTTCATTAATATATATTATTTCGTGGCTTTCTTGAAATCATTAATCCCCAGCTGAACATCCCTAGACATCTGATCTATGTAGATCATTTTCAGTCATCCCACTAGGGTCTTACTATGTTTAGGTATCCACCACAGGAGCCAGCTCATCTGGTCATCCATTCTTCGGTAGGAATGTCTGGTATGTCTTGTCCTCCGCTCCCTAGTTATTGTAGTAATCTTCGATATATGGCAGTATCCTTATTCCATTTGATAGAGTATATATATATAGATGAAGGATGACAGCTGCATTAAAAGGTGCAGAGCACTAAAAGACGCTGGATCCAGGAAGACCCGGGATGAGGTGATAAAAGCCTACCTTGCCCAATTGCACCTCTCAAAGACGATGACGCAGGACGGTGCCCTCTGGCATCATGCAGTAATACAGAAAACCCGAATTCACACGGCTACAAGCCGAAGCATATATATGACCCCATCCCCACCCACTGCAAAGTGGTTGACAAAAAATCGCCCAGCCCACTGTAAAGTGGCTGTGTAGACACCATGGTAAAAAAAAGCACCTAGCACTCACAGTAAATGAGGTTTTGTGTTAGGAAGGACATCAAGGAGTAGAAATCAAGCCAAAATCAGTTCCCATATGAGCAAGACAAGGTCACCCGACCTGGCATTGTCACAACAGGACAACCCGTCTACATTATGCTAGCATGGAAGAATGGACGTAAAACGGTGATGATGATGATGATGATAAGTATAAGATAAGTATTTTTCAAGCTTCAAATTGTATATTCTTCCTTCCAGAGTGTGTCTGTATATTTGTGTGTTTCACATTTCACAGTGATGGGGTTCATTGCAAGTGTTAACTACGTAGGTGAACAACCAGTGACGAATTCTGAGAGAAAGATTTCCCACATATTTCACATGAATAAGGTTTTTCATCAGTGTGTGTTCTTTTGTGATTTACAAGATGAGAACTATTAGAAAAAGATTTCCCACATATTTCACAATGGAAGCGTTTTTCACCACTATGTATCCTTTTGTGAAGTTCAAGATGAGAACTACGTGAAAAAGATTTCCCACATATTTCACAATGGATGGGTTTTTCTCCAGTGTGTATTCTTTTGTGTCGTACAACACTAGAACCTCGAGAAAAAGATTTCCCACATATTTCACATGAATAAGGTTTTTCTCCTGTGTGCATTATTTTGTGATATACAAGATGAGAACCACGAGAAAAAGATTTCCCACATATTTCACAATGGAAGGGTTTTTCTCCAGTGTATATTCTTTTGTGATCTACAAGAAAATTACTAGAAAAAGATTTCCCACATATTTCACATGAATAAGGTTTTTCTCCTGTGTGTATTTTCTCGTGTGAGGATAGTTTCAGTTTTGAAGAGAAAGTTTTCCTACAAATCTCACAGCTATATTCAGACATATTTCTAGCTAGTGATCTTTACATAAAGGATTCTCACCAATTTTACTTATACAATAAGAAATGTAGATATCGTTAATATGATGCAATGTAGTCTAATATACAGAGTGTCCATAAAAGACTGCAAAACTTGGCTTTCTTCATCTACAAAGTTGTAATGTAGCATTTAGTTGGTACATGTAATACGACATATGTTAGCGTAAGACTGATCTTGGATGAAGAAAATGCAAGTGCCTATATATATATATATATATATATATATATATATATATATATATATATATAATATAAGATCAAAAGATGGTTAAAGGAGTTCAATATATTTTATAGAAAATAAAACTCACCTCCTACATATATATATATATATATATATATATATATATATAGGTGATTATTTTGGAATATACCACTATTATTTTTGTTAAGGTGAGAGAAGCTCTATTCACAATAAAATCCTCAGCTCATAAAACATACGAATAACTCTTCTATAGTTAAGGTTCTTGTTATTGAGGACATTTCAGGTGACAAGAGAATTAATATCCATAATTACAAAAGATGAAAGTTAATATATATACAAACATACAGTGTCGAATTCTGAGAGAAAGATTTCCCACATATTTCACATGAATAATTGTATTTATATTGTATGTGTATATATATTTATATATATATACATATATGTGTATAACTTTATAACTCCATATATAAATAGTTGAGCTCTTTTTCTTGTCCATTATCCATATCACAATGGAACTTCTTTAAAGAATATACCATTACCTTCTAAGGATGATTTCTTACTTCTTATGATACAAAAAACCAACCAATTTATCAGAAGAATCAGATGGAGGGCCTACCACTTCGATAAAAAAACAAAATGTACTGATAGGAAATATTTGTATGATTTCACTACATATAAAAATCCACCACACAACTCCTTACTTGAAAACTTTGAGAAAGACCTTTTTAATTTAATCAAACCCCTCAAATTTAAGAGGTATAAATCCAATTTTCAAAAGGACCTTGATTCTACCCTATTGGACCTAAAATAATCTAAAAAAATCCATGTCCACTCGGACAAAACTGGAAATCTATATCACATGGATATTGAAAATTACAATGCTTTCAGAACTCAGGAAAAATTATAGAAAAACAAACAATGCGTCACTTACCAACATCAACAACAAAACACACAGCACAGTGAATAGACTTAATATTGAAGATAGAACTGAACCTTTGGCATTGAAAAGACCACACTTCAACCTGAAAGATCATAAATCTAACTTTAACTCTAATCCTTCTATAAGGCTTATATGCCCTTCCAAATCTGATATTGTAATAATTAGTGAAAAATGTTTAGATAGAGTCATCCCACAACTAAGAAAACATGTTAATTTACCACTCTGGGAAAACACATCCCAGGTAATTAACTGGTTTAATAATATTAGAAATAAATCCTCTGCTTCATTTCAACAATTTGATATAGATAATTATTATTCTTCTATATCACCTATACTCCTGAACAAAGCCTTGATATCTGCTAAAAATAGATCTAACTTAACTTTGGAAGACATTAATATTATTACACATGCTAGACTAACACTATTGGAATTTTAGAATGAATACTGGACCAGAAACACATATAGTAATCTATTCGATATTACTATGGGCTCAAGCCATTCTGCCCAAATTACTGATCTTGTGGGCCTCTTTCTTCTTTTTAACATAAATGCTTCCTTTCCCCACCTTAAAGGTGGTTTATATCGTGACGACTGTCTTCTTTCCAATAACCTTAGCCTCTCAGAGATAGAAAAAATAAAAAGCTTATTAGAACTTTCCTTAAAGACTATTATAGTCTAGATATTACATTTGAAAACACAAGTAAAGTAGTTAATTTCCTAGATATAACATTAGACTTATCTACGGGTATCTACCAACCTTACCATAAACCCAACCAAAATTTACACTACATACACTCACAATCTAATCACCCTAAATCTATCCTTAAAAACCTTGCATATAATATATCACTTAGAATTTCTAACCTTTCGTCTAACCAAGATGTATTTGATAAAAATGCGACCTTTTATAACGAAGCTCTAGCTAGAAGTGGCCACAAAAATAGATTAGTATATATACCTTCTACCAATAACACTACAAACATACAACCTAATATTACCAACAAACACCAAATGAAACATACACACCTAAATGCCACTCACACTATACCCCAAAACACCAACATAAAACCAAATTTCTCTAACTCTTCTAATATACAGCATAGTAACTCTCAAAAAACTACTCATCCTACAACTCTAATAAATGTTAATAATAAAACTCCTAATAAACAAGCTAAAACACCTAAATCAATAAATCTAACTAGAAATGTGTGTGGTGAGGTCATTAACAATAATTCTCTTAATAAACATCAGGATGCGCCCTATAAAAACAATAAACAACATCGAAACCGTAATAGACGAGTTACTTGGTATAATGCTCCATTTAATTTACAAATTAAGGATAATATACCTAAAAAATTCTTTAATATCCTAGAGAAAAACTTCCCGCCAAACCACAAATACCATCAAATTTTAAATAGATCAACGGTTAAATTCTCCTACTCAACAACAAAAAACATAAAACAAAATATAAGTGCCTATAATGCATATAAATGTAAAAAAAAAAAACATGAGTATACCACCAGTACATCAAACTAACCATAATATCTCCTCAGATACAGGATTCACGAAAAATTGTAACTGTAGAAACAAGGCAAACTGTCCATTAAAAGGAAATTGCCTTGTTAATAACATAGTATATAAATGTAAAGTTAACACTAAGGACTCAATTTATTCATATATAGGAGCTACCTCTAACAAATTTAAGGTAAGATTTAATACCCACAAACATAGTTTTAAAAATGCCGCACTAGCTAATACAACATCTCTAGCTGAAATAATTAATAGTTATAGAAAGAGGAATATAGATTATGACCTGACCTGGAGTGTGCTCAAAAGGGCCACCCCTTATCAAAATAGTAGATATGAATGTAGATTATGTTCCCAAGAACTTTTTGAAATAATGAAATCTAAGGATATCCTATTAAATAAGCGACAGGAATTAATAATATCGTGTAATCATAAACTGAGAAAAACCTTTAAATATTATAAACCTAATTAATATACACTTTAGAAATTAATATATAAACTATTTTTAATTTAGTTAACCTATAATTAATATTCTACTACTGATGAACTACATAATTTTGCTGTCCTTCTTACAAATATCATTTCCTAAAACTGATACCATTAAGTAAACTTATATAATGCTTTAACTTCAGGTTATGACTCTATGTTCCTTGAAAACTATATATATTTATTATTTCTCATTAATAAATTTAATTCCCCCCCCCCCCAATAATTATATGTATATGTAAGTGTGTATGTGTGTGTGTATATATATATATGTATGTATGTATATATGCATGTATATGTATATATATATATATATATGTGTGTATATATATATATATATATATGTGTGTATATGTGTGTGTGTATGTGTATATATATGTATATATATATATATATATATATAAGTATATATATATATATTATTTTTATATTCTTTTAATTTCCCCTCATCTTTAACAACACTTTTCAACTGCATCTAACTTTTATTTATCATATCTATATGTATTAGTGTAATTTTATCAATATAAATATACCAATCAATTAAATTAATTTATATTCTTTTCATAGATGTATTTTTTTCACTAACATTCTTATCGTAAAACTTTAGTCACCTTAGATATTTGTATTGGCATTACTATTTTATAAGAGCAACTGCTTGTATACCTTTTACTGACCACCTGACCTATTTTCACCCCTAAAATAAGCTTCAATTACTACTATTTTACCATTTGGCCAATTATTAACTTTCTATTGGTTAATTCTAAACCTCTTACCAAACAGACAGAATATATTAGATCTTTGTTGGTTTTATTCAATGAACAAATAAAATTATTTCTGAGGTCAGCATAAGACCTATTTCTTCCCTAAAATAATCCTTCATTCATAATATTCTTTTCCATCCAAAACTGAAATCTACCTTCCTCTACCCATAATTTAAGGTTCTTCTACTACTATATTACTATCTTGACCCTCACTATCTCTCTTTTGGTCAATTCAAAACCTGTTCCCAAACAGACCTATTGTATTGAATCTTTGTTTTTTTTTCAATAAACAAATATCATTATTTCTGAAGACAGCATATATATGTGTAGGTATGTATATTCCCTCTGATAGTTTGTATAAATATTGTACATAGATCTATAGAATATGCATACCAAATCTAACACATATATATCCTAGAAACGATCGTAAAATGATGAAATTTTTTTAATATAAGGAACTGTTTCTTTGTTTATTCATTATTTTATTAATTTATCTATATATATATATATATAAAATATAAAACGAAAAATCAGTGATGCATCTAGACTCAGTTTATTATGTGTTACAATTATTTTGCCGGCAGAATAAACTGAGTCCAGATGCATCACTGATTTTTCGTTTTATATTATATCACACTCTGCTCTGTAAGAACATAGAGTGCTCAACTGGCATACCGCCTATGGAAGCATCATAGCTACCATTAAACACACACACACACACACACACACACACACACACACACACACACACACACACACACACACACATACATACATATATATATATATATATATATATATATATATATATATATATATATATATACATACACATGGAGGCACATGGCTTAGTGGTTAGAGCATTGGCCTTGCAATCGAAAGGTTGTGAGCTCAATTCTCAGACCGGGTGATGTGTTGTTTCCTTGAGCAACACACTTTATTTCACATTGCTCCAGTTTACTCAGCTGTAGAAATGAGATGATAGGGAGTGGGTCCATATCATTCCACTGCAAAGTGGTCGTGGAGGTGCCACGGCAAAAAAAGCACCCAGCACTCACTGTAAATGAGGTTGGTGTTAGGAAGGGCATCCAACTGTAGAAATCAAGCCAGAATCAGTTCCCGTCCCACCCTTGCAAGCAGGGAAAAAGCGTACGTAAAATGAAATGATGAAATGATGTATATCATCATCATCATCGTTTAATGTCTATCTTCCATGCGAGGAAGGGTTAAACGGGAATTGTCCCACTTGTGGCAAGATTGATTGGGTGACCGTGTCTCGCTTGTATAGGACTGTATCTGGTAGGTTTTCTATGGCTGGATGCCCTTCCTTACACCAACCACATTAACAGTATAGACTGGGAACCTTTTAACCGTGTATCCTACATGACCACTTTACAGTGTGGACTGGGTGTTATTTTGTCATGACACATGCATGACCACTTTAGTTTGGATGGGATGTTCTGGTACCAACATAGCTTTACAGAGAAAGGGTGGTGTTGGTGGGAGTGGGAGAATGGAGTAGGGGTAGTGTGTTGGGGTGTATATTTGGTTAAGAGGTGCCTACTGAGTGTAGGGTAGCTTTGTACGTAGGGAAGAAAGGTCTTTACATATATATATATATATATATATATAAAATACGTAGTTAAGAAAGCCACAACAATGCAGAGGGAAATCTCGAGGTAGGAAGTGAATGATAGATAGGAGAAATAGGTGAAAGTGAAAATTGAGAGAGACAAAGATGAAAACAAAACAAAGGTAGAAGGGTTACCGTAGTGGAGATTTAATCCCAATATTTCGGGCTCACGCCCATCAACGGGGGAAAGTTCCAAAAGGGGGGGAACAGGCCAAGCGGAGAAAGTTGTGATGTCGTGAGCCCGAAATATTGGGATTAAATCTCCACTACGGTAACCCTTCTACCTTTGTTTTGTTTTCATCTTTGTCTCTCTCAATTTTCACTTTCACCTGTTTCTCCTATCTATCATTCACTTCCTACCTCGAGATTTCCCTCTGCATTGTTGTGGCTTTCTTAACTACGTATTTTACACATTTCACAATGCTTCAAGCAAACTTTAACACCCTCTTATATATATATATATATATATATATATATATATATATATATATATATATATATATATATATATATACAGTTTATTACTTGTTTCTTACAAAGTAGAGTTTAAATCGTATTTATCAAGAAAACTTCATGAACTTCACTGGTTGGGTTGAGAGAGAGACCAAGAGAGAGAGATTGGGTGAAAGAGAGAGAGTAAGAGTCACTGAGACCAAAGGGGGTCTGTGGAAAGCAATAGTTTACATGTTTACTCTATCAAGAAATGCTCCAAACTGCTTGGTCTGATCTAAGGCAGGCTATTTATCTATGTCACGTCCTCTGACTCCAAGGCTTGAGAACAAAGGGCTGACCTTTTGATGTCGCCCAATCTCAGACAAAGGGAGATAACCCAGTAAATGACCGTTAAATGTCACCCAGGGATCAACGTGTAGATATATTTCGCTATACATATATATATATATATATATATATACAAGTTAATATAAATTAATATATTTGATAAACACAAATACCAACATATGCGTGTTTGTATTGTAAACGACTAAAGTTAGCTAGATTGAAAAATACTAATTATAATAATACAGTTTGCCTGTCTCGATTTAAAATAATAAATCAATAAAAACAAAGCATATTGGCAAATGGCCGTGGTGCTTGGACGGCTCGGAAATATTTCTTTGAGCTATTTCATTGTAAAGGACTGCCTGAGGTTTGAACTCATTATTAATAGTATCACTGCTCCTTACGTAGAGCTAAATTTAGCCCCATATAAACGGCTGTTATTTCTAGCAGCACGAGTATGGGGCAGCTAGACACTGGATAACCGTATGTGAAAAACCATGTGCGTTAAACAGTCTTTTTAAATATTTTGAAGTGGAACATACCAATTTTTCTGGTGCTTGCTGAGGAGATAGAAATGCGGTATTCTTCCACTTTTTTCATTTTTCGAAACATATTTGGATTTTAAGGTTTAAACCTGTCTACGGAACAGGTTTGATTTTGAAATTTAAATTTGTCCAAGCACCACGGCCATTTGCCAATATGCTTTGTTTTTATTGATTTATTATTTTAAATCGAGACAGGCAAACTGTATTATTATAATTAGTATTTTTCAATCTAGCTAACTTTACTCGTTTACAATACAAACACGGATATGTTGGTATTTGTGTTTATCAAATATATTAATTTATATTAACTTGTATTACACGGCTCGCAAATATTTCTTTGTGCTATTTCATTGTAAAGGACTGCCTGAGGTTTGAACTCATTATTAATAGTATATATATATATATATATATATATATATATATATATATATATATATATATTGGATTAAATGCTCTGAAATAGCGATATATATGTGAAGATAGACATAGAATATTCGAAAATATTCTGTATGTTTATAATAAACATTTTGAAGACCTAATCGCTATAGAATAGAATACGTCACGTATTACAATTAGATTCTCGATAAAAGCAAGGGAAGTAACCTACGCGTTTCATTCTTATTAGAAATCTTCAGGATTACATATCCAGTGCTTTTATCGAGAATGACACAGCTAGAGACTTATAGAATACTTAGCTGTGTACAGGAACTGGTTTGAAAGAGCGGTTGCCGGTCCGGCAGAAATTAGAAATTGGATTAAATGCTCTGAAATAGCGATATATATGTGAAGATAGACATAGAATATTCGAAAATATTCTGTATGTTTATAATAAACATTTTGAAGACCTAATCGCTATAGAATAGAATACGTCACGTATTACAATTAGATTCTCGATAAAAGCAAGGGAAGTAACCTACGCGTTTCATTCTTATTAGAAATCTTCAGGATTACATATCCAGTGCTTTTATCGAGAATGACACAGCTAGAGACTTATAGAATACTTAGCTGTGTACAGGAACTGGTTTGAAAGAGCGGTTGCCGGTCCGGCAGAAATTAGAAATTGGATTAAATGCTCTGAAATAGCGATATATATGTGAAGATAGACATAGAATATTCGAAAATATTCTGTATGTTTATAATAAACATTTTGAAGACCTAATCGCTATAGAATACGTCACGTTTTACAATTAGATTCTCGATAAAAGCAAGGGAAGTAACCTACGCGTTTCATTCTTATTAGAAATCTTCAGGATTACATATCCAGTGCTTTTATCGAGAATGACACAGCTAGAGACTTATAGAATACTTAGCTGTGTACAGGAACTGGTTTGAAAGAGCGGTTGCCGCTCCGGCAGAAATTAGAAATTGGATTAAATGCTCTGAAATAGCGATATATATGTGAAGATAGACATAGAATATTCGAAAATATTCTGTATGTTTATAATAAACATTTTGAAGACCTAATCGCTATAGAATAGAATACGTCACGTATTACAATGTTTATTATAAACATACAGAATATTTTCGAATATTCTATGTCTATCTTCACATATATATCGCTATTTCAGAGCATTTAATCCAATTTCTAATTTCTGCCGGACCGGCAACCGCTCTTTCAAACCAGTTCCTGTACACAGCTAAGTATTCTATAAGTCTCTAGCTGTGTCATTCTCGATAAAAGCACTGGATATGTAATCCTGAAGATTTCTAATAAGAATGAAACGCGTAGGTTACTTCCCTTGCTTTTATCGAGAATCTAATTGTAATACGTGACGTATTCTATTCTATAGCGATTAGGTCTTCAAAATGTTTATTATAAACATACAGAATATTTTCGAATATTCTATGTCTATCTTCACATATATATCGCTATTTCAGAGCATTTAATCCAATTTCTAATTTCTGCCGGACCGGCAACCGCTCTTTCAAACCAGTTCCTGTACACAGCTAAGTATTCTATAAGTCTCTAGCTGTGTCATTCTCGATAAAAGCACTGGATATGTAATCCTGAAGATTTCTAATAAGAATGAAACGCGTAGGTTACTTCCCTTGCTTTTATCGAGAATCTAATTGTAAAACGTGACGTATTCTATAGCGATTAGGTCTTCAAAATGTTTATTATAAACATACAGAATATTTTCGAATATTCTATGTCTATCTTCACATATATATCGCTATTTCAGAGCATTTAATCCAATTTCTAATTTCTGCCGGACCGGCAACCGCTCTTTCAAACCAGTTCCTGTACACAGCTAAGTATTCTATAAGTCTCTAGCTGTGTCATTCTCGATAAAAGCACTGGATATGTAATCCTGAAGATTTCTAATAAGAATGAAACGCGTAGGTTACTTCCCTTGCTTTTATCGAGAATCTAATTGTAATACGTGACGTATTCTATTCTATAGCGATTAGGTCTTCAAAATGTTTATTATAAACATACAGAATATTTTCGAATATTCTATGTCTATCTTCACATATATATCGCTATTTCAGAGCATTTAATCCAATTTCTAATTTCTGCCGGACCGGCAACCGCTCTTTCAAACCAGTTCCTGTACACAGCTAAGTATTCTATAAGTCTCTAGCTGTGTCATTCTCGATAAAAGCACTGGATATGTAATCCTGAAGATTTCTAATAAGAATGAAACGCGTAGGTTACTTCCCTTGCTTTTATCGAGAATCTAATTGTAATACGTGACGTATTCTATTCTATAGCGATTAGGTCTTCAAAATGTTTATTATAAACATACAGAATATTTTCGAATATTCTATGTCTATCTTCACATATATATATATATATATATATATACATATGTATATATACAGCATATATATAGTACGCAAAAGATGTAATGTGTAGTCTAACAAGAAGGGAGAACTTTGCATGTAGACGAGGTACAGCAGAACTTGAGAGGAAGAGTGCTACTGTTATAAACCGTTTCCAGTCACAGGAAGGATCTATAGACATGGTTGATAGCTTCTGCTATCTAGGTGACCTAATCAGCAGCAGAGGAGGGTGTGCCAAGAGTAGAGTGGCTTGAATAAGGATAGGATGGAAGTTTAGTGAACTACTACTGTTGATAGCATAAGGTTTCTCCCTACACACAAAAGGAAGGGTATATTAAGCCTGTGTGAAGTACACAATACTGCATGGTAGAGAAACATGGGCTGTGACTGCAGATGATACGATTAGCCTGGAGAAAAATGAAGCAACAATGTTTTGTAGGATTTGCAATGTAAATGGGAGAGAAAAGCAGAGCTTGGACCAGCTGAGGAAATCCTAGTGGAAGGTAGCTGCAGTAGAGGATGACCAAGAAAGCAAATGTTGTGAGAGCTTAACTCAAATTGGGAAGACTGGAAGAGGATATGACAAAGGAACGCATCTAGTGGAGAGATGTTGTGCTAATAAAGACCCGTCCAACCCATGCAAGCATGGAAACGTAGATGTAATGATGATACACAAAATATACACTATATATATAAATAATATGTATATAGTGTATGTGCTACATATACACAATATATACACTATATATACATATAAATATGTATATAGTGTATGTGCTACATATACACAACATATACACTATATACATATAAATTCTATGTATATAGTATATGTGCTACATATACACAACATATACACTATATATAAATACTATATATAGAGAGTATATGCTACATATAGACAATATATAAACTATATATATACTACATACACATTATATATAATGTTGTCCAAGGGAATAGCTGAAACAGCTTGGCATCAATGACATCATAGATCATCATTTAATGTCTACTTTCCCTGCTAGCAAGGGTGGGACAGGTCTTTACAAACCAGGGTGCAGTGGGAGACCATATCTCTCTTAAATATGGTCCCACATTCTACTGAGTGTATTTTATTGTGGCACCAGTACTTGTGTGTTTGACAGAACTGAAGGCTCCTACCAAACCCTTGTTTGGCAAGAGAAGAAAATTGTAAAGTATTTTCAAATGTGAATTATTTCTAAAAAAGTCATAATTTCAACTGTCATGAAAGTACCATCAACAAATATTAAAGTTATAAAATTGTTTTTATTTATACATAAATATGGATATTTTGTCATAAATATAAACATAAACAAGTTAGCATTTGTAAAATAAACACATATAAACACATCAATATCGTTTTGTTTTTCTTGCACTGATTGAGTCATAGAGGTGTCATTGTGGACATTTGAAGCTTGGTGGAGCCCTTCATTCTCCAGGTTGGAACAGATGATTTTTTCCAGAGAAGGGGTGAGAATAAGAGAGAGGAAGTGAGAAAGAAATATAGAGAGGAAGAACAGACCCCTGTGGTAGACTGGTACTTTTTTGTTATCAACCTTGAATGGATGAAAGGCAAAGTTGACCTCAGCAGGGTTTAAACTCAGAGCAGAGAACCAGAACAAATATGGCAGAAAGCATTCTATCCATTGTTTTATAGACTTTAAATAAATGTTTCTACTTTTAAATCAACCCCAGCAATTGGAAGAGAAAGAGGAATGCCAATTAAATTAACCCCAGTGCGTTACTGGTACTTTTCTAAACCTAGAACATAAAGGGCTGTAACTATATGACACAAAGAATGTTGTCTGACGCTCTACAGATTCTGCGAACCCACCACCCTCATCAATAAGATAAGATTGTGTTTCTATCAGAAATCTTAATGACAAATAAAATGAAGTAGAACTTTCTACATGGTGTATTTATCCGCAGGTAGATACGTAGATACATGTAGACATGATACATCAAATATAATCATAATTGATAATATATAATTGTTTCTACTTTAGGCACAAGGCCAGCAATTACCCAGTGCATTACTGGTACTTTATTTTATCGACCCCGTAAGGACGTTACACTGTCTTATTTAATCACTAACATAATCCATGGTACATTAAAAAAGACAATATTATATATAAACTGCATTAGGAGAAAATTAGTGACAGAAATACATGAATGTTTATTTAAGCGATGTCCAACCAGAAGTGTTGACATTTCAGAAATTTTAAAGAAATGAATCTTTAAATAAACAGAATATATTTATTCAACAGCCACGAAATTTAGTAGATAAATTATGTGATATTCATTCATTATTTATTCAAAGTAAGCCAACTTATTTTACTAATGGGATAAAAAATTATAAACCGTACCCAGGCCCGCGCTTCTTACTGTATTATAGTATAGATTTATTAGGTCAGGTGGATTGGCCAGAACAATTCTACTCTTCTTTTTTAGATATCACGATCTTCCATGGCATTCCTGAGATCATTCATCTCCAGCTGGACATCCTGAGACATCTGATCTATGTAGGTCAATCTCAGACATCCCACTAGGGTCTTACAATGTTTAGGTATCTACAACAATAGCCAGCTCATTCTACCCTCAGTAGCAATGTCCAGCATATCTTGTCCTCCGCTCTCTAGTTATTCTGGTAATCTTTGATATATGTCAGTATATTTCTTCCCTTTGATTAATGTATTAAAAAATAAAAATAATAAAAAATATATATATACACACACACACAACATATATGTTGAGAAGTATAAGATTTCTCAAGCTTCACATTTTATATTCTTCCTTCCAAAGTGTGTCTAGATATTTGTCTGTTTCATATTTCACAGTGATGGGGTTTACCGCAAATGTTGACTACGTAGGTGAACAACCAGTGACGAATTCTCGGTGAAAGATTTCCCACATATTTCACATGAATAAGGTTTTTCACCAGTATGTGTTCTTTTGTGACGTACAGGAGGAGAACTCTGAGAAAAAGATTTCCCACATATTTCACAATGGAAGAGTTTTTCTCCAATTGCATTCTTTTGTGATCTACAAGATGAGAATTCTGAGAAAAAGATTTCCCACATATTTCACAATGGAAGTGTATTTCACCAGTATGTGTTCTTTTGTGATGTGCAAGAGGAGAACTATGAGAAAAAGATTTACCAAATATGTCACAATGGAAGGGGTTTTCACCAGTGTGTATTCTTTTGTGGCGTACAAGATCAGAATTACTAGAAAAAGATTTCCTACATATTTCACAATGAAAGGGCTTTTCACCAGTGTGTGTTCTTTTGTGACGTACAAGAGTAGAACTATGAGAAAAAGATTTCCCACATATTTCACAATGGAAGGGTTTTTCACCACTATGTATTATTTTGTGCTTTACAAGATTGTGAAGGATTTCCCACATATTTCACATGCAAAAGGTTTTTCTCCAGTGTGTGTCTTATATGCCTTTTTAAATCACTGTTCAAGACAAAAGACTTCCCACATATTTCGCAGTGGAAGTGTTTTTATGCAGTGTGTATTTTCTCGTGTAAGGATAGTTTCAGTTTTGAAGAGAAAGTTTTCCTGCAAATCTCACAGCTATATTCAGACATATTTCATAAAGGAATCTCACCACTTCCACTCATATATTAAGAAATGTAGCATTCAGTTGGTAAAGTAATAAAATGTATGTAAGCGTAAGACTGATCTTGGAAGAATAAAAAGCAAGTGCTTATATATATATATATATATATATATATATATATATATATATATATATATATATATATATATATTGTGTGTGTGTGTATTTTATTTTTGTTAAGGTGAGAGAAGCTCTATTCACACTAAAATCCTCAGCTCATAAAACAGACGAATAAGACTTCTATAGTTAAGGTTCTTGTTATTGAGGACAGTTCAGGTGACAAGAGAATTAATAATTTCAAAAGATGAAGGTTAATATATATACATATATATACAGACATACAGTGTGTAAGTATAAGAGAGATAAATAGACGTGTGTGTGTAGGTGTTGTAATAAATGAAGTTATTTCACTTCAGATAGAAAAGTTCACAATGTTTGTGTTGTGATGGAAAACGAAATAATACGTACTTTAGTTTTCAAGAACAAATATAAAGTCAAGAAAAGTTAGTAAAAACTAAATGTTCACTGATTTCTGATTAAAATAATATTTTCCTGTCCTGTAAAATGTTGAACAACCACTTCAATATTTAATAATACAGGTGATAAAACAACAACTACAAGGTAAATAAGTCACCTTATGTTATTTACAAACATTAACGTTCACTTTAATATGAAATAATCACCATAAAAGATAAAATTAGATGAGGTTTAAGTTGTAATAATGGAGAAGATATAAATGGTAATATTTCACTGTCTAGTTGACACTGGTTTCATGAGTTAAAAGTCCCCTACATAATTTAATATATTCAGAAACAACTTCCGTTATATTACTTCACACGTTCAATCAATATGTTAGTTCTTTATTCAGATTTGTATAAATAACATTATTAATGTTACATAACTGTTCATATTAAAACAAAACACATTATTAAAGGTAATAAACTAGAAATGTAACGAACGAAAAATGAAAACGAATGAAACAACTAAAATAATTGTTTCTATTTTTGGCACAAGGCCAGCAATTGAATGAAAGGTAGTTTCATCCAAGTTAGACCCAGTAGGGATGAAATGCAAAGTTAATCTCGGCAGGATTTGAACTAAGACCGTAAAGGGACGTGACTCTATGCTGCAAAGCATGGCATCCGACCCTCTATTCATACTGCCAATCCACCTAATGGGAGAGGGACAGACTCCTGTGTGAGCTGTAACTCAGCCCCACCCTACAGACAATATGGCAAAGGTGTTACCATGGAGAATAACCAGAGACACCCACTGCAACATCAACTCCACATATTTAAAGTAATTTTAAATATGAATTATTTCTAAACAGTCATAATATTAACTGTGATGAAAGTACCATCCAACAAATATGAACCCTTTAATGTTCAAACCGGCCAAAACCGGCCAGAATTCTCTACCTTTTTCTGTTCAAACTGGTCACTCATACTGATGTTATGGTATTGTTCTCAAAATAAATACTTTCAAAATCTCATAGATTCGATATTATGTGAGATAATTATGTGAGATAAAGCATTTACAATGAAAATATAATAGTATATATAGAATACTGTGGATACTAAAGGGTTAAAGTTATAAAATTGTTTTTATTTTCACATAAATGTGGATATTTTGTCACAAATATAAACATAAACCAGTTAGGTATTATAAAATAAACACGTAAATCTTTTATTTTGTCTGTTGAACTGATGTAGTCATAGGGGTGTCACTGTGGCCATCTGAAGTTTGGTGGAGCCCTTCACTCTTTAAGTTTGAACAGTTGATTTCTTCCAGAGAAGGAGAAAGAAATATAGAGATGAAAAACAGACCCCAGTGATAGACTGGTATTGTTTTTTGTCAACCTTGAATGGACAAAAGACAAAGTTGACCTCAGCAGGATTTAAACTCAGAGAACAGAGAACCAGAACAAATATGGCAGAAAGCATAATATCCATTGTTACATACATAGACATTAAATCATTGTTTCTACTTTTGCCACAAGGCTGGCTATTTGAAGGAAAGGGGAATGGAACCCCCAGTGCATTACTGGTACTTTATTTCATCTACCCTGTAAGGATGAAAGGTAAAGTTGACCTTGGCAGGATTTAAACAAAGAACATAAAGGGCTGTAACTATATGATACAAAGCATGTTGTTTGATGCTCTACTAATTTTACCAATCCACCACCCTCAACAATAAAATAAGATTGTGTCTCTATAAGAAACCTTAATGACAAATATGAAGTAGAACTTTCTACAGGGTGTATTTGTGGATTACAATACAAAACCTCTGAGAATAATTTCCAACATATTTCACCATAATAAATGTTCATTAATATATATTATTATTTCGTGGCATTCTTGAGATCATTAATCCCTACCTGAACATCCCTAGACATCTGATCTATGTAGGTCATTTTCAGTCATCCCACTAGGGTCTTACTATGTTTAGGTATCCACCACAGGAGCCAGCTCGTCGGGTCATCCATTCATCGGTAGGAATGTCCAGCATATCTTGTCCTCGGCTCCCTAGTTATTGTGGTAATCTTTGATATATGGCAGTTTATTTCTTTCAATTGATAGAGGAGTATATATATATGTATATATGAAACACAAATTTAAATAATTATGAAAACCATACAATGCACTAGAAAATTAAGATTTCCAAGATAACAATAGAATCTTTACCTTAGCAAATTAAATAATCCCAAATATTTTCAAGTTTAAAAACCCATTATCAAGGGAGAATTAGAATAACTTCCATTATGTTAATTCACACGTTTAATCAATATGCTAATAATTTATTCAGGTTTGTATAAATAACATTATGAATTTTGCATGAGTGTTCATATTAAAACAAAACACATTTTTAAAAGTAAAAAAAATATTTAAGAAATGGAAATGTAAAGAAGAAAAACGAAAACGAATCAAGCAACGAAAATAATTGTTTCTACTTTTGGCACAAGGCCAGCAATTATCCCAGTGTATTACTGATTTTGTCGACCCTGTAAGGATGAAAGGCAAAGTTAACCTCAGCGGGATTTGAACTCAGATCATAAAGGGTCGCAACTCTTTGCTACAAAGCATGGCGTCCGACCCTCTACTGATACTGCCAATCCATGGAAATGTAAAGAAGATAAATGAAAACGTATCTAGCAACGAAAATAATGGAAGAGAGGGAGAGGGACAGACACTATATTGCTGTCTGAGCTGTGATTCAGCCGCACCCTACAGACAAAATGACAAAGGGATTATCACAGAGAATAGCCAGAGACACCCACTGCAACATCCACCCCACCTCATGGGACTCCTTCCTCAAGTAGGCTGTTGTCTTTATAATTTTGAGGATAAAATCAGCAGTGTGGGGACAGAGAGGAAGTGGTTGGTTAGGCAGCACAGTAGAAATTGAGAGGAAGAGTGCTACTGTTATAAACCTCCAACTAAAGCTGCTACTTGTCTTTTTCAGCTCTGGAGATTAGAGACATGTGGAATGATGTGTCTTGCTTAAGGACACAAAGTTCCTCCCTGACTGAGAATTGAAAACATGATATTGCGATATGCTGTATGATTTCACTATAAAATATATATGTTTGTATACATATATATAAGCATATATTTGTGTGTATACATTGTCTCATTCCATGAGAGTAACTTGGTCAGCCTATGAACTCTTCAGCCGGACATTGTATATAAATATACATGTTTGTCAGTGTGTGTGTACATATGTATATATAATTGTTCTACTTTAGGCACAAGGCCAGCAATTACCCAGTGCATTACTGGTACTTTATTTTATCGACCCCGTAAGGATGAAAGGCAAAGTCAACCTCGGCGGGATTTGAACTCAGACCGTAAAGGGACGTAACTATGCTGGAAAGCATGGCGTCCGACCCTCTACCGATACTGCCAATCCACCGCCCTTATATGTATATATAATGTTGTCACAACTTCTATATACACGATATTTAATAGTGTCCAATATATATAGACCATATATAATGTTGTCCAAAGGAATGGCTGAAACAGCTTGACCTCAGTGATGTCACAGCTCATCATCATTTAATGTCCAGTTTCCCTGCTAGCAAGAGTTAGACAGGTTGTCTTCAAAGAACAAGGTGAGGTTACATATGGTCACACATTCTACTGGGTGTATTTTGTTGTGGCACCAATACTAAAGTGATTGTCATGTCCTTTACACAGCAGAAGAGTCCGCCCAACCCTTTTTTAGCAAGTTTTCGATAGCTGGATGCCCTTCCTATCACCAATATTTATCATCTATATATATAAAACTGTAGTTGTCTGTGTGTGTGTCCTCATTTTTGCTAAGTCTATACAAATCCACATTTCTACTCCGATTGACTTCAAACTTGCATTTATAAATTCCTTGCGGTTTAAAAATATTAACTGCAGCTTTTATTTTTCAATTTTCTGTTGTTAAATAGGTGTTAGGCGCCGGTTATCCATCTCCGACGCGCTCCTATAATATCTGTCTGCATGCCTGATTGTCTGCATTACGACATTCTCACGAACATTGATGCCGTATTATGTTCGCTATTTTCTGTTCATTGCCAGGGAACGTCTTCACGAGCCAAAGTATCGTCTTCCTGTTTTCCTTCGGTAGCAACGTTTATCCAAATATTTACTTCTGCGTTCACAGATTGATTTTTTTAGTTTCAGAAGATCCCGTTAAGGGTGAAAGCAGCGATTCCTTGCTTAAACTTTGATCTGTTATTTTAATATATAATATAAGCGAGGCAAGCCAGCCCTGTTGCACTTCTTGCCAATAAACATTAACCCTTTGTGCGCCATTCATCTAACTGTAGACCAACAAATACCAACTAAACGGAGCATTGATAAGAACGATGGCGAATAAATCTTCGAGGTAAGCAGTTTCCTCCCGAGCTGTTAGTTCACGCGGGATTCTCTGCTACACCTTTTCGTAATAATACCGAACAACGTACTGCTGGTCACTCCTTCCTCCAAAAGCCGTACAAAGCGGACATGTGCATCGGGTAGATGGATCGGGTGTAAATCTACACCAGGCCTACGTGAGAAATTCGCAAGGGACTGCACCGAGAGGGATAGAGAGAAAGAGTAACTTAGTGGAAAGAGTGCGAATGAACGTTTGAGGTAAGTAGCCTAAGCCTTACTGCTATGACACTGGAACCTTCTGCCAACTTAACCTGTGACTTTCTGTTTCACATTTACGCCAAAAGGCCAAAACAGAGGAGTATGAAAAGAAGGGGCTCAACAATATTTTAATGAACAATGCACGTAGGTAGCTAAACTGTACTTTCAACTTCTTAATTTTCTCCAAATAAAACAAGTTTCCTCTGTCGGTATATTTAACAGGCAATCACAAATAAGCGTTTATCATTGGAGGTGCTATTACCAATGTTCTTACCCGTGCAACGCCGGAATACACTGTTAGTATAAACCCCATAAGAGGTATAAGGATTCCTTGAAAGCTTCTTTGAAAGACGCTAACATCTCTGCTGATACATGGGAAAATGTTGCTGCTGATTGTAATAAATGGAGAAAGACTGTATATGAGGGGAAAGTTGCCTTTGAGGCATCTCGAATCGCATACGAGAAAGTAAAAAGGGATGAGAGGAAGGGCATTGCTATTGCATTTCCAGACGGCGAAGGTCCTCCTATGACGCTGACATGCAGCGTCTGTGCGAGACTCTGCCTAAGCAAAGGTGGACTCGAAAGTCATCTTCGCAGTCATAAAGTAAGACCAAGCTGCTGTTGGAGATGCTACTCATCATGCTTGCCAAACATGTGGTAGAGAATGTAAATCAGCAGGAGGGCTCAAACGACATGCAAAAGTACATGAACTCCAACCACAGCCGGCTATTCCCAGTGGATGTTTTGGTTGCCAACTCTGTGCAAGACATTGGCTGGGCTAAAAACCCACATTCGATAGCAGCACTGTTAATTGCTATCACACGTGTGTGTGTGTGTGTGTGTGTGTGTGTGTGTGTGTGTGTGTGTGTGTGTGTGTGTGTGTGTGTGTGTGTGTGTGTGTGTGTGTGTGTGTGTGTGTGTGTGTGTGTTATGTATGTGCGCGTGTGTGTGTATATATATGTATATTATTATTGTTGTTGTTATCGTTATTATTATTGTTGTTATTATTATTATTATTGTTATTATTATGTTTTTTTATCGTGCAATGGCCATACTCGATAACGAGGGGGCAGCCATCATATATATATGTGTATGTGTGTATGTGTGTAGCCGGCGAATTGTCAGAGTCGTTAGAATGTCAGATAGAATATTTTAAGGTATTCATTCCAGCTCTCTTCTCTCTGAGTTCAAATCCCGCCGAGGTCAACTTTGCCTTTCATCATTTCGAGGTCGATAAAAAGAGTACCAGTCCAATACTGGGGTCGATACTTCCTCTATATCTCTTTCTTATTTCCTCTCTCTCACTATCTCTCTCTGGAAGAAATGTGCTGTAGTCTGCGTATATTTCAATAACGCAGCCCCACCGCCTGTCACAACCATACCTATATATATAATTAATTACCTATATTTCTAATTAGTTAGCTATATTTATATCATTTACCTATATTTCTATGCCAGTATGTATAAATACGTCTTTCAATAAATTTTCATTTTTATTCACAAAGTTTGCGAAAATATTTTTGTGTTTTAAATTCGTAGGACAAGGGAGGTAATCGAGATATCCCGTAGGTCAGCTTATCTGCCCTTGTACATGATTTCTTTATTTTAAGTACGACAAACGTGCATGATACATTGTGTCTGATATGGACTAGAGAGAAAAATATGGCCTTGTACGCTGCCTTCATTGACCTGACGAAGGCATTTGATACAGTTAGTAGGGATGGACTGTGGAAGATCCTCAGCAGACTCGGAGGTCAGCTAAAATTCCTGACCATGCTACAACAACTCCACACAGGTCAGCAGGGAGAGGTAAAGCACAATGATAGTCTCTCTCTGATTAATTCTTCATCAAGAATGATGTGAAACAAAGCTGTGTCCGTGCCCCAAATTTATTTGCAATCTTCTTCAGGATGATGCTTCGTGATTCAAAGAAAGATCTGTGGTAGGGCATTTACATGGTTCCGTACATATGCTCTGTTAACCTGGCTTCCACACACTGAAGCATTAACACTGCAGTAACTCAACCACTCTTACAACACGTGGGTTGTATTTACAAGCAACAGAAAAGAAAACACGGAAAAATTAATTCCAATACAAACAAAAAGAAAGTTCTATCGCCTTGCTCCTCTACATTTTTATTGAAGATTCTCATCCAACATCTGCTAACACAATAACTTAGTTTCAGAAACACCAAGTTCGAGCAGTGATTCGGTAATCTTGGTAGAGTTAAACCTACATAAGTAGATATAATTCAGACTAATGGTCAGACCTGCTTTTATGAGGAGTAGTAAGAGACAATAATATATGGAAGGAGGAGGAGTGAGAGAGATAAAAAATCAAAACTGTGTTAATTCTCTCTCCCCCTCTCTTCTTTTACTCTATCTACCTCTTATGTCTTCATTTCACTGTTTTATTGTCATATTTCCTAATTCCACTTAATTCCATTAAATATTCAATCTTGGTCGAAATAAATATTTTTATCTGTGACGATCTGTACAACCAATAATAGTAGGAGTCACGTTACATGATATGTATATATACAGAGTGTCCCTAAAATATGTATACACATTTACATAGACTGTAGTTGAAGTGTGTATACTTTTTTTGGGGATACCCTGTATATATTTTATATATACATATATATATATTAAAAGATGATTGATATATAAATATAAACATATATATATATTTATATACACTCATATGTTTGTTTATATATTTATAAATATACATATATAAAGATATATATACTCTTACATGTATACATCTGAAAATTATATATGCATGTAAACACACCTAAACATACATGTATACATATATAATTTATTTCTATACACACATATACCACAAGTAAGGCATGGTCCTGCCAACTAACCAGACCTCCCTCATAATGGACCAGCTAGATCCCAAAATACAGGCCTGCTAGCCAACACACAGTCCCAATAAGTGTAAGTTGCAGCGCAGCTATCTGGACAGACTTGTCTTAAGACTACTCATAATCCCACTACATCTTTTGTATACTATATATATACGGGTTATATATATATACACACACACATATAATTGTGTATTCACACATTATCTTAGTAATGAAATAATTAATAATTTTAGTAAATTGTTCAAAATTCTTCATTAACCCTTTTGGTAGAAACCCAGCCAAAATTGGTTCTCGTTCTATGGAAATGGTTCCTATCTAAATTAAAGTCTTCCAACGAAATTCTATATAAAACCATATCTTAAGTTACTATGTTAGTAATTAACTAACAATTGTGATAAATAGCTCAAAATTATTCATAATTAATTGAAATACAAGGTTCATAATTATTATAAAATCTTCGAAAAGGTTACGAAGCCGGTAAACCCTAAAGGTACGCAACACACACATCGCTATAGCGTTTCACCAGCCAATTTCTTCCTCAATCATTACATAGATGTGTGTGTATGTAATAATTATTTTGTATTGTGTGTCTATTTATGAATATGTATGAGTAGATGTGTAACCCAGTAGATGTGTGTGTATGTAACACAGTAGAAAGTAGATGTGTGTATACAACACAGCAAATGTGGTATGTAACACAGTGGATGTGTGTGTGTGTAACATGGTAGATGTGTGTATATAACAAAGTAGATGTGTGTATGTAACACAATAGTGTGTCTATGTAACTCAGTAGATGTGTCTGTATGTAACACAGTAGATGTGTGTATGTAACACAGTAGAAGTGTGTGTATGTAACACAGTAGATGTGTGTGTAACTCAGTAGATGTGTGTGTATGTAACACAGTAGATGTGTGTGTATGTAACTCAGAAGATGTGTGTGTGTGTAACACAGTAGATGTGTATGTAACTCAGAAGATGTGTGCGTATGTAACACAGCAGATGGGTGTATGTAACACAGTAGATGTGTGTATCTAAGACAGTAGATGTGTGTGTGTGTAACTCAGTAGATGTATGTGTATGTAACACAGTAGATGTGTGTGTATGTAACACAGTAGATGTGTGTGTATGTAACACAGTAGATGTGTGTGTATGTAACACAGTAGATGTGTGTGTATATAACACAGTAGATGGGTATGTAACACAGTAGATGTCTATGTAACACAGTAGATGTTAATATGTTACTCAGTAGATGTGTGTGTATGTAACACAGTAGATGTGTGTGTATGTAACACAGTAGATGTGTATGTAACACAGTAGATGTGTGTGTGTAACTCAGTAGATGTATGTGTATGTAACACAGTAGATGTGTGTGTATGTAACTCAGAAGATGTGTGTATGTAACACAGTAGATGTGTGTATGTAAGACAGTAGATGTGTGTGTGTAACTCAGTAGATGTATGTGTATGTAACAGTAGATGTGTGAGTTTGTAACACAGTAGATGTGTGTGTATGTAACACAGTAGATGTGTATGTAACACAGTAGATGTGTGTGTATGTAACACAGTAGATGTGTATGTAACACAGAAGATGTCTATGTAACACAGTAGATGTGAGTATGTTATACAGTAGATGTGTAGCGAAATCTGTCCGCGCCTTGAACTTCGGGTGATACCTAAAGGTTAAATTTTAGGTCACCACATTTATTGTGTTAACAAGTTCGGGTTGGGGGGGGGCAGGAAGTGACAGCTATATGCAGACCATGTACAAGCCATTCCACACAGAGACATCGAAGTGATAGGATATACAACTAAATATGTAAGGATATACTGCTATAAATAGACACCCAGTGGTCTACAGTCAGAGACATCGGATCACCCCACTACAGAACGAGCTATGTAAAGATTCACTACTATTCAACAGACCCAATGAAGTCTACAGATATGCCCAGAGCGATTCGAACCCTACTATACAGAGCACAAATGTGGAAGATATGCAGTTCACGGTATTTCTCAGTTACTACAGACCATTCAGAGATATACGAACTATATCTCATCTCTCTCTAACTAACACGGTCTAACAACTATTACCACGAATTCCAACAACAATTATCTGTAACTCGCCTTTTTAACACCAACAACAACAGACTACAACAACCTACACTTCAACAACAAAATAATATTGTCAATCTTTGCAACTTATGGTAACTTGTTTATTTGTACCTTTTAATTCACGTGAAGTAAACTATATAAATCAAATCATATATTCTTATATCCTTTATATTCTTTATATTATATTCACGTTATTATTCCTATTATTTATGTTATCTCTTCTACAAACATTGTTATTATCATAACAACTAAATAACCAACATATCTATTCTATACATATTACCATACTACCCATTATATAACCATTTCTTTCTCATTTATACCTTTCGTTAAAGATGTGTGTGTATGTAACTCAGTAGATCTGTGTATATGTAACACGGTACACACGACCGTGACTTCTGGCGTCACGCAGTAATACAGGGTACCCGACCTCCCATGGGTACATGCTGAAGCATATAAACAATATGCCCCCCCCCCCCCCCACCACCACCGCAAGGTGGTCGTGGAGGTGCCACGGCAAAAAAGCACCCAGCCCACACTGTAAAGTGGACGTGTAGGCGCCACGAAAAAGCACCCAGCACTCACTGTAAATTAGGTTGGTGTTAGGAAGGGCATCCAGCTGTAGAAATCAAGCCAGATCAGTTCCTGTATGAGCAAGGCATGGTCAGCCGACCAGACACTGCCCACAACAGGACAACCCGTCTAACCCATGCTAGAGTGGAAGAACGGACGTAAAACGGTGATGATGATGATGATGATGTTACTCAGTAGATGTGTGTGTATGTTACACAGTAGATGTGTGCATGGAACACAGTAGATGTGTGTATATGTAACACAGTAGATGTGTCTGTATGTAACACAGTAGATATGTGTGTATGTAACAGAGTAGATGTGTGTATGTAACACAGTAGATGTGTCTGTATGTAACACAGTAGATGAGTGTGTATGCAACACAGTAGATATGTATGTAACACAGTAGATGTGTGTATATGTAACACAGTAGATGTGGGTATATAACACAGTAGATATGTGTATATGTAACACAGTAGATGTCTGTATGTAACATAGTAGATGTGTCTGTATGTAACACAGTAGATGTGTGTATGTAACACAGTAGATGTGTGTATATGTAATACAGTAGATGAGTATGTATGCAACACAGTAGATATGTATGTATGTATGTAACACAGTAGATGTGTGTATATCACACAGTAGATGAGTATGTAACTCAGTAGATGTCTGTATGTAATACAGTAGATGAGTGTGTATGTAACTCAGTAGATGTCTGTGTATGTAACTCAGTAGATGTGTGTGTATGTAACACAGTAGATGTGTGTGTGTATGTAACACAGTATATGTGTGTGTATGTAACTCAGTAGTTGTGTGTGTATGTAACACAGTAGATGTGTGTGTGTATGTAATACAGTAGATGTGTGTATATATAACACAGTAGATGTATATGTAACTAAAGTGTAACGTACTCTACGAATGGACGACTAAATGATTTTAACTTGTTTTTTAACAATTGAGGGTGGAAAAGTATTTTAAATTGTGTCAACTCAGACCATAAAGGGCCGCAACACATGGAGTCTGACAGTCTTACCGGCTACATAGCCTAGGAGTCTATTTTACCGACACCCTAACCCTACTTCTTCCTAAAATCTTTAAACATAATTGTATACAAGAACCACATGTTAAGTTACTAATAAAATAATTAATAATCAAAAACTTTAGTAAATCCTTCCAATGATATCTCAGTAATGAAATAATTAATAATTGTTATAAATACCTCAAAATTCCTCATCAATTAAACCCAAGACAGGTAATAATACTACCAGAGTCTTTCAGTCGGACATGAAACAAATTAATTTCTAATGGAAGAATAAAAGATTTTAAAGTCAGCCAAGGGAGATCACTCTCAGCGACTTATTGTAAATCTTGTTCGTGAATTAATCCGGATTAAATTATTCTGGTGTATTTTGTGTGGAGGAAACTGGGTTTACGCGGTGATAGCGTGTAATTCACGAACGTATGGTTCGTGACTTCGAATCTCAGACCGGGTGGTCTGTACGTTGGGGCCTTGAACAAGGCACTTTATTTCTCATTGTTTTATTTTACCCAACTGGCAAAAATAATATGTTGTACCAGTCATTATAGGAGGGCGTTGTTACATAGAATTGTCACACTGAATCTCCCTGAGAACAATGTCAACGGTACACGTGTCAATGTAATACCCAGACACATTATAATATGAGATGGGTTCTATATGTATGTAAAAAGGAGGCCATGTCACACGTTTTGTCTCGCTGAATCTCCCTGAGAACTACGTATATACTAGTGACTATATCTAGGACTACATTATCTAATGTACAGTATAGTAGTTAGTATGAGTGGCTATCAGACATAGTGTATCTAGGAGTACATTATGTAATGTACAGTACAGTAGTTAGTATTAGTGGCTATCAGACATAGTTTATCTAGGACTACATTATCTAATGTACAGTAGTTAGTATTAGTGTATCTAGGACTACATTATCTAATGTACAGTATAGTAGTTAGTATTAGTGGTAATGTTGTTATATATATTTTCCCTTGTATATAATTACTGTATCTTTGAAGGGTTCACATGATTATATTATTTACATTAATATAGACATTAAGTAAATCTTTGTCAACTTACTTTTTCACATATAATCAATGAGTTGTGTTGTTAGTTTTTATTAAACTATATGAATCCATACAATATCTGATTTCACTTTATTCAGATCTCAATTGTGTTCAGACCTGGAGAGGGGAGATGGGCTCCATCAGGTTTTAAAATATATGCAACAAAGACTAAAATCCACTAGAGTACCCCTACAACTACCCCAAGATTTACAGGTCCATACAATATATATATATATATATATATATATATATATATATATATATATATATATATATATATACACCTATATCCCTTTCTCTGGAAGAAATCAAGTGTATTCAGATCTGGAAAAAAAGTGTGGTCTCCACCAGGTCTAAAATACCGAATAAATGTTATATGTCACTAAGGTACCCCTATTATTCCACAAGGATTTCCTTTCTTTGGGACTATGTCTGAGTCAACCTGTGAAATAGGGATTGAGTAACTGTATTTCAGGGAGCTGTTTTGATATTGAAGGGACATCTGTTGGTGTAGGGTTTCGTTGATGACATAATAAGGTTGTAATACTGTAAATAGCTACCTGGTACATGTTTTGGAGACATGATCATAAAGCCATGTATAGAGAAGCAGTCAGCAAAGTTAGGATTAACATTGACTATATTGAAGAAATATATTTTTCCAATGTTGTTATATTTTCACTTGTATATAATTACTGTATCGTTGAAGGGTTCACATAATTCTATTATTTACACACATTAATATAGACATTAAGTAAATCTTTGTCAGCTTAGCTCCTTCAGATGTAATCAATGTGTTGTGTTAATTTTTACTAAACAACAAAAGAAATAATCTCTTGTTTTTGTGAGTTCACAAAAATTAGATGTCGGACAGAACAAAGGAGAGACACTAAATAACAGCCTTGTCACTGAAGAGGTTATATAATGTGTGACTACCCTTCCAAACACCCTAACAATAGACTACCACTATTAGACATGGAACTCTGGTTAAACACTACAGACAAGAGGGCCCAAATTCCCCACTCACACTATGCTAAACCCATGGCCTCCAAATACCTGATACTCAAAAACTCAGCAATGTCCAATAGTGCTAAGTTTAATATTCTGATCGCAGACTTGGTAAGAGTGATGAAGAATGTGTCCCGCATGTGTGTCCCAACAGAAATGGAAAGACACATCCAACACTTCATCAACTGCATGCAGTTCTCTGGCTACAACCAAAGAGACAGAATCAGGAGCCACGGATGTGTGTCGAAAGAACTTTGATAGACTATATATATATATATTTATATCTATATATCTATATCCAAAATTAAGATAAATTACATGAATTTAATCTAAATCAAAATTATGGGCGTCATGCCAGAAAGACATGCACCATATCACCCGGAAAATAAGCTTTAAGATTCTAACGAGTAGGTCCGAGCATTTTATAATAACTAGAAATTGATTAACATATATATAAACATGAATAATCACAGGAGGTAATTTTTACAAGTGTGTAGCCACACATAGCTAGGTAGGTAACTAAATAAAGTTGACTAGAACTTCAAAAATAGATACCTTATAATATGATTAATCTTCCCTGATTAATCATATTATAAGGGAAGATATTATAAGGTATCTATTTTTGAAGTTCTAGTCAACTTTATTTAGTTACCTACCTAGCTATGTGTGGCTACACACTTTTAAAAATTATCTCCTGTGATTATTCATGTTTATATATATGTTAATCAATTTCTAGTTATTATATTTATATCTGTATTTTTAACCGTTGGTCAGTCAATGATAAGCTTTGATTGCCAGATAAATTAACTATGGAGATATAAAAGACACAGAAGCGATAACCAACCCAAACCAAACAGTGAGTGTGTTCTGCTATTATTTCTGGCAATATTTTAACAATATGACCCTCCCCAAATATAACAATATATATATATATATATGAAAATATGGGTGAGAAGAATACTGCTGGTTGCACATGGATAACATGTTATAAAATGAGTCCCTCATCAGTGATTTACCAAACGATCATGGGTATTTCATCGCATTAAAAATCATATACCTCACGTTGGAGCGATAATAACTAAAATAAGTTATTAGGACAATAGAAACGCGTAAAGAGAGTGAGACAAGTAAACAACACAGGGGAAAGCTAACCGAAGATGTAAATAAACACAAGCAACATAGTTATTATTTCAGTATAAGCTGTGTGAATATATGAGCGAGTCAGAAAACAGACCTTTCGCTAGTGAATCTGGTGTTAGAAAGAATGAAAACCGTTTTCCCAGCGAACGGGAGGAACAGGGACTGAGTGAGTGGGAGTGCGAGGAAGAGATCAGTAGAGAGAAAGAGTTAACTGACGTGGCAGAGGGGACGAAAGAAACTAAGAGAAACAGAGAGAACGAGGGAGCAGTAAGAGAGAAAGAGAGAAACACAGAATTGCAGTTTGGGTAAATATATGAAAATATGGGTGAGAAGAATACTGCTGGTTGCACATGGATAACATGTTATAAAATGAGTCCCTCATCAGTGATTTACCAAACGATCATGGGTATTTCATCGCATTAAAAATCATATACCTCACGTTATATATATATATATATATATATATATATATATATATATATATATATATATATATATAAATATGATAATAATGGAGCTGTGGCGTTGCAAATGGGTTACATATGAAAAAGTTTGTCCTTCATCAGTGGTCTTCCAACCGTCCTAGGCATTTCATCGCTTTAAAGACCATATACCTCAGGTTGGTACGAGCAATGGCTAAAAAAAGTCATTGGGACACGTAAATAAAGGGGACGCTAGGGTAAACAAACAAAATGGTTTCAGCAACAGAAAGTGATGAAGAAAGAGACAAGTCCCAGATTTCTATGAATATAAATTCGGTGAAATCGTGAACGAGAGAATAAAGACCATCAAACCTGGTTGAAATGTGAGCAAGGAAGGAATTTCGCACAGGTCTAACGGGAGGAAGAAGGGGTCTGGTCTTCGAATTCGGTAAACATAAGTTCTGTGAAGTCGCAGACGAGAGAGAGAGAGAGAGAGAGAGAGAGAGAGAGAGAGAGAGAGAGAGAGAGAGAGAGAGAGAGAGAGAGAGAGAGAGAGAAAGAGAGAGAGAGAAAGAGAGAGAGAGGGAGAGAGAGAGAGAGAGAGAGAGAGAGAGAAGAGAAGAGAGAGAGAGAGGAGAGAGAGAGAAATTCATACCGGCTTGGCCAAGAGCGCGCGAGAAGAGGATTACGGACAGGTCAAACGGGAAGAAAGAGGAGGAGGAGAGGTAGTGACAGAGAATGAGTGAGTGAAGGGTGAGGAAGAGGCTAACAGAGAGAGAGAGACTGCTAGAAAGGGTAAAGATACAACGAACGAAACAGACGGGTAGCAGCAGAGGAAAAAATATATGTGTAAATATGATAATAATGGAGCTGCGGCGTTGCAAATGGGTTACATATGAAAAGGTTTGTCCTTCATCGGTGGTCTTCGAACCGTCCTAGGCATTTCATCGCTTTAAAGACATATTACCTCAGGTTGGTGCGAGCAACGGCTAAAAAAAGTCGTTGGGACACGTAAATAAAGGGGACGCTAGGGTAAACAAACAAAATGGTTTAAGCAACAGAAAGTGATGAAGAAAGAGACAAGTCCCAGATTTCTATGAATATAAATTCGGTGAAATCGTGAAAGAGAGAATAAAGACCATCAAACCTGGTTGAAATGTGAGCAAGGAAGGAATTTCGCACAGGTCTAACGGGAGTAAGAAGGGGTCTGGTCTGCGAATTCGGTAAACATAAGTTCTGTGAAGTCGCAGACGAATATATATATAAATGAAAGGTAGAGTTAATAACTCATACTGAAACCCTGTAATTACGAAGCTCAAAGTATAAATACTGAGCGTTATAATAATAATATATGTAGTAATAAACACAGTAAAGACCGCCCCAATAACTATTATATCTCCCGGACAGATTAGTGATTAATCTGTTTCGCCCTGAGTGTCTTTGTAACAGATAATTAATCCACGGGCATCGTCAACGAGAGAATCGGATTAAATGCGACAAACACCTAATGCTAACAGTCACACAAAATGAATATTTCACATTTAATCAGATTCTCTCGCTGATGAAGCCCGTGGATTATCTGTTACAAACACACTCAGGTCGAAACAGATCACTAATCTGTCCGAGAGATATAATACTTTTTGAGGCGGTCTGTATATATTTATCTCTTTCTGTCTGGGACCTTCCCTAAAGTCACCTGAAATGTAGCACAGAGGAGACTGAGGTTAGCTGGACATGCTCACCGACATCAGAGTTGACACTGCACTCAGTGTTCCTGTGGGATACACTAGAAGATGGAAACCGAGGTTGACATATATTGATTCCCTAAGGACAGACACCAGTCCCTTGGAGACCGCTGGAGAGAACTCGTCCATGGATCTCGGGAATTTTACCCGCCCTAAATATATATATATAAAGAATATATTCAAGGTATATATTGAGTTAGAAACTCAAAATAGTCTCTTACAATAAATTAACTCTAGGAAAGAGATTTTTCCGAACCGTATAATATAACTTAACAAAAAAAAAACGAACACAGACATATACGTATATGTGGTCAAATCGTAAGGGACTAGATTCGCTAAGGTGAAAAGAATACTAACTATAGACAATTGCCTAGAGCTAATTTATTGTAAGAGACTATTTTGAGTTTCTAACTCAATATATGCCTTGAATATATTCGGCTCCGTTAATTCGTCGAGCTAATTCAAATGTCGAGTAAACCCGGCTGCTATTTTTAGTGGTGTGTGTTTGCGAGACACGCTAAGTTCTGATACCATGTGCCTTATATATAAACACACTATCCAGTTTTTTTTTAGAAGTGAGCAGGATACTAATATTTCTTCACCCGCTGATCAGCGAGAATATGGTAGTCCTTTTCACAATTAATACTGCGAAACAGTATTATCAAAACTGTCCGGGTGATTGGTAGTTACCGCAATTATGGTTTGTATTTATTTTCTTGATTTATTCTTAAATTAAGTCTGACAAACCCTATTGCCTATAGTTAGTATTCTTTTCACCTTAGCAAATCTAGTCCCTTACGATTTGAACACATATATGTATATGTCTGTGTTCGTTTTCTTTTTATATATAAAGAATATTAACACGGATATCGAGTTTTGAAACGCCACTTTATTAGAATTTGTAGGAAAGTAGAAAAACTCAGCATAAGGAAGCTGTTGAAACAGTAAAATACCATCAAAGTGGTGTTGGGTAAAACATTACCTCGAAGGACAGAATCAGCGGCTGTGAGTTGACTTGAAGAGAATGGGTACTAACGAAGATATTTATTTCTCCATTGTTACGAGCCTCCCATTCTTCGCAGTAATCTCAGATTGAAACTGCAGGTGGTCTGAGATCTGATGAGCGTATTTTAATATTTGTGACCTCCTCTCACCCCGGGTGTACAAGCAGTATCATTGGTAGAGGTTTAAACTGGCAAGGTCCATCTGTACAGCTGATGAACCTGGAGTTCTGTGCCTTTCATTTGTATTTTCATTTTCAAAAGATTATTTTTTACGGTTTCCACTTAAAAAAATAGTTTTTCGGGTTGCCGTGTTTTCATTTGTCTGGTCCTCAATTTGTTAATTTTCTTAAGTGTATATATATACTAGCAGTGGTACCCGGCGTTTCACAGGATAAGGTATTTTGGAACGCGGGCCGCTAACAGACCTAATCGTGGAAAAACTGCATGCCTGGACAATATGTAAAGAAAATAAACCGAATACTCTGATGGCTGGATAATCTTTAAGATTTTCCTCGATGAAGTTTTTCACCTAATGCCGACCCTAGGCCATAAAAAAGTTGGATTTTCTTTGCTCACGGTATGAAGAAGAGACTGACTAATACATAGTTACAATTTCAAGGAAATCAGTCTGGCGTAACGCCTCAAAAAACCCTAAAAAGCTGAAAAAAACGGTGTTTTTCCCCTACTGGGAGCCCTAGGGGATCAAAAAGTTGACTTTTTAATGTTCATAACACTCCTGAAATATAAGTAATACGCATGCAAAGTTTGAAAAAAATCAGTTGGGTACTTCTCGAATTTTAGGGATTCAAACTCACACACACACATCCTCAGTTTTATATATATATATATATATATATATATATATATGAATGTAGGTATTGTATATTTAATAATATACTGTTTGTTTATCTAAAATCATTTTGAAGGCCTTGCGCTATAAATTTAAGATATTGACGGACGTCACATACCTAGCTTCAGGCAACCTGTATGTTAATGAGTTTAAACAGCGCATAAACATAATTGGAATTCTATAAGAATCCACCTTCTACAGCTCACAGCAAAAATAGGGGATATATAACCTTGATAACCATTAAAAAGTGAGAAACAATCGTTGGTTATTTCCCTTTGGTTTTGCTGAAGCCAGGTGTGTGACTATAGTTACTACCTTAACCTCATAGCAAAACGGCCTTCAAAGTGATTTTAACTAAACATACAGTATATTATTAAATATACAATACGTACATTTATATATACGTCGCTATCTTAAAGCACCAATAGAAATATATATGTGTGTATATATACATATATATATAAAGGAAGGTTTGTCATGTCTTCATTACGTTTATTGAGCAGTGAAGCACGTTTTGCTATCGATCAGCTCAAGGTTCGATCTAGCCTGACTCTAAAATCAATAGCTCATCAGACTTCTGTTGTGGTAATAATGTTACAATCCCTAGAAATCATCATCATCATCATCGATTAATGTCTATCTTCCACGCTAGCATGGGCTGGACGGGTTTGTCCAATTTAGAGGCAAGTGTCGCGCTCATATAGATATATATAGAGAGAGGGAGAAGAGTAGACAGACAGACAATGACAAACAGGAAGAATCAACCCCAGTATTTCACTGGTATTTCATTTATGGACCTCAAAATATATAAGCAGCTTCACTTCAGTGGGATCTGTACTGAGAGAGCTAGAACAGACACTGAAATTATATCCAGATGTGCACACATGTATATAAGAACATATATAAATATACAGATACATACACACAGATGCACATAATTATACACACGTACATATACATATACAATCATATTCATGGACAGAAATTTACACACACACACACATACATACATACATACATACATACATACATACATACATACATACATACATACATACATACATACATACATACATACATACATACATATATATATTTATTAAAATAACAGATTAAAGTTTAAGCAAAGAATCGCTGCTTTCACCATTAACGGGATCTTCTGAAACTAACAAAGTCAATCTGTGAACGCAGAAGTGAATATTTCAAAAAACGTTGCAACGGAGGAAGACAGGAAGACGATACTTTGGTTCGTGGAAACGTTCCTATACAAATAAGTAATGGTATAAACATAACATATACTTAGCTTCCACATCAAGACGTAAAATATCCGCGTTAGTTCGTACTATCCGCTAAGGTAGAATGTGGGGCTGTAATACAGGAATGTTTTGTGCAATTCATGTTTACAAGCCGAAATTGCCTCAGATTTTTTGTTTAAGATGTGGTCTTTGGATTTTAATCTTCAAATTTATTATTATTACTATATATATATATATATATATATATACTTGGGGAGGGTCATATTGTTGTAATAATATTGCCAGAAATAATAACAGAACACACTCACTCTTTGGTTGGTTTTCGCTTCTGTATATTTTATATCTCCATAGTTAATTCATTTGGCCATCAATGTTTATCATTGACTGACCAACGGTCAAAAATACAGATATAAATACATATATATAGTCTAACAAAGTTCTTTCGTTGCACATCTGGAACATCATCAGTGGTACTATTATCATGTCTCCCCAGCTGTATTGTATGTATTGTAGTGTCTACGCCATTTTAATTTTATCTATTTATTTATTTATTTATTTTTGTCTTCTTCTCTGCGTTTGCGTGTGTGTTCATGTTTTGGTTATTGTATTCTATCTTAGTTTACTAGTGTGTGTTTATATGTGTTTGGTGTATGTATTTATTTATTTATGTGTTTGGTGTATGTATTTATTTATTAATATTTTTCTTAAGTCAGTATTGTTTGTTTGGGTGTTGTTGTTATTCCATTCATTTTTTCTGTTTAGCTTTGGCTTTCTAAGCTCTATTTCGCTTGCTTCTCTGATTTGCCTACCTGTTAGGTCATTTCTATGTTTAGATATTATTTTAAATTCTATGTTTTCTATGTTACCGTCATGTTGTTGTCTGGCATGTTCGTATAGTACTGGACCGATTTGTTGTCCTTTTAATTCCCCCCTGTGTTGGTTATTCTTTCTCCTATACTTTGAGCTGTCTCACCTATGTATGTCGTTGTCATGTTTCTGCAAGTACCCTCTGTACATCTTATGCTATAGACTACATTTCTAGTTTTACAGTTTATCGGGGGGTTTACTTTCCATATAACACATTTCTTATTAGTACAGTGGGTTTTCTTAAAAAGGTATGTTTTGCTGATCGGGGATTTTATGGTAGTTCCTGGCTTTTCTACCACTTTAATCTTTAAGTGGGTCTTCCTTAAGGCCTTTCTACATTGGTTAGCTAATTTCCCTCCAGGGGTAAATTCTACGAACATGACGCTCTGGTATCTCTGGTTGTTGTACCATGAGGTGGCTTTCTTTATCTTATGTTTAGTCCTATCTAAGCTATTCCATGATTTGCTCCTGTATAATGGGCAAATTCCTTTCATGTCCAGTTCTATGAGGGTTTTATACTTCTCCGTGGCTCCTTTGGATACTCTGATTCTGTCTCTTTGGTTGTAGTCAGAGAACTACATGCGGTTGATGAAGTGTTGGGTGTGTCTTTCCATTTCTGTTGGGTCACACATGCGGGACACGTTCTTCATCACTCGTACCAAGTCTGCGATCAGAATATTAAACATAGCACTACTGGAAATTGCTGAATTTTTGAGTATCAGGTATTTGGAGGCCATGGGTTTAGCATAGTGTGAGTGGAGAATGTGGGCTCTCTAGTCTATAGTGTTAATCCAGAGTTCCGTGTCTAATACAGGTAGTCTACTGTTAGGGTGTAGTCAATGGTTACAGTTATACTCTGGTGTATGGAGTTAGCTATCTGATGGATGCTTTCCATTGTGCTATCTTCTAATTTATGTTTATTAGTATTCTCTTGTTGGGGTGTTCTTATTACTATATTAATATCGTCTACGTAACGAGAGTACATGATGAGGTCTTTGGAACTCTCTTCAAGTTCTTTGAGTCTCCTTTCGCACCATACCATAAAAAGGTTGGCAACATCATCAGCTATGCTGATGCCAATGGCTGCTCCCTCATTTAGGGTGTAGATCTTTTTATTGAATTTTAATATTTGGGCATTTTGGGTAGTTTTAATACTAGCCCCTATTACATGCGCGACCATTTTTCTCACCGGATCATTGTTTTCAGGTTTCCGTATGGCTTTGGTCCACCCAATCCACCTTCCCATGGAAGTCATTTTGTCATTGAGGTTATGGTGGGGTTTTCTACCTCATATGGGTCTACTGGGGCAGAAACGGCTAAGGTCATGGCTGTCTAGTTACTCGGTGTCATAAGAAAATCTAAATAGGAGGCCCAGTTTATCTGTGTCGATGTTGCAGAACTCCACCTCACTCTCACTGATTATCTCCACACATTTTTCCACAGCAAAATCAATGTTAATGGATGGTTATAGTGATACCACATCCATACTGCCTATTATGCAGTTAGATAGGTTTTTGTTTTTGTTGCACTCATTGATTCTGCTGAGGAGGTCCTCTGTACTGTCACATACATATGGGGACATCTTCATTATGGGGCGTATAACCATTAAGAGGAAGTAAGAGATCCTGTAGTTGCTAGCGATATTGCCTCTTGTTGGTGGTCCTGTCGTTGGGTCGTCGGCTGTCTTATAGTCTTTGCGGAGTTCATACAAGTGTGGTATGTCATTGTTAAATGCCTGGAAGTTGTTGGCAGTGCATTTGCTTGGCTTTAGGATGTCGGTCCACATCATCATGTGAGCGTTGAGGATCTTCTCTCTCCCCTTATGTGTTTGTTGCGTAGTTTAGCTCGTGTTGGTGATGTGGAGTTGCATAGCCTCGATATAGTTCCGCATCCTGTCTATCGACATCCTACCAGTTTTATCTGTGGGTAGACACACTACCCCATCATCCGTTGTGCGTTGCCTGAGGCTAACCAAGCCTTCTACAGGTTTCCTTCCAAGTTTTTGGACCTCTGGTCTGATTTGTATCTTAGTATATCGGTCTACTATTTGTCTAATTTTATTTATTGCTATGGTGAACTGTACTTCTGTCTCGTCATCTATTTTTTGTGGTACATAAACCCTTTTATTAAAAGGTAACTTAGTGGGATACATTTTACTCATCTTATATATTGTCAGCTGGGTTGAAAAATTTGCAAAACAAATATATATATATATATGTATAGAGTGTTTGTAAATTCTGTACCATACAGTTTTGTCAGCACAAGTCTTAGTTACAACTCCTACAAATAAAATTAAAGGTGAATAATTTCAGAATAAACAAGTTTTATTCAAAATATTAACAACATTGGTGGCAGTGTTTTGGGTGAGTGATATGGTTTTTTATCTTGTCTGATTGTGTTTGTGTTGCATTAAGTAACCTTTACAAGAGAATGATCTACCAGACATCACAGTGATATGGTTCCGCTCCTGTATATGTTAGTGTGTAGTGAAGCCACAACATTTAGAGAATGATTTACCACAGACATCACAGTGATATGGTTCCTTTCCTGTAAATGTTAGTGTGTAGTGAAGTGAGTTATTTCAGAGAACGATTTCCCACAGATATCACAGGGATATGGTTTCTCTCCTGTATGTATATGTTTCTGTCTAGTTCAGCGAGCTTTCATGAATAATAATTTACACGAATATTACAGTTGTATGGTTTTTCACCAGTATATATATATGTTTGTATGTAGTTAATGTAGCAATGAAAGAGAATAATTTCTCCCCAATATCACAGTGGTATGGATTCTCACTCATATGTATATATTTGTGTTTAATTAATTCACCATTTTGAGATAATGAGATATGACTTTGTTATGGTTTCTCACCTGTATGGGTATATTTGTGTCTAGTTAAACTACTTGAAACAGAGAATGATTTACGACAGATATCACAGTGATATGGCTTCTCACCTGTATGTATACGTTTGTGAGAAATAAAGGCACTACTTACAGAGAACTGTTTACTACGATTTACTACGTATGTGAGAAGTTATGTTACTACTTCGAGAGAATGATTCACCACAGATATCACAGTGATATGGCTTCTCACCTGTATGGGTACGTAAGTGTTTAGTTAAGTGACTCCTTACAACGAATGATTTACCACAGACATCACAGTGAAATGGCTTCTCTCCTCTAGACTTTGGTATCTCGTCTGGAATAGCCATATCTTTAGACAATGTTTCACATTTAATCTTCTTCTCACTCAAGTTATTTTCCATGTTTTTTCTTCCCTTGGTAGAATTTACAGATGTTATTCTTGTGTTATTTTTTATATTATATTCATAAAAATATTTCCCCTGCTATATTTCCCCCAAATGTGACTTCAGTCAAGATCTGAACATGATACAAACTTCTTTCTGATCCAAGTTTAGTTAAGATTCAAAATCATCTTATAAATATTTCAGATGGTGACGAAATGATATTTTTCCAAGAAACACAGTTCTGAGGAAATATTTCACAGTAACTCTGCCAAAGATTTATATAAATAGTGTTATATGAGTTCCGTATCAAAAGCTTTAGTCTTGAAATGATGATAAATAAAGGGGATGTATTCAAGATTAAAAAATGATTTCATCCCAATGTCATCTGGTATTCTGAAATAAGAAAGAAACAGTATGAGATAATATAGAATACTTTAGAACCAGAGATAGATTTAACATTGGAAATGTATATTTCTATATTGATAATCTGTAGATATCAACATTCATGTCCAGAGTTATTCTCTCCAATGTAAGCAGTAGTATTCCAGCATGCTCTATAAATTTTATCTTTCTAACTCTTGGGAGGTCTGCAGTGGCGGATTTAAGGAATAGGGCCCAGTCGGCATTGGTCAGTAAGGAGGCCCAAGAGTGAAAATTAAAGTACCTTCTTTTCGAGCGAGTATTGAAAAAGTTTTTTTTTTAATTTCCCATTTAGCTACCAATAATCATTAAGAAGACAATTAAATTACAAGTACACTTTATTTGAAACAAACAAACAGATGTAAACAAATAATAAAGTAATAAAGTTGTATATATATGTTAGTCTTTTACACAAATTGGTTTTACATGCGCAGAATTCTGCGAGCTTTAACAGTTGAAAAATGAGTTATAGCGTGGTCCAAGTTTACTGATTTAGTAATTTTGTCAGCAGGGCAAAACTGGATAGCCTCTCCTGGCCCATCGTTGAACGAAGATAATTTTTAATTCTTCGTAGAACACTGAAAGAGCGTTCCGCACTTGCTATGCCAATTGGTAAAGTGAGAAATAGCCTTACCAGAATTTCAAACTCGGGAAAGACATCACACAAGTCATTGTTCAGTAAAAATTTCAGATATGGTATAACGCCACTTTGTTTTAAAGCTGCGTTTGGCTGTGAAAAGTAGAGGCCAATGAAAGAAAAGAGTTCATTTCTGATTTCCAGTGTGAATTCATTTGAAAAGTTATCTACCAATGTTGCTACATGTGTTTTTAGTTCATCATCTGAGCATTTAGCCAGTCGATTTGGACTCAAAAATCCAAAGATTGAAGATATTTTTGTTATTCCTTCAGTTCGGGCTCTCATCTCCCCAATCATACTATCCAGTGATTGAAAATAAATTGCAGTGCGATATCTATCTGAAGCAGTAGCTAGTCTTTCAACACCACAAACTTCACCATCCATAATCTTTCTTCTCCTTACTCGCGTTATTTTAAAATCAGCTTCAGATGCATCAAATCCCACGTCATTCCAGGCTTTCTTTGCCTGATCCACAAATTGTTCAAATTTGTGATCGCATCTGAGTTCTTCCAATTTATCTGTTGAACGTTCAAAGCACTCAGTCACAAGGAATAAATCAAAAAGAAACTAAAAAAAAAAACAAGAAACTAACAAAAATATCGCCAAAAAAACAAAACAATGAAACTAACAAAAACGTTTCAAATAAATAAATAAATCTATATTTCTTTTAACGGCTAAAAAAAAGGGAATGTAAATTTGTTGGAATAGCCTCATTTCAGCAGCCAGCAGCCAGCAGCAAAGTTATTTAGCCTCATATCAGCAGCGAACAGCGAAGTTATTTAGCCCTAGGCATGGGGGAGGTATTTTTGGATATCGCCCAAATTACATTTTTTTTTTTTTGCAAGCGCCCAGTCGGCAGGGGCCCAGTAGGCAGGGGCCCAGTCGGCATTTGCCACCTTCGCCACCTGTTAAATCCGCCACTGGAGGTCTGCCCTATAGCCTTTACCCAGGAACTTTATTCTCATATGACATTCTAACATGGGAATTGTCTGAGACCTGAGATGTGTAACTTGACAGTTCCTTGAGTAACAGTTCTTTCTACCTGAAAGGGAAAAATGCTGTGCAATTGCTCGATAACAGTCAAAGTATTCTCACACAAGGGTACCCTAGGCACACCACCATGACTTGTGTTAGTCCTGTAGACAGAATTAGTGGGAATTTTATTTGCAGGGCTTTCCATAATTTTGGCGTTTTTTTTTCTGGTTGGATGCCCTTCCTCTCATCAACCCCTTTACAGCAAGGACTGGGTGTATTGTTCGTGGTACTAGAGAGGTTATTTTACTGGACTTAAGAGCTCTCTACCCGGTATCAGTTTCTATTTCAAGTGTCTACAATGATGATGATATATACATATATATGTACAAATATATATATATATATATACACATATATATATACATATATATATACCTGCAGATGAACCCGGCGTTGCTCGGGAAATGAATGACAGCCTGAATTGTTTAAGGTCGTTTATGGTTTAGCTAGCAATTTCTGAGTGCATGTCAGCTAATTGGCTAGCCAATGAGAGGTCGCCTCAATAGCACGTGCCAAATCGGCCTAGTACTTCAAAAGTAAAAAGGAGCCTAGTATTTGTATACAGACAGACACACACACAGACAGACACACACACACACACAGACCGACTTGCTTTTATATATATTGATGTATAAATATATATATATATATACACTTAAAAGAAGACGATTTAGATATACACGAAAAAGAAGACGTTTTAGAGACGTATGACATAGATAATAACTGGAATTTCTTACGTGACAACTTACTGCAGGCTACTGATGAAACTTGTGGCTGGAGCAGTGTTCCGACCAGACAGAGAGTGACCTGGTGGTGGAACAGCACGGTAGATAAGGCCATTAGAGACAAAAGACTAGCATGGAACGCTTGGAAAAAGGGTGGGAGTAGAGACCGATACACAGCTGCTAAGAAGCTGGAGGTCAGGTGTACTTAGTACGCACGGAGGCTGAGAGTAGGAGGTTTGTCAATTTTCTGCGACGGGAAGATCAGAGGCTTGCGGTGTTCCACATTGCAAGGCAGTGTGTCAATGCAAATCAGGATGTTGTTGGAGATGAATGTGTCCGGAATGATGCCGGTGTACTTAGTGTCACGAATGATCGGAAAAAGGAGGCCTGAAAATGTCATTATGAGAGACTGATGAATGTGGAG
>OZ024744.1:45984136-46069136 GCA_964016885.1 Eledone cirrhosa | reverse complement strand
TTGTCAACATCACAATTCTGGCATTATTCTTTTTATCATTCATCCACAAAAGAATACATTTATCCACTACATATGCAACAAACAAAAGGGGCCCAAGAACAGATCCCTGTGGTACACCAGATGACATCTCATACGGTGAAGAATGCTGTCCTAGAACCATGACTACCTCTCTTCGACTGAGAGTGAAGGATTTCAACCAGTTAAAAACTATACACTATATACAGTATATATATATATTATATATACACTGTGTACAGTATATATTATACACTATATATGTTGTCCAAGAGAAAGGCTATGGCTGATACAGCTTGGCACCAGTGACATCACAACTCATTTCTACAGCTGTATAAATAATATGAAATAAAGGAAACAACACATCACACGGTCCGAGAATCGAACTCACAACCATTCGATTGCAAGCCCAATGCTCTAACCACTAAGCCGTGATATGTTCCAGAACCAATCGTGATATAGAGAGACCACAAAGACAACCGTTGTTTTCATAGTTTAAGCCTTAAAATACCTCTCATACATGCTTTAAGTACATATAAACTCATTAAAACACACTTTTGTATTTAAACACCAAAAACAACCAGTAACGATCGTATAGGAACTACCACCAACCATCATACCACTAGTTACCAATGAGGACCATTGCCAGCCACGGTGGCCACTTGGTAATACACTGCACATCTGCCGTCAATCTATGAAGGGTTTGTAGTAGATTAGACAGTAATGGAATGAAAAATATAAACATTTGTTCATAATTAAAGCCTTAAGATGTCCCTTCCTTACGATATACACTTTAATAACATTGAAACTTATTTAATAAATTTAAATTTTAAACACTTTTCATTCAGATGTACCGTGATAAGAATATAGATATGTTCTAACGAAAAATTCGCGATGAGGCGAGGATTACCGCGATAGGGGATTAGATATGTTCCAAAGAAATATCCGCGATGTAACGGGACCGCGAAAAGTGAACCGCGATATAGCGGGGGATTACTGTATATGATCATGATGATGATGATATACACACAACATACATCTATCTATATACACTCATAACATTTATTTCGATTTTTGACATTAAAATGTTGACTGAAGGTGCGACAACTGTTTCTTTTTTGAGGCTGTTCCAGTGGTTGAAATATAGACGGAGGTATTTTAAATAATAAAGACAGTCATAATAAAAATATATTTTTTATCACATGTAACAGTGGAATCTGCTGATTGAAAAATAACACATCAACATTTCAGTTTGGAAGTTTTTTTTCTATATATAAAAGTGGAGGAAGAAATATATTTTTCTAATGTTGTTATATATATTTTCACTTGTATATACTTACTGCATCGTTGTAGGGTTCAGATAATTATATTATTTACACACATTAATATAGACATTAAGTAAATCTTTGTCAACTTATCTCCTTCAGATATCATCAATGTGTTGTGTTGTTAGTTTTTACTAAACAACCAAAGAAATAATCTCTTTGTTATCAAATTAGAAGTTTCAAAGATGTTATCAGCTTTATTTCACGACATTAATGTTGGTGTATCTACTTCATCTTTAGTTATAAATTGATATCTTGTCAGAATGAAGTAGTGAGGCTGACTTTATGTCTTTAGCTACAGACTGATAGGAAATATATATATATTAGGTAGATATGTGGTCTAAAATATATATATTGTCTATAAATGACTGATAGCAGATGTTCTGGTGAAATAGTAGTTTTACTACTACAGATTGTAATGGAACCCTTCGTAGACACAATTGTAAAGTAAGATTAGATATGACAGTGTAAGACTGATGTCAGGGAATAAAAATTGTGTATATATATATATATAATTGTTACACAAGATATAATTAGGTTAATTAAAGTCATAATGAAGACAGCAGGTACGCGGTATCGTTGGGAAAGTATTAATTCTCGTACCGATGTCATACGTTAAAAGTCCTTGATATAATTTAATACCTTCAGACACAGTTCCAATCGTATTTAATTTATTTTAAATTAGAAAGTATGACTCAGTAAAATATCAATTATATATCAATAAGAGAACCTCTACGTAGTCTCTCTAACTGCTAGAAATAGCACTGATATTATCCATTACAACTGCGCTCTCTCTTTCATATATATACACACTCATGTATGTATGTATGTATATATATGTGTCTATATGTGTATATGTGGGTGTGTATGTGTGTTTACACGTATGTATGGTGTGTATATGTGTACATAAGGGTTTGGTATATGTACGTTTGGTGAACATATGTGTATTTACCTGTAGGTATGTGTGAGTGTGCGTTCTATACGCATTTATGCGTGTATATATTTATGTATATATAATTATATGTATACACACACACAAACATATATTCATATGTGTATTTGGTGTATACGCTCGTACGTGTGCGGGTATATGTGTCGCACCGGTTTACGTCCGTGTGCATGTGTTTATGTGTATGTGCATATATATGCAAGCATGGTGTGTGTTTTCGCATATGCACGTATATAAATGTGCGTATGCATATATTTAATTATTATTACTTTTATATTTTTAATAACCTCTGTCATTTTCGTTCAACTAATTTATTTACATTATTCTGAACTCCGAAGCTGAGAATCATTCAGTTTTCAATAAATTAAATTTACAATAAATTAAATACGATTGGAACTGTGTCCGAAGGTATTAAATTATATCAGGGACTTTTAACGTATGACACCGGTACGAGAGTTGATACATTCCCAACGACACCGCGTACCTGCTGTCATCATTATAACTTTAATTAACCTAATTATATCTTGTGTAACAATTATATATATATATATACACAATTTTAATTCTCCGACATCAGTCTTACACTGTCATATCTATTCTTACTTTACAATTGTGTCTACTAAGAGTTCCATTACAATCTGTAGTAGTAAAACTACTATTTCACCGGAACATCTGCTATTAGTCATTTATAGACAATATATATATTTTAGACCACATATCAACCCAATATATATATATTTCCTATCAAATCTGTAGCTAAAGACATAAAGTCAGCCTCACTACTTCATTCTGACAAGATATCAATTTATGACTAAAGATGAAGAAGATACACCAACGTTGATGTCGTGAAATAAAGCTGATAACATCTTTGAAACTTCTAATTTGATAACAAAGAGATTATTTCTTTGGTTGTTTAGTAAAAACTAACAACACAACACATTGGTGATATCTGAAGGGGGTAAGTTGACAAAGATTTACTTAATGTCTATATTAATGTGTGTAAATAATATAATTATCTGAACCCTCCAGTAATTATATACAAGTGAAAATATATATAACAACATTAGAAAAATATATTTCTTCCTCCACTTTTATATATAGAAAAAAAACTTCCAAACTGAAATGTTGATGTGTTATTTTTCAATCAGCAGATTCCACTGTTACATGTGATATAAAATATAGTGTTATCATGACTGTCTTTATTATTTAAAATACCTCTGTCTATATTTCAACCACTGGAACAGCCTCAAACAAGAAACAGTTGTCGCATCTTCAGTGAACATTTTAATGTCAAAAATCGAAATAAATGTTATGAGTGTATATAGATAGATGTATGTTGTGTGTATATCATCATCATCATGATCATATACAGTAATCCCCCGCTATATCGCGGTTCACTTTTCGCGGTCCCGTTACATCGCGGATATTTCTTTGGAACATATCTAATCCCCTATCGCGGTAATCCTCGCCTCATCGCGGATTTTTCGTTAGAACATATCTATATTCTTATCACGGTACATCTGAATGAAAAGTGTTTAAAATTTAAATTTATTAAATAAGTTTCAATGTTATTAAAGTGTATATCGTAAGAAAGGGACATCTTAAGGCTTTAATTATGAACAAATGTTTATATTTTTCATTCCATTACTGTCTAATCTACTACAAACCCTTCATAGATTGACGGCAGATGAGCAGTGTATTACCAAGTGGCTACCGTGGCTGGCAATGGTCCTCATTGGTAAAACTAGTGGTATGATAGTTGGTGGTAGTTCCTATACGATCGTTGCTGGTTGTTTTTGGTGTTTAAATACAAAAGTGTGTTTTAATGAGTTTATATGTACTTAAAGCATGTATGAGAGGTATTTTAAGGCTTAAACTATGAAAACAACGGTTGTCTTTGTGGTCTCTCTATATCACGGTTGGTTCTGGAACATATCACGGCTTAGTGGTTAGAGCATTGGGCTTGCAATCGAATGGTTGTGAGTTCGATTCTCGGACCGTGTGATGTGTTGTTTCCTTTATTTCATATTATTTACACAGCTGTAGAAATGAGTTGTGATGTCACTGGTCCAAGCTGTATCAGCCATAGCCTTTCTCTTGGACAACATATATAGTGTATAATATATACTGTACACGGTGTATATATAATATATATATATACTGTATATAGTGTATAGTTTTTAACTGGTTGAAATCCTTCACTCTCAGTCGAAGAGAGGTAGTCATGGTTCTAGGACAGCATTCTTCACCGTATGAGATGTCATCTGGTGTACCACAGGGATCTGTTCTTGGGCCCCTTTTGTTTGTTGCATATGTAGTGGATAAATGTATTCTTTTGTGGATGAATGATAAAAAGAATAATGCCAGAATTGTGATGTTGACAATGTTTATTTTACAATAACAATATTCACTTGTTGCTACATTGAATATCGAGTAACATTATAGAACCATCTAGGCAATAGAAGGAGCTGGTGTCCTGTGTGCACTTGCTACTTATTGCACCTGAGCAGTGGCCACATACAAAATCTACGTTCTTAGATAGCTTACCTCTAATCCCACTACATCTTTTATGTGCCCATAGTTTGCATTTGGGACATAAAATGTAATTTCTACCTACTCCTTTGCTACACACTGTACATGACCATTTCCCAGAGGGTACCTGTGCCCTATTTTCCTTTCTACATACTAGAATGTGTATGTAACTCAAATAGTGGTCCCCCATCCTCACTTTGGTCTCAAATAATTGTACCGCACCCTCGCTTTCATCTCAAATACTCTGCCCCTACCCTCGCTTTTGTCTCAAATAATCTTGCCCCACCCTCATTTATTTTTTAGATTTTTTTTACACCGCCACCCTGCTCTTGATTCACCCCACCCTCTGTTTATTAAATTTTTCTTATCTCTGGTGAAATATTATTCAAAGTGGTCGCATTCCAGCGACAATTTTCTTTAGACATTAAAAAACATTTTACATGACATAAAAATGCATTACTAGAAAAGCCATATGTTATAAAATAAATAAGATGGGTTGGGATCTCATTATGTAAACTAAATGACCAATTCTGGATTTCTATCTCTGGTGCAGTTTTACCGATTTTCCACACACCCCATGCTTCTTTCTGGGTCGATGTATTTAATATAGCAAAAAGTACCCAGTCCTCATTGTAAAGTCGTTATGTAGGTGTCATGATAAAAAGCACTCAGCCCACACTGTAAATTGATCTTGTAGGTATCGCATCAAAAAGCACCCAGTCTACACTGTAATGTGGTCATGTAGGTGTCAGAACAAAAAGTGCCCAGTCCACACTGTAAAGTGGTTGTGTAGGTGTCAGAACAAAAATTGCCCAGTCTACACTGTAAAGTGGTTGTGTAGGCGTCAGAACAAAAAGTGCCCAGTCTACACTGTAAAGTGGTTGTGTAAAGTGTCAGAACAAAAAGAGCCCAGCATACACTGTAAATATGGTTCGCATTAGGAAGGGCATCCCTCCGTGTAAACAAAGACAGAAACAGTTCTGTATGAGCAAAACATGGTCACCTGACCGAAATTGCTTCAAATGGGACAACCCGTCAAACTCATGTTACCTTGGAAAATGGCCATTAAATGATAATGATATATGTATGTATATGAATTTTTTTTTCTTTTACACCTGGGAGTGAAAGGCCTCCAGTTGTTGTCACAACACCTTCTAGGAGAAGGAAACTCTGAAAGAAAACCTGCGGCTTAGGAAGCATCCGATGATGTTGATCAGTTCTCCTTTTTGGGTAGCGTTTTTGATGTTCAGAGAGTGGGATTGGTCGAGTGCAAGGCCTTTCCCCACTTAAAAATCCTTCAAAGCACAGACATTGCTTGTTCAGGATATGTTATAAGTTTGTATGGTTGGCCGTAGCCTAAAAGTGGACCAAACTCTATAATCTGACAAGTTATTGCAATACTCTTAGAGTTTTCAGCCTTCATATGTATATATGTAGATAAAATGTGTTGGTGTTAGGAAGGGCATCCAGCTGTAGAAAACCTGCCAGATACGAGTGAGACACGGTCACCTGATGAATGAAGTGGGACAATTCCCGTCTAACCCATGCTAGTGTGGCAGACGTTAAATGATGATGATACATATAAATATGTATATATATATATAATGTGTCTATATATGTATATATGTACATGGAGGCATATGGCTTAGTGGTTAGAGCATTGGCCTTGCAATCGAAAGTTTGTGAGTTCCATTCTCAGACCGGGTGATGTGTTGTTTCCTTGAGCAAGACACTTTATTTCACATTGCTCCAGTTTACACAGCTGTAGAAATGAGATGATAGGGACTGGGGTCCATATTATTCCACTGCAAAGTGGACGTGGAGGTGGCACGGCAAAAAAGCACCCATCACTCACTGTAAATGAGGTTGGTGTTAGGAAGGGCATCCAGCTGTAGAAATCAAGCCAGAATCAGTTCCCGTCCCACCCTTGCAAGCAGGGAAGAGCGGACGTAAAATGATGATGATGATGTACATATATATATATGTATTTGTATATATATATATATATATATATATATATTTGTACACGTAAAATGATGATGATGATGTACATATATATATATGTGTATATATATACACATATATATATGTATTTCATCATCATCATCATCAATATACGTCCGCTTTTCCCTGCTTGCAGGGGTGGGACGGGAACTGATTCTGGCTTCATTCCTACAGCTGGGTGGTGGGGGCTTTTTTCCCGTGGCGCCTACAAGTCGACTTTACAGTGGAATGGTAGGGACTCCAGTCCCTATCATCTCATTTCTACAGCTGAGTAAACTGGAGCAATGTGAAATAAAGTGTCTTGCTCAAGGAAACAACACATCACCCAGTCTGAGAATTGAACTCACAACCTTTCGATTGCAAGGCCAGTGCTGAAACCACTAAGCCATGTGCCTCCATGTGTATATCATCATCATCATCATCATTTTATGTCCGCTCTTCCCTGCTTGCAAGGGTGGGACGGGTCTTATTCAGCACAGCATCTCTCCACTTGTCACGGTCCTTCGTCATCTCCACTGTGAGCTTCAGTGATCTGAGGTCTGTTCTCACCACCTCCGCCCTTGATTTTTGTCTATCTCTACCATGTCTTCCTTCAACTGGTATTTCCTGGCACTTCTTCACCCATCGGTCATCCTCCATGCACATCACATGTCCATACCACCTCAGTCTCCTCTTTCACACACTACATTCTATCCCTCTCAGACACAGTTTCTCTCTCAACACATTCATGCTGGGTCATTTACGCACATTAACACTGAACATCCAACGGAGCATGCTTACCTCATTACTCTCCAGCCATCGCATATCCTCTGCAGTTGCTGCCCATGTCTCACTACCATGCAGCATCGCGCTCCTCACACAGGCATCATATAACCGGCCTTTCGTACGCAGGGAGAAACCCTTCTTCGTCAGCAGAGGAAGCAGCTCCCTAAACTTCTTCCAACACGTCCTTATTCTAGATACTATGGCCTCGGAACACCCCCCTCCCATGCTAATCTGATCTCCTAGGTACCGGAAGCTATCCACCACTTCTATAGCACCCGCCTGCATTTGAAAAATGTGTCTATCAATGTGACTTCTACTGTTTAATTTCCCTGTACATCTACTGCATACATATTTCTCCCTACCTGTTAGTTTGCCTGCTACATCTCTTGTGTACCCAGGATCTGCATTGTGGGCATTTTATAGAATTTATGCCAGTTCCTTTTCTGCATATCGAACATGACGGAATCAGAGTTTTGACCTCTTTTCTACTCATCAACACTTTTGTCTTAGCTAGGTTCACTCTCAGTCCTCTTGCTTCCAACTGCTGTTTCCATAGCCATTCCTCTACACCTAGTTTCCTTAGGGACCACCAGATGACAGATCGGGGTACCCTATCAATGGCCTTCTTTAGGTCAACAAAGGCTAAGTATAGTGGCTTATTTTTCTCTAAGAACCTCTTTTGCAATTGTCTCATCAAGAAGAGGGCATCTGTTGTACTCTTTCCAGGCACAAAACCAAACTGCATCTCATCTAGTTTGACCCTTTCTCTAATTAGTTGTGCTAATATCCTTTCTGCCACTTTCATAACCTGATCCATCAGTTTTATATCCCTATAATTACTCCTCCCCAGAGCATCCCCTTTACCTTTGTAGCAATTTATGAGAATACTACTGCACCAGTCTTTGGGTATGACACCACCATATATAGCCTTATTGATGATGCGTGCAACCAGTTTAGTGCCTACGTCCCCTGATGCCTTCAGCATCTCAGCAATTATTCCCGATGGTCCAGCAGCCTTACCATTTTTCATTTCCTTAATCACCTCTTGGACCCTATATTCGTCAATCTCAATAGCTGGTCCCTCTGTTGGATCTACTGAGGGTAATTTCTCTCTCTCCCATTAGTTCTCCACATTCATCAGTCTCTCATAATGACATTTCCAGGCCTCCTTTTGCTGATCATTCGTGACACTAAGTACACCGGCATCATTCCGGACACATTCATCTCCAACAACATCCTGATTTGCATTGACACACTGCCTTGCAATGTGGAACACCGCACGCCTCTGATCTTCCCGTCGCAGAACATTGGCAAACCTCCTACTCTCAGCCTCCGTGCGTGCTAAGTACACCTGACCTCTAGCTTCTCTCTTAGCTATTGTGTATCGGTCTCTACTCCCACCATTTTTCCAAGCATTCCATGCCAGTCTTTTGTCTCTAATGGCCTTATCTACTGTGCTGTTCCACCACCAGGTCACTCTCTGTCTGGTCGGAACACTGCTCCAGCCACAAGTTTCATCAGTAGCCTGCAGTAAGTTGTCACGTAAGAAATTCCAGTTATTATCTATGTCATACATCTCTAAAACGTCTTCTTTTAAGTGTATATATATATATATTTGTACATCTATATATATAAAAGCAAGTTGGTCTCTGTGTGTGTCTGTCTGTATACAAATACTAGGGTACTTTTAACTTTTGAAGTACTAGGCCGATTTGGCACGTGCTATTGTGGCGACCTCTCATTGGCTAGCCAATTAGCTGACATGCACTCAGAAATTGCTAGCTAAGCCATAAACGACCTTAAACAATTCAGGCTGTCATTCATTTCCCGAGCAACGCCGGGTACATCTGCTAGTATATATATATGTATATATATATATATATTTGTATATATATATATGTATATATCATCATCATTGTAGACACTTGAAATAGAAACTGATACCGGGTAGAGAGCTCTTAAGTCCAGTAAAAAAACCTCTCTAGTGCCACGAACAATACACCCTGTCCTTGCTGTAAAGGGGTTGATGAGAGGAAGGGCATGAAACCAGAAAAGAAAAAAACGCCAAAATTATGGAAAGCCCGGCAAATAAAATTCCCACTAATTCTGTCTACAGGACTAACACAAGTCATGGTGGTGTGCCTAGGGTACCCTTGTGTGAGAATACTTTGACTGTTATCGAGCAATTGCACAGCATTTTTCCCTTTCAGGTAGAAAGAACTGTTACTCAAGGAACTGTCAAGTTACACATCTCAGGTCTCAGACAATTCCCATGTTAGAATGTCATATAAGAATAAAGTTCCTGGGTAAAGGCTATAGGGCAGACCTCCCACGAGTTAGAAAGATAAAATTTATAGAGAATGCTGGAATACTACTGCTTACATTGGGGAGAATTACTCTGGACAGGAAAGTTGATATCTACAGATTATCAATATAGAAATATACATTTCCAATGTTAAATCTATCTATGGTTCTAAAGTATTCTATATTATCTCATACTGTTTCTTTCTTATTTCAGAATACCAGATGACATTGGGATGAAATTATTTTTTAATCTTGAATACATCCCCTTTATTTATCATCATTTCAAGACTAAAGCTTTTGATACGGAACTCATAGAACACTATTTATATAAATCTTTGGCAGAATTACTGTGAAATATTTCCTCAGAACTGTGTTTCTTGGAAAAATATCATTTCGTCACCATCTGAAATATTTACAAGATGATTTTGAATCTTAACTAAACTTGGATCAGAAAGAAGTTTGCATCATCTTTAGATTTTGACTGAGGTCACATTTGGGGGAAATATAGCAGAGGAAATATTTTTATGAATATAATATAAAAAATAACACAAGAATAACATCTGTAAATTCTACCAAGGGAAGAAGAAACATGGAAAATAACTTGAGTGAGAAGAAGATTAAATGTGAAACATTGTCTAAAGATATGGCTATTCCAGAAGAGATACCAAAGTCTAGAGGAGAGAAGCCATTTCAATGTGATGTCTGTGGTAAAACATTCGTTGTAAGGAGTCACTTAACTAAACACTTACGTACCCATACAGGTGAGACGCCATATCACTGTGATATCTGTGGTGAATCATTCTCTCGAAGTAGTAACTTAACTTCTCACATACGTACCCATACAGGAGACAAGCCATATGTCTGTGATATCTGTGGTAAATCATTCTCTCAAATTAGTACCTTAACTACTCACAAACATATACATACAGGAGACAAGCCAAATCACTGTGACATCTGTGGTAAATCATTCTCTCGAAGTAGTCACTTAACTAGTCACAAACTTATACATACAGGTGAGAAGCTATACCACTGTGATATCTGTGGTAAATCATTCTCTCGAAGTAGTAACTTAACTTCTCACATACGTACCCATACAGGAGACCAGCCATATGTCTGTGATATCTGTGGTAAATCATTCTCTCAAATTAGTACCTTAACTACTCACAAACGTATACATACAGGAGACAAACCAAGTCACTGTGACATCTGTGGTAAATCATTCTCTGTAAGTAGTCACTTAACTAGTCACAAACGTACCCATACAGGTGAGAAGCCATATGTCTGTGATATCTGTGGTAAATCATTCTCTCAAATTAGTACCTTAACTACTCACAAACGTATACATACAGGAGACAAGCCAAATCACTGTGACATCTGTGGTAAATCATTCTCTGTAAGTAGTCACTTAACTAGTCACAAACGTACCCATACAGGAGACAAGCCATATCACTGTAATACCTGTGGTAAATCATTCTCTGTTAGTAGTAGCTTAACTAGTCATAAACGAATACATACAGGTGAGAAGCCATATCACTGTGATATCTGTGGTAAAACATTCCCTCGAAGTGGTATATTGACTAAACACTTACGAACCCATACTGGAGACAAGCCATACCACTGTGACATCTGTGGAAAATCATTCTCTGTTAGTTGTACCTTAACTCGTCACAAACGTATACATACAGGAGACAAGCCATATCACTGTGATATCTGTGGTAAATCATTCTCTGATAGTAGTAGCTTAACTAGTCACAAACGAATACATACAGGTGAGAAGCCATATCACTGTGACATCTGTGGTAAAACATTCCCTCGAAGTGGTATATTGAATAAACACTTACGAACCCATACAGGAGACAAGCCATACCACTGTGACATCTGTGGTAAATCGTTCTCTGTAAGTAGTGCCTTTATTTCTCACAAACATATACATACAGGTGAGAAGCTATATCACTGTGATATCTGTCGTAAATCATTCTCTGTTTCAAGTAGTTTAACTAGACACAAATATACCCATACAGGTGAGAAACCATAACAAAGTCATATCTCATTATCTCAAAATGGTGAATTAATTAAACACCAATACATACATATGAGTGAGAATCCATACCACTGTGATATTGGGGAGAAATTATTCTCTTTCATTGCTACATTAACTACATACAAACATATATATACTGGAGAAAAACCATACAACTGTAATATTCGTGTAAATTATTATTCATGAAAGCTCACTCAACTAGACAGAAACATATACATACAGGAGAGAAACCATATCACTGTGATATCTGTGGGAAATCGTTCTCTGAAATAACTCACTTCACTACACACTAACATTTACAGGAAAGGAACCATATCACTGTGATGTCTGTGATAAATCATTCTCTAAATGTTGTGGCTTCACTACACACTAACATATACAGGAGAGGAACCATATCACTGTCATGTCTGTGGTAGATCATTCTCTTGTAAAGGTTACTTAATGCAATACAAACACAATCAGACAAGATAAAAAAACCATATCACTCACCCAAAACACTGCCACCAATGTTGTTAATATTTTGAATAAAACTTTTTTATTCTGAAATTATTCTCCTTTAATTTTATTTGTAGGAGTTGTAACTAAGACTTGTGCTGACAAAACTGTATGGTACAGAATTTACAAACACTCTATACATATATATATTTGTTTTGCAAATTTTTCAACCCAGCTGACAATATATAAGATGAGTAAAATGTATCCCACTAAGTTACCTTTTAATAAAAGGGTTTGTGTACCACAACAAATAGATGACGAGACAGAAGTACAGTTCACCATAGCAATAAATAAAATTAGACAAATAGTAGACCGATATACTAAGAGACAAATCAGACCTAAGGACCAAAAACTTGGAAGGAAACCTGTAGAAGGCTTGGTTAGCCTCAGGTAACGCACAACGAATGGTGGGGTAGTGTGTCTACCCACAGATAAAACTGGTAGGATGTCGATAGACAGGATGCGGAACTATATCGAGGCTATGCAACTCCACATCACCAACACGAGCTAAACTACGCAACAAACACATAAGGGGAGAGAGAAGATCCTCAACGCTCACATGATGATGTGGACCGACATCCTAAAGCCAAGCAAATGCACTGCCAACAACTTCCAGGCATCTAACAATGACATACCACACTTGTATGAACTCCGCAAAGACTATAGGACAGCCGACGACCCAACGACAGGACCACCAACAAGAGCCAATATTGCTAGCAACTACAGAATCTCCTACTTCCTCTTAATGTTTATACGCCCCATAATGAAGATGTCCCCAGATGTATGTGACAGTACAGAGGACCTCCTCAGCAGAATCAATGAGTGCAACAAAAACAAAAACCTATCTAACTGCATAATAGGCAGTATGGATGTGGTATCACTATAACCATCCATTAACATTGATTTTGCTGGGGAAAAATGTGTGGAGATAATCAGTGAGAGTGAGGTGGAGTTCTGCAACATCGACACAGATAAACTGGGCCTCCTATTTAGATTTTCTTATGACACCGAGTAACTAGACAGCCATGACCTTAGCCGTTTCTGCCCCAGTAGACCCATATGAGGTAGACCCCCCCCCCCCCCCCCCCCCCCACCATAACCTCAATGGCAAAATGACTTCCATGGGAAGGTGGATTGGATGGACCAAAGCCATACGGACACCTAAAAACAATGATCCGGTGAGAAAAATGGTCACGCGTGTAATAGGGGCTAGTATTAAAACTACCCTAAATGGCCACATATTCAAATTCAATAAAAAGATTTACACCCAAAATGAGGGATCAGCCATTGGCATCAGCATAGCTGGTGATGTTGCCAACCTTTTTATGGTATGGTGGGAAAGGAGACTCAAAGATCTTGAAGAGAGCTCCAAAGACCTCATCATGTACTCTCGTTACGTAGACGATATTAATATAGTAATAAGAACACCCCCACAAGAGAATACTAATAAACATAAATTAGAAGATAGCACAATGGAAAGTATCCAGCAGATAGCTAACTCAATACACCAGAGTATAACTGTAACCATTGACTACCCTTCCAAACACCCTAACAGTAGACTACCTCTATTAGACATGGAACTCTGGATTAACACTATAGACGAGAGTGCCCAAATTCTCCACTCACACTATGCTAAACCCATGGCCTCCAAATACCTGATACTCAAAAATTCAGCAATTTCCAGTAGTGCTAAGTTTAATATTCTGAATACAGACTTGGTACGAGTGATGAAGAACGTGTCCCGCATGTGTGACTCAACAGAAATGGAAAGACACCTCCAACACTTCATCAACCGCATGTAGTTCTCTGACTACAACCAAAGAGACAGAATCAGTGTATCCAAAGGAGCCACGGAGAAGTATAAAACCCTCATAGAACTGGACATGAAAGGAATTTGCCCATTATACAGGAGCAAATCATGGAATAGCTTAGATAGGACTAAACATAAGATAGGGAAAGCCACCTCATGGTACAACAACCAGAGATACCAGAGCGTCATGTTTGTAGAATTTACCCCTGGAGGGAAATTAGCTAACCAGTGTAGAAAGGCCCTAAGAAAGACCCACTTAAAGATTAAAGTGGTAGAAAAGCCAGGAACTACCATAAAATCCCCGATCAGCAAAACATACCTTTTTAAGAAAACCCACTGTACTACTAAGAAATGTGTTATATGTAAAGTAAACCCCCCGATAAACTGTAAAACTAGAAATGTAGTCTATAGCATAAGATGTACAGAGGGTACTTGCAGAAACATGACAACGACATACATAGGTGAGACAGCTCAAAGTAAACAAACAATACTGACTTAAGAAAAATATATATAAATAAATAAATACATACACCAAACAAATAAATAAATAAATAAATACATACACCAAACACATATAAACACACACTAGTAAACTAAGATAGAATACAATAACCAAAACATGAACACACACGCATGCGCAGAGAAGAAGACAAAAATAAATAAATAAATAGATAAAATTAAAATGGTGTAGACACTACAATACATACAATACAGCAGGGGAAACATGATAATAGTACCACTGATGATGTTGCAGATGTGCAACAAAAGAACTTTGTTAGACTATATATATGTATTTATATCTGTATTTTTGACCGTTGGTCAGTCAATGATAAACATTGATGGCCAAATGAATTAACTATGGAGATATAAAATATACAGAAGCGAAAACCAACCAAAGAGTGAGTGTGTTCTGTTATTAATTCTGGCAATATTATTACAACAATATGACCCTCCCCAAGTATATATATATATATATATATATATGGGTACACAAGAGATGTAGCGGGATCTCAGGAAGCTTAATTAAGAATGTAGGCTTCACATGCAGCTATGCTGGGACAGCAAGCAGCAAACAGCTACAGGAAACAAGTACCACCAATCTCTGGGAGGGCTCTGTAGAAACAGTAGACAGCTTCTGCTACCTAGGTGACCGAATTAGCAGCGGAGGTGGGTGTTCAGAAAGTACAATAACTAGGGTAAGAACGGGATGGAAGAAGTTTAGGGAACTACTACCACTGTTAGCTGCAAAAGGCTTCTCCCTCAGAATGAAAGGCAGACTGTATGATGCGTGTATCCGAACAGCGATGTTGCATGGTAGTGAGACCTGGGCGCTGAAGGTGGAAGACTTACGTAGATTAGAGAGAAACGAAGCCTGCATTCTCCGATGGATGTGTAACAGTAATATACGTGAACGACAAAGCATAAATGAATTAAGAGAAAGACTGAGCATAAGAGGAATCAAATGCTGTGTGCAGGAGAGGCGGTTGCGCTGGTATGGACATGTGATGCATATGAAGGATGACAGCTGCATAAAAAGGTGCAGAGCACTAGAAGTCGATGGAAACCGCAGAGTGGGGAGACCCAAGATGACCTGGGATGAGGTGATAAAAGCCGACCTTACCCAATTACACCTCTCAAAGGCAATGACACACGACTGTGACCTCTGGCGTCATGCAGTAATACAGAGTACCCGACCTCCCATGGGTACAAGCTGAAGCAAAGAGACAATATGCCCCCACACCCCTAACCGCAAGGTGGTCGTGGAGGTGCCACGGCAAAAAAGCACCCAGCCCACACTGTAACGTGGACGTGTAGGCGCCACGAAAAAGCACCCAGCACTCACTGTAAATGAGGTTGGTCTTAGGAAGGGCATCCAGCTGTAGAAATCAAGCCAAATCAGTTCCTGTATGAGCAAGGCATGGTCAGCCGACCAGACACTGCCCACAACAGGACAACCCGTCTAACCCATGCTAGCGTGGAAGAACGGACGTAAAACGGTGATGATGATGATGATGATATATATATATATATATATATAGTAATAATAATAAATTTGAAGATTAAAATCCAAGGACCACATCTTAAACAAAAAATCTGAGGCAATTTTGGCTTGTAAACATAAATTGCACAAAACTTTCCTGTATTACAGCCCCACATTCTACCTTAGCGGATAGTACGAACTAACGCGGATATTTTACGTTTTGATGTGGTAGCTAAGTATATGTTATGTTTATACCATTACTTATTTGTATAGGGAACGTTTCCACGAACCAAAGTATCGTCTTCCTGTCTTCCTCCGGTTGCAACGTTTTTTGAAATATTCACATCTGCGTTCACAGATTGACTTTGTTAGTTTCAGAAGATCCCGTTAATGGTGAAAGCAGCGATTCTTTGCTTAAACTTTAATCTGTTATTTTAATATATATATATATATATATGTGTGTGTGTGTGTGTAAATTTCTGTCCATGAATATGATTGTATATGTATATGTACGTGTGTATAATTATGTGCATCTGTGTGTATGTATCTGTATATTTATATATGTGTTCTTATATACATGTGTGCACATCTGGATATATTTTCAGTGTCTGTTCTAGCTCTCTCAGTACAGATCCCACTGAGGTGAAGCTGTTTATATATTTTGAGGTCCATAAATGAAATACCAGTGAAATACTGGGGTTGATTCTTCCTGTTTGTCATTGTCTGTCTGTCTACTCTTCTCCTTCTCTCTCTCTCTCTCTATCTATCTATATGAGCGCGAAACTTGCCTCTAAATTGGACAAACCCGTCCAACCCATGCTAGCGTGGAAGATAGACATTAATCGATGATGATGATGATTTCTAGGGATTGTACCACTGCTAGTATATATATACACTTAAGAAAATTAACAAATTGAGGACCAGACAAATGAAAACACGGCAAAACGAAAAACTATTTTTTTAAGGGGAAACCGTAAAAAATAATTTTTTGAAAATAAAAATACAAATGAAAGTCACAGAACTCCAGGTTCATCAGCTGTACAGATGGACCTTGCCAGTTTCAACCCCTGCTTGTACACCCGGGGTGAGAGGAGGTCACAAATATTAAAATACGCTCATCAGTTCTCAGACCACCTGCAGTTTAAATCTGAGATTACAGCGAAGAATAGGAGGCTCGTAACAATGGAGAAATAAATATCTTCGTTAGTACCCATTCTATTTCTTCAAGTCAACTCACAGCCGCTGATTCTGTCCTTCGAGGTAATGTTTTACCCAAGACCATTTTGATGGTATTTTACTGTTTTTAACAGCTTCCTTATGCTGAGTTTTTCTACTTTCCTACAAATTCTAATACACTGGCGTTTCAAAACTCGATATCCGAGTTAATATTCTTTATATATAAAAAGAATACGAACACAGACATATACATATATGTGTTCAAATCGTAAGGGACTAGATTCGCTAAGGTGAAAAGAATACTAACTATAGGCAATAGGGTTTGTCAGACTTAATTTAAGAATAAATCAAGAAAATAAATACAAACCATAATTGCGGTAACTACCAATCACCCGGACAGTTTTGATAATACTGTTTCGCAGTATTAATTGTGAAAAGGACTACCATATTCTCGCTGATCAGCGGGTGAAGAAATATTAGTATCCTGCTCACTTCTAAAAAAAACTGGGTAGTGTGTTTATATATAACGCACATGGTATCAGAACTTAGCGTTTCTCGCAAACTCATACCACTAAAAATAGCAGCCGGGTTTACTCGACATTTGAATTAGCTCGACGAATTAACGGAGCCGAATATATTCAAGGCATATATTGAGTTAGAAACTCAAAATAGTCTCTTATAATAAATTAGCTCTAGGAAATTGTCTATAGTTAGTATTCTTTTCACCTTAGCGAATCTAGTCCCTTATGATTTGATCACATATACGTATATGTCTGTGTTTGTTTTCTTTTTGTTCAGTTATATTATACGGCTCGGAAAAATCTCTTTCCTAGAGCTAATTTATTGTAAGAGACTATTTTGAGTTTCTAACTCAATATATACCTTGAATATATTCTTTATATATATATATATATTTAGGGCGGGTAAAATTCCCGAGATCCATGGACGAGTTCTCTCCAGCGGTCTCTGTCCCTCATCATCGCTGCCACATCCTGTGTCTCCAAGGGACTGGTGTCTGTCCTTAGGGCATCAATATATGTCAACCTCGGTCTCCATCTTCTAGTGTATCCCACAGAAACACTGAGTGCAGTGTCAACTCTGAATGTCGGTGAGCATGTCCAGCTAACCTCAGTCTCCTCTGTGCTACATTTCAAGTGACTTTAGGGAGGTTCCCAGACAGAAAGAGATAAATATATATACAGACCGCCTCAAAAACTATTATATCTCCCAGACAGATTAGTGATTAATCTGTTTCGCCCTGAGTGTGTTTGAAACCGATAATCCACGGGCTTCATCAGCGAGAGAATCTGATTAAATGTGAAATATTCATTTTGTGTGACTGTTAGCATTAGGTGTTTGTCGCATTTAATCCGATTCTCTCGTTGACGATGCCCGTGGATTGATTATCTGTTACAAAGACACTCAGGGCGAAACAGATTAATCACTAATCTGTCCGGGAGATAGAATAGTTATTGAGGCGGTCTTTACTGTGTTTATTACTACATATATTATTATTATAACGCTCAGTATTTATACTTTGAGCTTGGTAATTACAGGGTTTCAGTATGAGTTATTAACTCTACCTTTCATTTATATATATATATATATATATATATATATATATATATATATATATATATATATATATGTAGGAGGTGAGTTTTATTGTAGTACAATAAAGCAATGCAGATATCGGATAAGAAGCACTCTACAGTTTGTGGGACTGGAGTATGCATAATATAAGATCAAAAGATGGTTATATGGAGATATGTTGATTTAAAACTGCACTATCAACAAGTGTTTTTTAGCCTTCATATCATGTTCTCCTGTTTTATCTGATGAAAACACAAATATTATTGTTTGATGATGTTTGTTTTTGAAATGCGCATAATAAAATATATGGAACTCCTTTAACCATCTTTTGATCTTATATTATATATATATATATATATAATATATATATATACATATATATCTATATATATATATATATATATTGTTATACTTGGGGAGGGTTATATTGTTAAAATATTGCCAGAAATAATAACAGAACACAATCAATGTTTGGTTTGGGTTGGTTTTCGCTTCTGTATCTTTTATATCTCCATAGTTAATTTATCTGGCAATCAAAGTTTATCATTGACTGACCAACGGTTAAAAATACAGATATAAATATAATAACTAGAAATTGATTAACATATATATAAACATCAATAATCACAGGAGATAATTTTTACAAGTGTGTAGCCACACATAGGTAGGTAGGTAACTAAATAAAGTTGACTAGAACTTCAAAAATAGATACCTTATAATATGATTAATCTTCCCTTATAATATGATTAATCAGGGAAGATTAATCATATTATAAGGTATCTATTTTTGAAGTTCTAGTCAACTTTATTTAGTTACTTACCTAGCTATGTGTGGCTACACACTTGTAAAAATTACCTCCTGTGATTATTCATGTTTATATATATGTTAATCAATTTCTAGTTATTATAAAATGCTCGGACCTACTCGATAGAATCTTAAAGCTTATTTTCCGGGTGATATGGTGCATGTATTTCTGGCATGACGCCCATAATTTTGATTTAGATTAAATTCATTTAATTTATCTTAATTTTGGATATAGATATATAGATATAAATATATATATATATAGTCTATCAAAGTTCTTTCGACACACATCCGTGGCTCCTGATTCTCTCTCTTTGGTTGTAGCCAGAGAACTGCATGCAGTTGATGAAGTGTTGGATGTGTCTTTCCATTTCTGTTGGGACACACATGCGGGACACATTCTTCATCACTCTTACCAAGTCTGCGATCAGAATATTAAACTTAGCACTATTGGACATTGCTGAGTTTTTGAGTATCAGGTATTTGGAGGCCATGGGTTTAGCATAGTGTGAGTGGAGAATTTGGGCCCTCTTGTCTGTAGTGTTTAACCAGAGTTCCATGTCTAATAGTGGTAGTCTATTGTTAGGGTGTTTGGAAGGGTAGTCACACGTTATATAACCTCCTCAGTGACAAGGCTGTTATTTAGTGTCTCTCCTTTGTTCTGTCTTGTTCTGAACTCACAAAAACAAGAGATTATTTCTTTTGTTGTTTAGTAAAAAATTAACACAACACATTGATTACATCTGAAGGAGCTAAGCTGACAAAGATTTACTTAATGTCTATATTAATGTGTGTAAATAATAGAATTATGTGAACCCTTCAACGATACAGTAATTATATACAAGTGAAAATATAACAACATTGGAAAAATATATTTCTTCAATATAGTCAATGTTAATCCTAACTTTGCTGACTGCTTCTCTATAAATGGCTTTATGATCATGTCTCCAAAACATGTACCAAACAGTGTTTCAGGTAGCTCTTTACAGTATTAGAACCTTATTATTTCATCAACGAAACCCTACACTGACAGATGTCCCTTCAATATCAAAACATCTCCCTGAAATACAGTTACTCAATCCCTATTTCACAGGTTGACCCAGACATAGTTCCAAAGAAAGAAAATCCTTGTGGAATCATAGGGGTACCTTAGTGACATATAACATTTATTGGGTATTTTAGACCTGGTGGAGACCACACCCTTCTTCCAGATCTGAATATACTTGATTTCTTCCCGAGAAAGGGATATAGGTGTATATATATATATATATATATATATATATATTGTATGGATTCATATAGATTCATTAGACTCCTGGTCTAAACACAGCTGATTCCTCCCGGAGAAGGAGAGAGAAGTGAGAAAAAGATATTGAGAAAGAATTGACTCCTACTAATAAAAAGGTGGAAGTTAAACTGGTGTTGACATGTCATCAGCAGAGGAGATGATAGCTATGTTAGAAAGTCCTATAAGAATTAATTTGTCTTTGGTTGTTTAATAAAAACTAACAACACAACTCATTGATTATATGTGAAAAAGTAAGTTGACAAAGATTTACTTAATGTCTATATTAATGTAAATAATATAATTATGTGAACCCTTCAACGATACAGTAATTATATACAAGGGAAAATATATATAACAACATTACCGCTAATACTAAATACTATACTGTACATTAGATAATGTAGTCCTTGATATACTATGTCTGATAGCCACTAATACTAACTACTATTCTGTGCATTAGATAATGTAGTCCTTAATACACTATGTCTGATAGCCACTAATACTAACTACCATACTGTACATTAGATGATGTAATCCTAGATAACCTATGTCTGATAGCCACTAATACTAACTACTAGACTATACATTAGATAATGTAGTCCTAGATACACTATGTCTGATAGCCACTAATACTAACTAATATACTGTACATTAGATAATGTAGTCCTAGATATACTATGTCTGAGAGTCACTAATACTTACTCTACTGTACATTAGATAATATAGTCCTAGAGACACTATGTCTGATAGTCACTAATACTAACTACTGTACTCTATATTAGATAATGTAGTCCTAGATACACTATGTCTGATAGCCACTGATACTAACTATTCTATTATACATTAGATAATGTAGTCCTAGATAAACTATGTCTGATAGCCACTAATTTTAACTACTGTACATTAGATAATGTAGTCCTTGATACACTATGTCTGATAACCACTAGTAGTAACTACTGTACATTAGATGATGTAGTCCTAGATACACTATGTCTGATAGTCACTAATACTAACTACGGTAGTGTACATTAGATAATGTAGTCCTTGATAGACTGTGCTTGATAGCCACTAATACTAACTACTATACTGTACACTAGATAATGTAGTCCTAGATACACTATGTCTGATAGCCACTAATACTAACTACTATACTGTACATTAGATAATGTAGTCCTAGATACACTATTTCTGATAGCCACTAATACTAACTACTGTACATTAGATAATGTAGTCCTAGATAAACTATGTCTGAAAGCCACTAATACTAACTACTGTACTGTACATTACATAATGTATTCCTAGATACACTGTGTCTGATAGCCACTAATACTAACTACTATACTATACACTAGATAATGTAGTCCTAGATACACTATGTCTGATAGCCACTAATACTAAATACTATACTGTACATTAGATAATGCAGTCCTAGATAAACTATGTCTGATAGCCACTAATACTAACTACTGTACTGTACATTACATAATGTACTCCTAGATACACTGTGTCTGATAGCCACTAATACTAACTACTATACTATACACTAGATAATGTACTCCTAGATACACTATGTCTGATATCCACTAATACTAACTACTATACTGTACATTAGATAATGTAGTGCTAGATATAGTCACTAGTATATACGTAGTTCTCAGGGAGATTCAGCGAGACAAAACGTGTTACATGGCCTCCTTTTTACATACATATAGAACCCATAACATATTATAATGTGTCTGGGTATTACATTGACACGTGTACCGTTGACATTGTTCTCAGGGAGATTCAGTGTGACAATTCTATGTAACAACGCCACCCTATAATGACTGGTACAACTTATTATTTTTGCCAGTTGGGTAAAATAAAACAATGAGAAATAAAGTCTTGTTCAAGGCCCCAACGTACAGACCACCCGGTCTGAGATTAGAACTCACGAACAATACATTCGTGAATTACGCGCTATCACCGCGTAAACCCAGTTTCCTCCCCACAAAATACACCAGAATAATTTAATCCGGATTAATTCACGAGCAAGATTTACAATAAGTCGCTGAGAGTGATCTCCCTTGGTTGACTTTTTTTCTTCCATTAGAAATTAATTTGTTTCATGTCCGACTGAAAGACTCTGGTAGTATTATTACCTGTCTTGGGTTTAATTGAAGAGGAATTTTGAGGTATTTATAACAATTATTAATTATTTCATTACTGAGATATCATTTGAAGGATTTCATACAGACACATCTACTGAGTTACAGACACATCTACTGTGTTACATACACACATCTACTGTGTTACATAGACACACATCTACTGTGTTACATACACACATCTACTGTGTTCCATACACACATCTACTGAGTAACATACACACACATATCTACCGTGTTACATATACACAGATCTACTGAGTTACATACACACACATCTTTAACGAAAGGTATAAATGAGAAAGAAATGGTTATATAATGGGTAGTATGGTAATATGTATAGAATAGATATGTTGGTTATTTAGTTGTTATGATAATAACAATGTTGTTATAAGAGATAACATAAATAATAGGAATAATAACGTGAATATAATATAAAGAATATAAAGGATATAAGAATATATGATTTGATTTATATAGTTTACTTCACGTGAATTAAAAGGTACAAATAAACAAGTTACCATAAGTTGCAAAGATTGACAATATTATTTTGTTGTTGAAGTGTAGGTTGTTGTAGTCTGTTGTTGTAGGTGTTAAAAAGGCGAGTTACAGATAATTGTTGTCGTTGTTGGAATTCGTGGTAATAGTTGTTAGACCGTGTTAGTTAGAGAGAGATGAGATATAGTTCGTATATCTCTGAATGGTCTGTAGTAACTGAGAAATACCGTGAACTGCATATCTTCCACATTTGTGCTCTGTATAGTAGGGTTCGAATCGCTCTGGGCATATCTGTAGACTTCATTGGGTCTGTTGAATAGTAGTGAATCTTTACATAGCTTGTTCTGTAGTGGGGTGATCCGATGTCTCTGACTGTAGACCACTGGGTGTCTATTTATAGCAGTATATCCTTACATATTTAGTTGTATATCCTATCACTTCGATGTCTCTGTGTGGAATGGCTTGTACATGGTCTGCATATAGCTGTCACTTCCTGTCCCCCCAACCTGAACTTGTTAACACAATAAATGTGGTGACCTAAAATTTAACCTTTAGGTATCACCCGAAGTTCAAGGCGCGGACAGATTTCGCTACACATCTACTGTATAACATACTCACATCTACTGTGTTACATAGACATCTTCTGTGTTACATACACATCTACTGTGTTACATACACACACATCTACTGTGTTACATACACATCTACTGTGTTACATACTCACATCTACTGTGTTACATACACACACATCTGTGTTACATACACACACATCTACTGTGTTACACACACACATCTACTGTCTTACATACACACATCTACTGTGTTACATACACATCTACTGTGTTACATACACACACATCTACTGTGTTACATACACATATATCTACTGAGTTACACACACACATCTACGGTCTTACATACTCACATCTGTGTTACATAGACATCTACTATGTTACATACGCATCTACTGTGTTACATACACACACATCTACTGTGTTACATACACACACATTTACTGTGTTACAAACACACACATTTACTGTGTTGCAAACACACACATCTACTGTGTTACATACACATACATCTACTGAGTTACACACACACATCTACTGTCTTACATACACACATCTACTGTCTTACATACACACATCTACTGTGTTACATACACACACATCTACTGTCTTACATACACACACATATACTGTGTTACATACACACACATCTACTGAGTTACATAGACACACTAGTGTGTTACATACACACATCTACTTTGTTATATACACACATCTACCACACACATCTGTGTTACATACCACATCTACTGTGTTATATACACACATCTACCATGTTACACACACACACATCTACTGAGTTACATACACACACATCTACTGGGTTACACATCTACTCATACATATTCATAAATAGACACACAATACAAAATAATTATTACATACACACACATCTATGTAATGATTGAGGAAGAAATTGGCTGGTGAAACGCTATAGCGATGTGTGTGTTGCGTACCTGTCTGTCCAGATAGCTGCGCTGTAACTTACACTTATTGGGACTGTGTGTTGGCTAGCAGGCCTGTATTTTGGATATCTAGCTGGTCCATTATGAGGGAGGTCTGGTTAGTTGGCAGCACCATGCCTTACTTGTGGTATATGTGTGTATAGAAATAAATTAATGTATATGTATAACTGTCCATCTATATGTATACATGTATGTTTACGTATGTGTTTACATGCATATATAATTTTCAGATGTATACACGTAAGAGTATATATATCTTTATATATTTATAAATATACATATATAAACAGACATATGAGTGTATATATATATAAATATATATATATATATGTTTATATTTATATATCAATCATCTTTTATTATATATATGTATATATAAAATATATACAGGGTCTCCCCAAAAAATGTATACACACTTCAACTACAGTCTATGCAAATGTGTATACATATTTTAGAGGGACACCCTGTATATATACATATCATGTAACGTGACTCCTACTATTATTGGTTGTACAGATCGTCACAGATAAAAATATTTATTTCGACCAAGATTGAATATTTAATGGAATTAAGTGGAATTAGGAAATAAGACAATAAAACAGTGAAATGAAGACATAAGTGGTAGATAGAGTAAAAGAAGGGAGGGGAGAGAGAATTAACACAGCTTTGTCTTTCTATCTCTCTCACTCCTCCTCCTTCCATATATTATTGTCTCTTACTACTCCTCATAAAAGCAGGTCTGACCATTAGTCTGAATTATATCTACTTATGTAGGTTTAACTCTACCAAGATTACCGAATCACTGCTCGAACTTGGTGCTTCTGAAACTAAGTTATTGTGTTAGCAGATGTTGGATGAGAATCTTCAATAAAAATGTAGAGGAGCAAGGCGATAGAACTTTCTTTTTGTTTGTATTGGAATTAATTTTTCCGTGTTTTCTTTTCTGTTGCTTGTAAATACAACCCACGTGTTGTAAGAGTGGTTGAGTTACTGCAGTGTTAATGCTTCAGTGTGTGGAAGCCAGGTTAACAGAGCATATGTACGGAACCATGTAAATGCCCTACCACAGATCTTTCTTTGAATCACGAAGCATCATGCTGAAGAAGATTGCAAATAAATTTGGGGCACGGACACAGCTTTGTTTCACATCATTCTTGATGAAGAATTAATCAGAGAGAGACTATCATTGTGCTTTACCTCTCCCTGCTGACCTGTGTGGAGTTGTTGTAGCATGGTCAGGAATTTTAGCTGACCTCCGAGTCTGCTGAGGATCTTCCACAGTCCATCCCTACTAACTGTATCAAATGCCTTCGTCAGTTCAATGAAGGCAGCGTACAAGGCCATATTTTTCTCTCTAGTCCCTATCAGACACAATGTATGACGCACGTTTGTCGTACTTAAAATAAAGAAATTATGTATAAGGGCAGATAAGCTGACCTACGGTATATCTCGATTACCTCCCTTGTCCTACAAATTTAAAACACATAAAAATATTTTCGCAAGCCTTGTGAATAAAAATGAAATTTTATTGAAAGACGTATTTATACATACTGACATAGAAATATAGGTAAATGATATAAATATATCTAACTAATTAGAAATATAGGTAATTAATTATATATATAGGTATGGTTGTGACAGGGGGTGGGGCTGCGTTATTGAAATATACGCAGACTACAGCACATTTCTTCCAGAGAGAGAAAGTGAGAGAGAGGAAATAAGAAAGAGATATGGAGGAAGTATCGACCCCAGTATTGGACTGGTACTCTTTTTATCGACCTCGAAATGATGAAAGGCAAAGTTGACCTCGGCGGGATTTGAACTCAGAGAGAAGAGAGCTGGAATGAATACCTTAAAATATTCTATCTGACATTCTAACGACTCTGACAATTCGCCGGCTACACACATACACACATACACATATATATATGATGGCTGCCCCCTCGTTATCGAGTATGGCCATTGCACGATAAAAAAACATAATAATAACAATAATAATAACAACAATAATAATAACGATAACAACAACAATAATAATATACATATATATATACACACACGCGCACTTACATAACACATCTACACACACACACGTGTGATAGCAATTAACAGTGATGCTATCGAATGTGGCTTTTTATCCCAGCCAATGTCTTGCACAGAGTTGGCAACCAAAACATTCACTGGGAATAGCCGGCTGTGTTTGGAGTTCATGTACTTTTGCATGTCGTTTGAGCCCTCCTGCTGATTTACATTCTCTACCACATGCTTGGCAAACATGATGAGTAGCATCTTCAACTGCAGCTTGGTCTTACTTTATGACTGCGAAGATGACTTTCGAGTCCAGCTTTGCTTAGGCAGAGTCTCGCACAGACGCTGCATGTCAGCGTCATAGGAGGACCTTCGCCGTCTGGAAATGCAATAGCAATGCCCTTCCTCTCATCCCTTTTTACTTTCTCGTATGCGATTCGAGATGCCTCAAAGGCAACTTTCCCCTCATATACAGTCTTTCTCCATTTATTACAATCAGCAGCAACATTTTCCCATGTATCAGCAGAGATGTTAGCGTCTTTCAAAAAAGCTTTCAAGGAATCCTTATACCTCTTTTGGGGTATAACGTTTATTTGTGGGTGCCTGTTAAATATACCGACAGAGGAAACTTGTTTTATTTGGAGAAAATTAAGAAGTTGAAAGTACAGTTTAGCTACCTACGTGCATTGTTCATTAAAATATTGTTGAGCCCCTTCTTTTCATACTCCTCTGTTTTGGCCTTTTGGCGTAAATGTGAAACAGAAAGTCACAGGTTAAGTTGGCAGAAGGTTCCAGTGTCATAGCATTAAGGCTTAGGCTACTTACCTCAAAAGTTCATTTGCACTCTTTCCACTAAGTTACTCTTTCTCTCTATCCCTCTCGGTGCAGTCCCTTGCGAATTTCTCACGTAGGCCTGGTGTAGATTTACACCCGATCCATCTACCCGATGCACTTGTCCGCTTTGTACGGCTTTTGGAGGAAGGAGTGACCAGCAGTACGTTGTTCGGTATTATTACGAAAAGGTGTAGCAGAGAATCCCGCGTGAACTAACAGCTCGGGAGGAAACTGCTTACCTCGAAGATTCATTCGCCATCGTTCTTATCAATGCTCCGTTTAGTTGGTATTTGTTGGTCTACAGTTAGATGAATGGCGCACAAAGGGTTAATGTTTATTGGCAAGAAGTGCAACAGGGCTGGCTTATATTATATATTAAAATAACAGATTAAAGTTTAATCAAGGAATCGCTGCTTTCACCCTTAACAGGATCTCCTGAAACTAAAAAAAATCAATCTGTGACCGAAGAAGTAAATATTTTGAAAAACGTTGCAACCGAAGGAAAACAGGAAGACGATACTTTGATTCGTGAAGATGTTCCCTGGCAATGAACGGAAAAAAGCGAAGATAATACGTTGTTATGTGGAGCGGTGACAACAATTACACGTAAAGACAAAACCACGTTTATGGTATAAATGGAGTCGTAGACTAATATACTATTTAGGAAACTGAATGATTCTCGGCTTCGGAGTTCAGAATAATGTAAATAAATTAGTTGAACGAAAATGACAGAGGTTATTAGAAATATAAAAGTAATAATAATTAAATATATGCATACACACATTTATACACGTGCATATGCGAAAACACACACCATGCTTGAATATTCATGCACGTACACATCAACACATGCACACGGACGTAAACCGATGCCACACATATACCCGCACACATACGAACGTATACACCAAATACACATATAAATATATGTTTGTGTGTATGTATACATATAATTATATATACATATATAAATATACACGCATACGTGCGTATAGAACGCACACTCTCACATACCTACAGGTAAATACACATATGTTCACCAAACGTACATATACCAAACCCTTATGTACACATATACACACCATACATACGTGTAAACACACATACACACCCATATATACACATATAAACACATATATATACATACATGAGTGTGTATATATATGAGAGAGAGAGAGCGCAGTTGTAATGGATAATATCAGTGCTATTTCTAGCAGTTAGAGAGACTACGTAGAGGTTCTCTTATTGATATATAATTGATATTTTACTGAGTCATACTTTCTGATTTACAATAAATTAAATACGATTGGAACTGTGTCTGAAGGTATTAAATTATATCAGGGACTTTTAACGTACGACACCGGTACGAGAGTTGAAACATTCCCAACGATACCGCGTACCTGCTGTCTTCATTATAACTTTAATTAACCTAATTATATCTTGTGTAACAATTATATATATATATATATATATATATATATATACACAATTTTAATTCCCCGAGATCAGTCTTACACTGTCATATCTAATCTTACTTTACAATTGTGTCTACTAAGAGTTCCATTACAATCTGTAGTAGTAAAACTACTATTTCACCAGAACATCTGCTATCAGTCATTTATAGACAATATATATATTTTAGACCACATATCAACCTAATATATAAATATTTCCTATCAAATCTGTAGCTAAAGACATAAAGTCAGCCTCAGTACTTCATTCTGACAAGATATCAATTTATGACTAAAGATGAAGAAGATACACCAATATTAACGTCGTGAAATAAAGCTGATAACATCTTTGAAACTTCTAATTTGATAACAAAGAGATTATTTCTTTGGTTGTTTAGTAAAAACTAACAACACAACACATTGGTGATATCTGAAGGAGGTAAGTTGACAACGATTTACTTAATGTCTATATTAATGTGTGTAAATAATATAATTATCTGAACCCTCCAGTAATTATATACAAGTGAAAATATATATAACAACATTAGAAAAATATATTTCTTCCTCCACTTTTATATATAGAAAAAAAACTTCCAAACTGAAATGTTGATGTGTTATTTTTCAATCAGCAGATTCCACTGTTACATGTGATATAAAATATATTGTTATCATGACTGTCTTTATTATTTAAAATACCTCCGTCTATATTTCAACCACTGGAACAACCTCAAACAAGAAACAGTTGTCACACTCTCAATCAACATTTTAATGTCAAAAATCGAAATAAATGTTATGAGTGTATATAGATATATGTATGTTGTGTGTGTATATATACAGTAATCCCCCGCTACATCGCGTATTTTTCGTTATTACATATCTATATTCTTATCGCGGTACATCTGAATGAAAAGTGTTTAAAATTTAAACTTATTAAATAAGTTTCAATGTTATTAAAGTGTATATCGTAAGGAAGTGACATCTTAAGGCTTTAATTATGAACAAATGTTTATATTTTTCATTCCATTACTGTCTTACTGATTGTGTTTTGCTCTAATCTACTACAAACCCTTCATAGATTGACGGCAGATGTGCAGTGTATTACCAAGTGGCTACCGTGGCTGGCAATTGTCCTCATTGGTAAAAGTAGTGGTATGATAGTTGGTGGTAGTTCCTATACGATCGTTACTGGTTGTTTTTGGTGTTTAAATACAAGTGTGTTTTAATGAGTTTATATGTACTTAAAGCATGTATGAGAGGTATTTTAAGGCTTAAATAATGAAAACAACGATTGTCTTTGTGGTCTCTCTATATCACGGTTGGTTCTGGAACATATCACGGCTTAGTGATTAGAGCATTGGGCTTGCAATCGAATGGTTGTGAGTTCGATTCTCAGACCGTGTGATGTGTTGTTTCCTTGAGCAAGACACTTTATTTCATATTGTTTACTCAGCTGTAGAAATGAGTTGTGATGTCACTGGTGCCAAGCTGTATCAGCCATAGCCTTTCTCTTGGACAACATATATAGTGTATAATATATACTGTACACAGTGTATATATAATATATATATATACTGTATATAGTGTATAGTTTTTAACTGGTTGAAATCCTTCACTCTCAGTCGAAGAGAGGTAGTCATGGTTCTAGGACAGCATTCTTCACCGTATGAGATGTCATCTGGTGTACCACAGGGATCTGTTCTTGGGCCCCTTTTGTTTGTTGCATATGTAGTGGATAAATGTATTCTTTTGTGGATGAATGATAAAAAGAATAATGCCAGAATTGTGATGTTGACAATGTTTATTTTACAATAACAATATTCACTTGTTGCTACATTGAATATCGAGTAACATTATAGAACCATCTAGGCAATAGAAGGAGCTGGTATCCTGTGTGCACTTGCTACTTATTGCACCTGAGCAGTGGCCACATACAAAATCTACGTTCTTAGATAGCTTACCTCTAATCCCACTACATCTTTTATGTACCCATAGTTTGCATTTGGGACATAAAATGGAATTTCTACCTACTCCTTTGCTACACACTGAACATGACCATTTCCCAGAGGTCACCTGTGCCCTATTTTCCTTTCTACATACTAGAATATGTGTATGTAACTCAAATAGTGGTCCGCCATCCATACTTTGGTCTCAAATAATTGTACCCCACCCTCGCTTTCATCTCAAATAATCTGCCCCCACCCTCGCTTTTGTCTCAAATAATCTTCCCCCACCCTCACTTATTTAGTTTTCAGATTTTTTACACCGCCACCCTGCTCTTGATTCACCCCACCCTCTGTTTATTAAATTTTTCTTATCTCTGGTGAAATATTATTCAAAGTGGTCGCATTCCAGCGACAATTTTCTTTAGACATTAAAAAACATTTTACATGACATAAAAATGCATTACTAGAAATGCCATATGTTATAAAATAAGATGGGTTGGGGTCTCATTATGTAAACTAAATGACTAATTCTGGATTTCTATCTCTGGTGAAGTTTTACAGATTTTCCACACACCCCACGCTTCTTTCTGGGTCGATGTATTTAATATAGCAAAAAGTACCCAGACCACATTGTAAAGTCGTTATGTAGGTGCCATGACAAAAAGCACTCATCCCACAATGTAAATTGATCTTGTAGGTATCACATCAAAAACCACCCAGTCTACACTATAATGTGGTCATGTAGGTGTCAGAACAAAAAGTGCCCAGTCCACACTGTAAAGTGGTTGTGTAGGTGTCGGAACAAAAAGTGCCCAGTCCACACTGGAAAGTGGTTGTGTAGGCGTCAGAACAAAAAGTGCCCAGTCTACACTGTAAAGTGGTTGTGTAAAGTGTCGGAACAAAAAGTGCCCAGCATACACTGTAAATATGGTTCGCATTAGGAAGGGCATCCCTCCGTGTAAACAAAGACAGAAACAGTTCTCTATAATCTGACAAGTTATTGTAATACTCTTAGAGTTTTCAGCCTTCATATGTAGATATGTGTTGGTGTTAGGAAGGGCATCCAGCTGTAGAAAACCTGCCAGATACGAGTGAGACACGGTCACCTGATCAATGAAATGGGACAATTCCTGTATAACCCATGCTAGCGTGGCAGACGTTAAATGATGATGATACATATAAATATGTATATATATATATATATATAATGTATATATATATATATGTATATATACTCGACAGCAAAAGAGGACTATCCTCAGGAGAAAAATATGGAAGCTAAAGGACCTCACAGCCAGAAATAAATTTCAAAGCATATTACTTGATGCTTTCGACAGTAAGGAAGAGCATTTAGAGTCGGACAATATAGAGGGGCAGTGGGAATTCCTGAAAGCAAACCTGCTGATGGCGGCAGACGAAGTCTGTGGCCGGAGCAGGCCTATAGGCAGGAGGAGAGTAACATGGTGGTGGAACAGTAAGGTGGAGGAGTCGATTAAGGCCAAAAAGCAGGCTTGGAAAGTATGGGGGAAGTAGAGAAGACTATCAAGTGGCCAGTAGAGAAGCTAGGAGACAAGTGTACTTTGCAAGAAGGGAAGCAGAGGAAAGAAAGTTCAAGCATGTTCTACAACGCGAGGACCAAAAACGTGAGGTGTTCAGGATTGCTAGGCAATGTGTCAAGGAAAACCGTGATATTGTTGGGGAGAAGTGTGTACTAAATGATGATGGCGTTCTCGCCATCACTGACGCTGATAAGAAGGTCGCTTGGAAGTGTCACTACGAGAGGCTACTAAATGAGGAGAATAAATGGGAGAAGGATAGTCTCCCCCAGATCGATCCAATAGAGGGACCAGCAGTATTAATTGAAGGTAGTATAATAAGTAAGGCAATCAAAAATATGAAGACGGGTAAGGCGGCTGGGCCTTCGGAAATAGTTGCTGAGATGCTGAAGGCCTCTGAAACGGTGGGACACACCATGGTCACCCGGATAGTAAACCAAGTCATACAGAATGGGGTTGTTCCAAAGGACTGGCGTAGCAGCATCATCATTAACTGTTACAAGGGTAAAGGAGATGCTCTAGATAGGAGTAACTATAGAGGCATTAAATTAATCGACCAGGTCATGAAGGTCACGGAAAAAGTAATAGTGCAACTAAGCAGAGAGAGAATCGATCTAGATGAAATGCAGTTCGGGTTTGTGTCAGGCAAAAGTACCACAGACGCTCTTTTCATTGTACGACAACTACAGTAGGAGTACCTAGCTAAAAGTAGACCCCTATACTTAGCCTTTGTCGACTTGGAGAAAGCCTTCGACAGAGTCCCCCGTTCCATTATCTGGTGGGCTCTTAGAAAACTAGGTGTTGACGAATGGCTTGTGAGAGCTATACAAGCCATGTATAAAGAAACAGTGAGCAAGGTTAGAATTAACAACGAATATAGTGAAGAGTTTAGCGTAAAAGTTGGTGTCCATCAGGGCTCTGTTCTTAGCCCCCTACTATTTATTATTAGCAGGGAAAAGCGGACGTAAAATGATGATGATGATGTACATATATATATGTAGTTGTGTATATATATATATATTTGTACACATATATATGTATATATATATATATATATATGTATATATATATGTATTTCATCATCATCATCATCAATATACGTCCACTTTTCCCTGCTTGCAGGGGTGGGACGGGAACTGATTCTGGCTTCATTCCTACAGCTGGGGGCTTTTTTTCCGTGGCGCCTACAAGTCCACTTTACAGTGGAATGGTAGGGACTCCAGTCCCTATCATCTCATTTCTACAGCTGAGTAAACTGGAGCAATGTGATATAAAGTGTCTTGCTCAAGGAAACAACACATCACCCTGTCTGAGAATTGAACTCACAACCTTTCGATTGCAAGGCCAATGCTGAAACCACTAAGCCATGTGTATATCATCATCATCATCATCATTTTATGTCCACTCTTCCCTGCTTGCAAGGGTGGGACGGGCCTTATTCAGCACAGCATCTCTCCACTTGTCACGGTCCTTCGTCATCTCCACTGTGAGCTTCAGTGATCTGAGGTCTGTTCTCACCACCTCCGCCCTTGTTTTTTGTGGTCTATCTCTACCACGTCTTCCTTCAACTGGCACTTCTTCACGCATCGGTCATCCTCCATGCGCATCACATGTCCATACCACCTCAGTCTCCTCTCTCACACACTACATTCTATCCCTCTCAGACACAGTTTCTCTATCAACACATTCATGCTGGGTCGTTCAAGCACATTAACACTGTACATCCAACGGAGCATGCTCTCCAGCCATCGCATATCCTCTGCAGTTGCTGCCCATGTCTCACTACCATGCAGCATCGCACTCCTCACACAGGCATCATATAACCGGCCTTTCGTACGCAGGGAGAAACCCTTCTTCGTCAGCAGAGGAAGCAGCTCCCTAAACTTCTTCCAACCCGTCCTTATTCTAGATACTATGGCCTCGGAACACCCCCCTCCCATGCTAATCTGATCTCCTAGGTACCGGAAGCTATCCACCACTTCTATAGCACCCGCCTGCATTTGAAAAATGTGTCTATCAATGTGACTTCTACTGTTTAATTTCCCTGTACATCTACTGCATACATATTTCTCCCTACCTGTTAGTTTGCCTGCTACATCTCTTGTGTACCCAGGATCTGCATTGTGGGCATTTTATAGAATTTATGCCAGTTCCTTTTCTGCATATCGAACATGACGGAATCAGAGTTTTGACCTCTTTTCTACTCATCAACACTTTTGTCTTAGCTAGGTTCACTCTCAGTCCTCTTGCTTCCAACTGCTGTTTCCATAGCCAGAATTTATTCTCTAACTCCTCTACTGATTCTGCTATAAGAACCAGATCGTCAGCATAGAGAAGTTCCCATGGACAGCCAGTCTTAAACTCCTCTGTTATGGCTAGGAGGACTATAATGAACAAGAGCGGGCTGAGGACCGAACCTTGATGTACTCTTACTTTTATCTGGAATTCATCACTAAACTCCATTCCGACCCTGACTTTACTGACAGCACCCCTGTACAAATCTTGCACTGTCTTCACAAGCCATTCCTCTACATCTAGTTTCCTTAGGTACCACCAGATGACAGATCGGGTTACCCTATCAAAGGCCTTCTCTAGGTCAACAAAGGCTAAGTATAGTGGCTTATTTTTCTCTAAGAACCTCTCTTGCAATTGTCTCATCAAGAAGAGGGCATCTGTTGTACTCTTTCCAGGCACAAAACCAAACTGCATCTCATCTAGTTTGACCCTTTCTCTAATTAGTTGTGCTAATATCCTTTCGGCCACTTTCATAACCTGATCCATCAGTTTTATACCCCTATAATTGCTCCTCTCCAGAGCATCCCCTTTACCTTTGTAACAATTTATGAGAATACTGCTGCACCAGTCTTTGGGTATGACACCACTATATATAGCCTTATTGATGATGCGTGCAACCAGTTTAGTGCCTACGTCGCCCCTTGATCTCTTCAGCATCTCGGCAATTATTCCCGATGGTCCAGCAGCCTTACCATTTTTCATTTCCTTAATCGCCTCTTGGACCCTATATTCATCAATCTCAATAGCTGGTCCCTCTGTCGGATCTACTGAGGGTAATTTCTCTCTCTCCCATTCGTTCTCCACATTCATCAGTCTCTCATAATGACATTTCCAGGCCTCCTTTTTCCGATCATTCGTGACACTAAGTACACCGGCATCATTCCGGACACATTCATCTCCAACAACATCCTGATTTGCATTGACACACTGCCTTGCAATGTGGAACACCGCACGCCTCTGATCTTCCCGTCGCAGAACATTGGCAAACCTCCTACTCTCAGCCTCCGTGCGTGCTAAGTACACCTGACCTCTAGCTTCTTTCTTAGCAGCTGTGTATCGGTCTCTACTCCCACCCTTTTTCCAAGCCTTCCATGCTAGTCTTTTGTCTCTAATGGCCTTATCTACCGTGCTGTTCCACCACCAGGTCACTCTCTGTCTGGTCGGAGCACTGCTCCAGCCACAAGTTTCATCAGTAGCCTGCAGTAAGTTGCCACGTAAGAAATTCCAGTTATTATCTATGTCATACGTCTCTAAAACATCTTCTTTTTCTATATCTAAATCGTCTTCTTTTAAGTGTATATATATATTTGTACATCTATATATATAAAAGCAAGTCGGTCTATTGAGGCAACCTCTCATTGGCTAGCCAATTAGCTGACATGCACTCAGAAATTGCTAGTTAAGCCATAAAGGACCTTAAACAATTCAGGCTGTCATTCATTTCCTGAGCAACGCCGGGTACATCTGCTAGTATGTATATATGTGTATATATATATTTGTACATATATATATGTATATATCATCATCATTGTAGACACTTGAAATAGAAACTGATACTGGGTAGAGAGCTCTTAAGTCCAGTAAAATAACCTCTCTAGTACCACGAACAATACACCCAGTCCTTGCTGTAAAGGGGTTAATGAGAGGAAGGGCATCCAACCAGAAAAGAAAAAACGCCAAAATTATGGAAAGCCCTGCCAATAAAGTTCCCACTAATTGTGTCTACAGGACTAACACAAGTCATGTTGGTGGGGTGCCTAGGGTACCCTTGTGTGAGAATACTTTGACTGTTATCGAGCAATTGCACAGCATTTTTCCCTTCAAGGTAGAAAGAACTGTTACTCAAGGAACTGTCAAGTTACACATCTCAGGTCTCAGACAATTACCATGTTAGAATGTCATATAAGAATAAAGTTCCTGGGTAAAGGCTATAGGGCAGACCTCCCAAGAGTTAGAAAGATAAAATTTATAGAGCATGCTGGAATACTACTGCTTACATTGGAGAGAATAACTCTGGACATGAATGTTGATATCTACAGATTATCAATATAGAAATATACATTTCCAATGTTAAATCTATCTCTGGTTCTAAAGTATTCTATATTATCTCATACTGTTTCTTTCTTATTTCAGAATACCAGATGACATTGGGATGAAATTATTTTTTAATCTTGAATACATCCCCTTTATTTATCATCATTTCAAGACTAAAGCTTTTGATACGGAACTCATATAACACTATTTATATAAATCTTTGGCAGAATTACTGTGAGATATTTCCTCAGAACTGTTTCTTGAAAAATATCATTTCGTCACCATCTGATATATTTACAAGATGATTTTGAATCATAACTAAACTTGGATCAGAAAGAAGTTTGCATCATCTTCAGATCTTGACTGAGGTCACATTTGGGGGAAATATAGCAGAGGAAATATTTTTATGAATATAATATAAAAAATAACACAAGAATAACATCTGTAAATTCTGCCAAGGCAAGAAGAAACATGGAAAATAACTTGAGTGAGAAGAAGATTAAATGTGAAACATTGTCTAAAGATATGGCTATTCCTGAAGAGATACCAAAGTCTAGAGGAGAGAAGCCATTTCACTGTGATGTCTGTGGTAAATCATTCATTGTATGTAGTCACTTAACTAAACACTTACGTACCCATACAGGTGAGAAGCCATATCACTGTGATATCTGTGGTGAATCATTCTCTCGAAGTAGTAACTTAACTTCTCACATACGTACCCATACAGGAGACAAGCCATATGTCTGTGATATCTGTGGTAAATCATTCTCTCAAATTAGTACCTTAACTACTCACAAACATATACATACAGGAGACAAGCCAAATCAATGTGACATCTGTGGTAAATCATTCTCTCGAAGTAGTCACTTAACTAGTCACAAACTTATACATACAGGTGAGAAGCTATACCACTGTGATATCTGTGGTATATCATTCTCTCGAAGTAGTAACTTGACTTCTCACATACGTACCCACACAGGAGACCAGCCATATGTCTGTGATATCTGTGGTAAATCATTCTCTCAAATTAGTACTTTAACTACTCACAAACGTATACATACAGGAGACAAGCCAAATCACTGTGACATCTGTGGTAAATCATTCTCTGTAAGTAGTCACTTAACTAGTCACAAACGTACTCATACAGGTGAGAAGCCATATGTCTGTGATATCTGTGGTAAATCATTCTCTCAAATTAGTACCTTAACTACTCACAAACGTATACATACAGGAGACAAGCCAAATCACTGTGATATCTGTGGTAAATCATTCTCTGTAAGTAGTCACTTAACTAGTCACAAACGTACCCATACAGGAGACAAGCCATATCACTGTAATATCTGTGGTAAATCATTCTCTGTTAGTAGTAGCTTAACTAGTCACAAACGAATACATACAGGTGAGAAGCCATATCACTGTGATATCTGTGGTAAAACATTCCCTCGAAGTGGTATATTGACTAAACACTTACGAACCCATACAGGAGACAAGCCATACCACTGTGACATCTGTGGAAAATCATTCTCTGTTAGTTGTACCTTAACTCGTCACAAACGTATACATACAGGAGACAAGCCATATCACTGTGATATATGTGGTAAATCATTCTCTGATAGTAGTAGCTTAACTAGTCACAAACGAATACATACAGGTGAGATGCCATATCACTGTGACATCTGTGGTAAAACATTCCCTCGAAGTGCTATATTGACTAAACACTTACGTACCCATACAGGAGACAAGCCATAGCACTGTGACATCTGTGGGAAATTGTTCTCTGTAAGTAGTGCCTTTATTTCTCACAAACGTATACATACAGGTGAGAAGCCATATCACTGTGATATGTTGTAAATCATTCTCTGTTTCAAGTAGTTTAACTAGACACAAATATACCCATACAGGTGAGAAACCATAACAAAGTCGTATCTCATCTCAAAATGGTGAATTAATTAAACACAAATATATACATATGTGTGAGAATCCATACTACTGTGATATTGGGGAGAAATTCTCTTTCATTGCTACATTAACTACATACAAACATATATATACTGGAGAAAAACCATACAACTAATATTCGTGTAAATTATTCATGAAAGCTCGCTGAGCTAGACAGAAACATATACATACAGGAGAAGAACCATATCACTGTGATATCTGTGGGAAATCGTTCTCTGAAATAACTCACTTCACTACACACTAACATTTACAGGAAAGGAACCATATCACTGTGATGTCTGTGATAAATCATTCTCTAAATGTTGTGGCTTCACTACACACTAACATATACAGGAGAGGAACCATATCACTGTGATGTCTGTGGTAGATCATTCTCTTGTAAAGGTTACTTAATGCAATACAAACACAATCAGACGAGATAAAAAACCATATCACTCACCCAAAACACTGCCACCAATGTTGTTAATATTTTGAATAAAACTTTTTTATTCTAAAATTATTCTCCTTTAATTTTATTTGTAGGAGTTGTAACTAAGACTTGTGCTGACAAAACTGAATGGTACAGAATTTACAAACACTCTATACATATATATATATATATATATATATATATATTTGTTTTGCAAATTTTTCAACCCAGCTGACAATATATAAGATGAGTAAAATGTATCCCACTAAGTTACCTTTTAATAAAAGGGTTTGTGTACCACAACAAATAGATGACGAGACAGAAGTACAGTTCACCATAGCAATAAATAAAATTAGACAAATAGTAGACCGATATAATAAGAGACAAATCAGACCAGATGTCCAAAAACTTGGAAGAAAACATGTAGAAGGCTTGGTTACTCTCAAGCAACGCACAAGGGATGGTGGGGTAGTGTGTCTACCCACAGATAAATCTGGTAGGATGTCGATAGATAGCATGCGGAACTATATCGAGGCTATGCAACCCCACATCACCAACACGAGCGAAACTACTCAACAAACACATAAGGGGAGAGAGAAGATCCTCAACGCTCACATGATGATGTGGACCGACATCCTAAAGCCAAGCAAACGCACTGCCAACAACTTCCAGGCATCTAACGATGACATACCACACTTGTATGGACTCCGCAAAGACCATAAGACAGCCGACGACCCAACGACAGGACCACCAACAATAGCCAATATCGCTAGCAACTACAGGATCTCCTATTTCCCCTTAATGGTTATACGCCCCATAATGAAGATGTCCCCAGATGTATGTGACAGTACAGAGGACCTCCTCAGCAGAATCAATGAGTGCAACAAAAACAAAAACCTATCTAACTGCATAATAGGCAGTATGGATGTGGTATCACTATAACCATCCATTAACATTGATTTTGCTGTGGAAAAATGTGTGGAGATAATCCGTGAGAGTGAGGTGGAGTTCTGCAACATTGACACAGATAAACTGGGCCTCCTATTTAGATTTTCTTATGACACCGAGTAACTAGACAGCCATGACCTTAGCCGTTTCTGCTTCAGTAGACCCATATGAGGTAGACCCCCCACCATAACCTCAATGGCAAAATGACTTCCATGGGAAGGTGGATTGGGTGGACCAAAGCCATACGGAAACCTGAAAACAATGATCCAGTGAGAAAAATGGTCGCGCATGTAATAGGGGCTAGTATTAAAACTACCCTAAATGCCCACATATTCAAATTCAATAAAAAGATCTACACCCAAAATGAGGGAGCAGCCATTGGCATCAGCATAGCTGGTGATGTTGCCAACCTTTTTATGGTATGGTGAGAAAGGAGACTCAAAGATCTTGAAGAGAGCTCCAAAGACCTCATCATGTACTCTCGTTACGTAGACAATATTAATATAGTAATAAGAACACCCCCACAAGAGAATACTAATAAACATAAATTAGAAGATAGCACAATGGAAAGCATCCAGCAGATAGCTAACTCCATACACCAGAGTATAACTGTAACCATTGACTACCCTTCCAAACACCCTAACAGTAGACTACCTCTATTAGACATGGAACTCTGGATTAACACTATAGACGAGAGAGCCCAAATTCTCCATTCACACTATGCTAAACCCATGGCCTCCAAATACCTGATACTCAAAAACTCAGCAATGTCCAGTAGTGCTAAGTTTAATATTCTGATCGCAGACTTGGTACGAGTGATTAAGAACGTGTCCCGCATGTGTGACTCAACAGAAATGGAAAGACACATCCAAAACTTCATCAACCGCATGCAGTTCTCTGACTACAACCAAAGAGACAGAATCAGTGTATCCAAAGGAGCCACAGAGAAGTATAAAACCCTCATAGAACTGGCCATGAAAGGAATTTGCCCATTATACAGGAGAAAATCATGGAATAGCTTAGATAGGGAAAGCCACCTCATGGTACAACACCAGAGATACCAGAGTGTCATGTTCGTAGGTGTTACCCCTGGTGGGAAATTAGCTAACCAAAATAGAAAGGCCTTAAAGAAGACCCACTTAAAGATTAAAGTGGTAGAAAAGCCAGGAACTACCATAAAATCCCCGATCAGCAAAACATTCCTTTTAAGAAAACCCACTGTACTAATAAGAAATGTGTTATATGTAAAGTAAACCCCCCGATAAACTGTAAAACTAGAAATGTAGTCCATAGCATAAGATGTACAGAGGGTACTTGCAGAAACATGACAACGACATACATAGGTGAGACAGCTCAAAGTATAGGAGAAAGAATAGACCAACACCGGGGGGAATTAAAAGGACGAAAAATCGGTCCAGTACTATACGAACATGCCAGACAACAACATGACGGTAACATAGAAAACATAGAAATTAAAATAATATCTAAACATAGAAATGACCCAACAGATAGGCAAATCAGAGAAGCAAGCGAAATAGAGCTTAGAAAGCCAAAGCTAAACAGAAAAAAATGAATGGAATAACAACACCCAAACAAACAATACTGCCTTAAGAAAAATATAAATAAATAAACAAATGCATACACCAAACACATAAATAAAAAAATACATACACCAAAGAGATATAAACACACTAGTAAACTAAGATAGAATACAATAACCAAAACATGAACACACACGCATGCGCAGAGAAGACAAAAATAAATAAATAGATAAAATTAAAATGGCGTAGAAACTACAATACATACAATACAGCAGGGGAAACATGATAATAGTACCACTGATGATGTTGCAGATGTGCAACGAAAGAACTTTGTTAGACTATATATATGTATTTATATCTGTATTTTTTACCGTTGGTCAGTAAATTTTAAACATTGATGGCCAAATGAATTAACTATGGAGATATAAAATATACAGAAGCGAAAACCAACCAAACAGTGAGTGGCAATATTATTACAACAATATGACCCTCCCCAAGTATATATATATATATATATATATATATAGTAATCAGTGTCTGTTCTAGCTCTCTCAGTACAGATCCCACTGAGGTGAAGCTGCTTATATATTTTGAGGTCCATAAATGAAATACCAGTGAAATACTGGGGTTGATTCTTCCTGTTTGTCATTGTCTGTCTGTCTACTCTTCTCTCTCTCTATATATCTATATGAGCGCGACACTTGCCTCTAAATTGGATAAACCCGTCCAACCCATGCTAGCGTGGAAGATGGACATTAATCGATGATGATGATTTTTAGGGATTGTAACATTATTACCACAACAGAAGTCTGATGAGCTATTGATTTTAGAGTCAGGCTAGATCGAACCTTGAGCTGATCGATAGCAAAACGTGCTTCACTGCTCAATAAACGTAATGAAGACATGACAAACCTTCCTTTATATATATATGTATATATACACACATATATATTTCTATTGGTGCTTTAAGATAGCGACGTATATATAAATGTACGTATTGTATATTTAATAATATACTGTATGTTTAGTTAAAATCACTTTGAAGGCCGTTTTGCTATGAGTTTAAGGTATTGACTATAGTCACACACCTGGCTTCAGCAAAACCAAAGGGAAATAACCAACGATTGTTTCTCACTTTTTAATGGTTATCAAAGTTATATATCCCCTATTTTTGCTGTGAGCTGTAGAAGGTGGATTCTTATAGAATTCCAATTATGTTTATGCGCTGTTTAAACTCATTAACATACAGCTTGCCTGAAGCTAGGTATGAGACGTCTGTCAATATCTTAAATTTATAGCGCAAGGCCTTCAAAATGATTTTGGATAAACATACAGTATATTATTAAATATACAATACCTACATTCATATATATATATATATATATATATATATATAAAACTGAGGATGTGTGTGTTGAGTTTAAATCCCTAAAATTCGAGAATTACCCAACCGATTTTTTTCAAACTTTGCATGTGTATTACTTATATTTCAGGAGTGTTATGCACATTAAAAAGTCAACTTTTTGATCCCCTAGGGCCCCCAGTAGGTGAAAAACAGCGTTTTTTCAGCCCTTTAGGGTTTTTTGAGGTGTTACGCCAGACTGATTTCCTTGAAATTGTAACTATGTATTAGTCAATCTCTTCTTCATACTGTGAGCAAAGAAAATCCAACTTTTTTATGGCCTAGGGTCCGCATTAGGTGAAAAACTTCATCGAGGTAAATCTTAAAGATTATCCAGCCATCAGAGTATTCGGTTTATTTTCTTTACATATTGTCCAGGCATGCAGTTTTTCCACGATTAGGTCTGTTGGCGGCCCGCGTTCCAAAATACCTTATCCTGTGAAACGCTGGGTACCACTGCTAGTATATATATACACTTAAGAAAATTAACAAATTGAGGAGCAGACAAATGAAAACACAGCAAAACGAAAAACTATATTTTTAAGGGGAATCGTAAAAAATAATTTTTTGAAAATAAAAATACAAATGAAAGGCACAGAACTCCAGGTTCATCAGCTGTACAGATGGACCTTGCCAGTTTCAACCCCTACCAATGGTACTGCTTGTACACCCGGGGTGAGAGGAGGTCACAAATATTAAAATACGCTCATCAGATCTCAGACCACCTGCAGTTTCAATCTGAGATTACTGCGAAGAATGGGAGGCTCGTAACAATGGAGAAATAAATATCTTCGTTAGTACCCATTCTATTTTGTCAAGTCAACTCACAGCCGCTGATTTCTGTCCTTCGAGGTAATGTTTTACCCAACACCACTTTGATGGTATTTTACTGTTTTAACAGCTTCCTTATGCTGAGTTTTTCTACTTTCTTACAAATTCTAATACACTGGCGTTTCAAAACTCGATATCCGAGTTAATATTCTTTATATATAAAAGGAAAACGAACACAGACATATACATATATGTGTTCAAATCATAAGGGACTAGATTCGCTAAGGTGAAAAGAATACTAACTATAGGTAATAGGGTTTGTCAGACTTAATTTAAGAATAAATCAAGAAAATAAATACAAACCATAATTGCGGTAACTACTAATCACCCAGACAGTTTTGATAATACTGTTTCGCAGTATTAATTGTGAAAAGGACTACCGTATTCTCGCTGATCAGCGGATGAAGAAATATTAGTATCCTGCTCAACTCTAAAAAAAAACTGGATAGTGTGTTTATATATAACGCACATGGTATCAGAACTTAGCGTGTCTCGCAAACTCATACCACTAAAAATAGCAGCCGGGTTTACTCGACATTTGAATTAGCTCGACGAATTAACGGAGCCGAATATATTCAAGGCATATATTGAGTTAGAAACTCAAAATAGTCTCTTACAATAAATTAGCTCTAGGAAATTGTCTATAGTTAGTATTCTTTTCACCTTAGCGAATCTAGTCCCTTACGATTTGATCACATATACATATATGTCTGTGTTTGTTTTCTTTTTGTTCAGTTATATTATACGGCTTGGAAAAATCTCTTTCCTAGAGCTAATTTATTGTAAGAGACTATTTTGAGTTTCTAACTCAATATATACCTTGAATATATTCTTTATATATATATATATATTTAGGGCGGGTAAAATTCCCGAGATCCATGGACGAGTTCTCTCCAGCGGTCTCTGTCCCTCATCATCGCTACCACGTCCTGTGTCTCCAGGGGACTGGTGTCTGTCCTTAGGGCATCAATATATGTCAACCTCGGTCTCCATCTTCTAGTGTATCCCACAGAAACACTGAGTGCAGTGTCAACTCTGAATGTCGGTGAGCATGTCCAGCTAACCTCAGTCTCCTCTGTGCTACATTTCAGGTGACTTTAGGGAGGTTCCCAGACAGAAAGAGATAAATATATATACAGACCGCCTCAAAAACTATTATATCTCCCAGACAGATTAGTGATTAATCTGTTTCGCCCTGAGTGTGTTTGAAACCGATAATCCACGGGCTTCATCAGCGAGAGAATCTCAATAAATGTGAAATATTCATTTTGTGTGACTGTTAGCATTAGGTGTTTGTCACATTTAATCCGATTCTCTCGTTGACGATGCCCGTGGATTAATTATCTGTTACAAAGACACTCAGGGCGAAACAGATTAATCACTAATCTGTCCGGGAGATATAATAGTTATTGAGGCGGTCTTTACTGTGTTTATTACTACATATATTATTATTATAACGCTCAGTATTTATACTTTGAGCTTGGTAATTACAGGGTTTCAGTATGAGTTATTAACTCTACCTTTCATTTATATATATATATATATACATATATATCTATATATATATTGTTATACTTGGGGAGGGTTATATTGTTAAAATATTGCCAGAAATAATAACAGAACAAACTCACTCTTTGGTTTGGGTTGGTTTTCGCTTCTGTGTCTTTTATATCTCCATAGTTAATTTATCTGGCAATCAAAGTTTATCATTGACTGACCAACGGTTAAAAATACAGATATAAATATAATAACTAGAAATTGATTAACATATATATAAACATCAATAATCACAGGAGATAATTTTTAAAAGTGTGTAGCCACACATAGGTAACTAAATAAAGTTGACTAGAACTTCAAAAATAGATACCTTATAATATGATTAATCTTCCCTTATAATATGATTAATCAGGGAAGATTAATCATATTATAAGGTATCTATTTTTGAAGTTCTAGTCAACTTTATTTAGTTACTTACCTAGCTATGTGTGGCTACACACTTGTAAAAATTACCTCCTGTGATTATTCATGTTTATATATATGTTAATCAATTTCTAGTTATTATAAAATGCTCGGACCTACTCGTTAGAATCTTTGAGTATCAGGTATTTAGAGGCCATGAGTTTAGCATAGTGTGAGTGGAGAATTTGGGCCCTCTTGTCTGTAGTGTTTAACCAGAGTTCCGTGTCTAATAGTGGTAGTCTATTGTTAGGGTGTTTGGAAAGGTAGTCACACATTATATAACCTCATCAGTGACAAGGCTGTTATTTAGTGTCTCTCCTTTGTTCTGTCCGACATCTAGTTTTTGTGAACTCACAAAAACAAGAGATTATTTCTTTTGTTGTTTAGTAAAAATTAACATAACACATTGATTACATCTGGAGGAGCTAAGTTGACAAAGATTTACTTAATGTCTATATTAATGTGTGTAAATAATAGAATTATGTGAACCCTTCAACGATACAGTAATTATATACAAGTGAAAATATAACAACATTGGAAAAATATATTTCTTCAATATAGTCAATGTTAATCCTAACTTTGCTGACTGCTTCTCTATACATGGCTTTATGATCATGTCTCCAAAAACATGTACCAGGTAGCTATTTACAGTATTACAACCTTATTATGTCATCAACGAAACCCTACACCAACAGATGTCCCTTCAATATCAAAACAGCTCCCTGAAATACAGTTACTCAATCCCTATTTCACAGGTTGACCCAGACATAGTCCCAAAGAAAGGAAATCCTTGTGGAATCATAGGGGTACCTTAGTGACATATAACATTTATTGGGTATTTTAGACCTGGTGGAGACCACACTCTTCTTCCAGATCTGAATACACTTGATTTCTTCCAGAGAAAGGGATATAGGTGTATATATATATATATTGTATGGACCTGTAAATCTTGGGGTAGTCGTAGGGGTACTCTAGTGGATTTCAGTCTTTGTTGCACATATTTTAAAACCTGATGGAGCCCATCTCCCCTCTCCTGGTCTGAACACAATTGAGATCTGAATAAAACTTCAAGTGAAATCAGATATTGTATGGATTCATATAGATACATTAGACTCCTGGTCTAACACCTGATTCCTCCCGGAGAAGGAGAGAGAAGTGAGAAAAAGATATTGAGAAAGAATTGACTCCTACTAATAAAAAGGTGGAAGTTAAACTGGTGTTGACATGTCATCAGCAGAGGAGATGTTAGAAAGTCCTATAAGAATTAATTTGTCTTTGGTTGTTTAATAAAAACTAACAACACAACTCATTGATTATATGTGAAAAAGTAAGTTGACAAAGATTTACTTAATGTCTATAATGTAAATAATATAATTATGTGAACCCTTCAACGATACAGTAATTATATACAAGGGAAAATATATATAACAACTTTACCACTAATATTAAATACTATACTGTACATTAGATAATGTAGTCCTTGATACATTATGTCTGATAGCCACTAATACTAACTATTATACTGTACATTAGATAATGTAGTCCTTCATACATTATGCCTGATAGCCACTAATACTAACTACTGTACTGTACGCTAGATAATGTAGTCCTAGATATACTATGTCTGATAGTCACTAATACTAACTAATATACTGTACATTAGATAGGTGGTCCTAGATATACTATGTCTGAGAGTCACTAATACTTACTCTACTGTACATTAGATAATGTAGTCCTAGATAACCTATGTCTGATAACCATTAATACTAACTACAACAGTGTACATTAGATAATGTAGTCGTAGATACACTATGTCAGATAGTCACTAATACTAACTAATATACTGTACATTAGATAAGGCAGTCCTAGATATACTATGTCTGAGAGTCACTAATACTTACTCTACTGTACATTAGATAATGTAGTCCTAGATACACTATGTCTGATAGCCGCTAATACTAACTACTATACATTAGATAATGTAGTCCTAGATAAACTGTCTGATAGCCACTAATACTAATTACTGTACTGTACATTACATAATGTACTCCTAGATACACTGTATCTGATAGCCACTAATACTAACTACTATACACTAGATAATGTAGTCCTAGATACACTATGTCTGATATCCACTAATACTAACTACTATACTGTACATTAGATAATGTAGTGCTAGATATAGTCACTAGTATATACGTAGTTCTCAGGGAGATTCAACGAGACAAAACGTGTTACATGGCCTCCTTTTTACATACATATAGAACCCATAACATATTATAATGTGTCTGGGTATTTCATTGACACGTGTACCGTTGACATTGTTCTCAGGGAGATTCAGTGTGACAATTCTATGTAACAACGCCCTCCTATAATGACTGGTACAACTTATTATTTTTGCCAGTTGGGTAAAATAAAACAATGAGAAATAAAGTGTCTTGTTCAAGGCCCCAACGTACAGACCACCCGGTCTGAGATTCGAACTCACGAACCATACGTTCGTGAATTACGCGCTATCACCGCGTAAACCCAGTTTCCTCCACACAAAATACACCAGAATAATTTAATCCGGATTAATTCACAAGCAAGATTTACAAAAAGTCGCTGAGAGTGATCTCCCTTGGCTGATTTTAAAATTTTTTTTTCTTCCATTAGAAATTAATTTGTTTCATGTCCGACTGAAAGACTCTGGTAGTATTATTACCTGTCTTGGGTTAAATTGATGAGGAATTTTGAGGTATTTATAACAATTATTAATTATTTCATTACTGAGATATCATTTGAAGGATTTACTGAAGTTTTTGATTATTAATTATTTTATTAGTAACTTAACATGTGGTTCTTGTATAAAATTACATATACATCTACTGTGTTATATATACACACATCTACTGTGTTATATATACACACATCTACTGTGTTACATACACACACATCTACTGAGTTACATACACACACATCTACTGAGTTACATACACACACATCTACTGTGTTACATACACACACACATCTACTGTGTTACATACACACACATCTACTGAGTTACATACACACACATCTACTGTGTTACATAGACATCTACTGTGTTACATACACACATCTACTGTGTTACATACACACATCTACTGTTTTACATACAGACACATCTACTGTGTTGCATACAGACATCTACTGTGTTGCATACACACATCTACTGTGTTACATATACACACATCTACTGTGTTACATACACACATCTACTGTGTTACATACACACACATCTACTGTGTTACATACAGACACATCTACTGTGTTACATATACACACATCTACTGTGTTACATACACACATCTACTGTGTTACATACACACTCATCTACTGTATTACATACAGACATCTACTGTGTTACATACAGACACATCTACTGTGTTCCATACACACATCTACTGTGTTACATACACACGCATATCTACCGTGTTACATATACACAGATCTACTGAGTTACATACACACACATCTTTAACGAAAGGTATAAATGAGAAAGAAATGGTTATATAATGGGTAGTATGGTAATATGTATAGAATAGATATGTTGGTTATTTAGTTGTTATGATAATAACAATGTTTGTAGAAGAGATGACATAAATAATAGGAATAATAACGTGAATATAATATAAAGGATATAAGAATATATGATTTGATTAATATAGTTTACTTCACGTGAATTAAAAGGTACAAATAAACAAGTTACCATAAGTTGCAAAGATTGACAATATTATTTTGTTGTTGAAGTGTAGGTTGTTGTAGTCTGTTGTTGTTGGTGTTAAAAAGGCGAGTTACAGATAATTGTTGTTGTTGTTGGAATTCGTGGTAATAGTTGTTAGACCGTGTTAGTTAGAGAGAGATGAGATATAGTTCGTATATCTCTGAATGGTCTGTAGTAACTGAGAAATACCGTGAACTGCATATCTTCCACATTTGTGCTCTGTATAGTAGGGTTCGAATCGCTCTGGGCATATCTGTAGACTTCATTGGATCTGTTGAATAGTAGTGAATCTTTACATAGCTTGTTCTGTAGTGGGGTGATCCGATGTCTCTGACTGTAGACCACTGGGTGTCTATTTATAGCAGTATATCCTTACATATTTAGTTGTATATCCTATCACTTCGATGTCTCTGTGTGGAATGGCTTGTACATGGTCTGCATATAGCTGTCACTTGCTGCCCCCCCCCCCCCCCCCCCCCCCAACCTGAACTTGTTAACACAATAAATGTGGTGACCTAAAATTTAACCTTTAGGTATCACCCGAAGTTCAAGGCGCGGACAGATTTCGCTACACATCTACTGTATAACATACTCACATCTACTGTGTTACATAGACATCTTCTGTGTTACATACACATCTACTGTGTTACATACACACACATCTACTGTGTTACATACACACACATCTACTGTGTTACATACACATCTACTGTGTTACATACTCACATCTACTGTGTTACATACACACACATCTGTGTTACAAACTCACACTTCTACTGTTACATACACATACATCTACTGAGTTACACACACACATCTACTGTCTTACATACACACATCTTCTGAGTTACATACACACACATCTACTGTGTTACATACACACACATCTACTGTGTTACATACACATCTACTGTGTTACATACTCACATCTACTGTGTTACATACACACACATCTGTGTTACAAACTCACACTTCTACTGTTACATACACATACATCTACTGAGTTACACACACACATCTACTGTCTTACATACACACATCTTCTGAGTTACATACACACACATCTACTGAGTTACATACACACACATCTACTGTGTTACATACACACACATCTACTGTGTTACAAACACACACATCTACTGTGTTACATACATCTACTGTGTTACACACACACATCTAATGTCTTACATACACACATCTACTGTGTTACATACACACACATCTTCTGAGTTACATACACACACATCTACTGTGTTACATACACACACATCTACTGAGTTACACACACACATCTACTGTGTTACATACACACACATCTACTGTGTTACATACACACACATCTGAGTTACACACACACACATCTACTGCGTTACATAGACACACTAGTGTGTTACATACACGCATCTACTTTGTTATATACACACATCTACCATGTTACACACACACACATCTACTGAGTTACATACACACACATCTACTGGGTTACACATCTACTCATACATATTCATAAATAGACACACAATACAAAATAATTATTACATACACACACATCTATGTAATGATTGAGGAAGAAATTGGCTGGTGAAACGCTATAGCGATGTGTGTGTTGCGTACCTTTAGGGTTTAGCAGCTTCGTAGCCTTTTTGAAGATTTTATTATAATTATGAACCTTGTATTTCAATTAATAATGAATAATATTGAGCTATTTATCACAATTGTTAGTTAATTACTAACATAGTAACTTAACATATGGTTTTATATAGAATTTTGTTGGAAGACTTTAATTTAGATAGGAACCATTTCCATAGAACGAGAACCAATTTTGGCTGGGTTTCTACCAAAAGGGTTAATGAAGAATTTTGAACAATTTACTAAAACTATGAATTATTTCATTACTAAGATAATGTGTGAATACACAATTATATGTGCGTGTGTATATATATATAACCCGTATATATATAGTATACAAAAGATGTAGTGGGATTATGAGTAGTCTTAAGACAAGTCTGTCCAGATAGCTGCGCTGTAACTTACACTTATTGGGACTGTGTGTTGGCTAGCAGGCCTGTAATTTGGATATCTAGCTGGTTCATTATGAGGGAGGTCTGGTTAGTTGGCAGCACCATGCCTTACTTGTGGTATATGTGTGTATAGAAATAAATTAATGTATATGTATAACTGTCCATCTATATGTATACATGTATGTTTACGTATGTGTTTACATGCATATATAATTTTCAGATGTATACACGTAAGAGTATATATATATCTTTATATATGTATATTTATAAATATATAAACAGACATATGAGTGTATATATATATAAATATATATATATATGTTTATATTTATATATCAATCATCTTTTATTATATATATATATGTATATATAAAATATATACAGGGTCTCCCCAAAAAATGTATACACACTTCAACTACAGTCTATGCAAATGTGTATACATATTTTAGAGGGACACCCTGTATATATACATATCATGTAACGTGACTCCTACTATTATTGGTTGTACAGATCGTCACAGATGAAAATATTTATTTCGACCAAGATTGAATATTTAATGGAATTAGGAAATAAGACAATAAAACAGTGAAATGAAGACATAAGAGGTAGATAGAGTAAAAGAAGAGAGAGGGAGAGAGAATTAACACAGCTTTGTCTTTCTATCTCTCTCACTCCTCCTCCTTCCATATATTATTGTCTCTTACTACTCCTCATAAAAGCAGGTCTGACCATTAGTCTGAATTATATCTACTTATGTAGGTTTAACTCTACCAAGATTACCGAATCACTGCTCGAACTTGGTGCTTCTGAAACTAAGTTATTGTGTTAGCAGATGTTGGATGAGAATCTTCAATAAAAATGTAGAGGAGCAAGGCGATAGATCTTTCTTTTTGTTTGTATTGGAATTAATTTTTCCGTGTTTTCTTTTCTGTTGCTTGTAAATACAACCCACGTGTTGTAAGAGTGGTTGAGTTACTGCAGTGTTAATGCTTCAGTGTGTGGAAGCTAGGTTAACAGAGCATATGTACGGAACCATGTAAATGCCCTACCACAGATCTTTCTTTGAATCACGAAGCATCATGCTGAAGAAGATTGCAAATAAATTTGGGGCACGGACACAGCCTTGTTTCACATCATTCTTGATGAAGAATTAATCAGAGAGAGACTATCATTGTGCTTTACCTCTCCCTGCTGACCTGTGTGGAGTTGTTGTAGCATGGTCAGGAATTTTAGCTGACCTCCGAGTCTGCTGAGGATCTTCCACAGTCCATCCCTACTAACTGTATCAAATGCCTTCGTCAGATCAATGAAGGCAGCGAACAAGGCCATATCTTTCTCTCTAGTCCCTATCAGACACAATGTATGACGCACGTTTGTCGTACTTAAAATAAAGAAATAATGTACAAGGGCAGATAAGCTGACGTACGGGATATCTCGATTACCTCCCTTGTCCTACAAATTTAAAACACATAAAAATATTTTCGCAAACTTTGTGAATAAAAATGAAAATTTATTGAAAGACGTATTTATACATACTGGCATAGAAATATAGGTAAATGATATAGATATAGCTAACTAATTAGAAATATAGGTAATTAATTATATATATAGGTATGGTTGTGACAGGGGGTGGGGCTGCGTTATTGAAATATACGCAGACTACAGCACATTTCTTCCAGAGAGAGAAAGTGAGAGAGAGGAAATAAGAAAGAGATATAGAGGAAGTATCGACCCCAGTATTGGACTGGTACTCTTTTTATCGACCTCGAAATGATGAAAGGCAAAGTTGACCTCGGCGGGATTTGAACTCAGAGAGAAGAGAGCTGGAATGAATACCTTAAAATATTCTATCTGACGTTCTAACGACTCTGACAATTCGCCGGCTACACACATACACACATACACATATATATATGATGGCTGCCCCCTCGTTATCGAGTATGGCCATTGCACGATAAAAAAAACATAATAATAACAATAATAATAATAATAGCAACAATAATAATAACGATAACAACAACAATAATAATATACATATATATATACACACACGCGCACATACATAACACATCTACACACACACACGTGTGATAGCAATTAACAGTGCTGCTATCGAATGTGGCTTTTTAGCCCAGCCAATGTCTTGCACAGAGTTGGCAACCAAAACATTCACTGGGAATAGCCGGCTGTGTTTGGAGTTCATGTACTTTTGCATGTCGTTTGAGCCCTCCTGCTGATTTACATTCTCTACGACATGTTTGGCAAGCATGATGAGTAGCATCTTCAACAGCAGCTTGGTCTTACTTTATGACTGCGAAGATGACTTTCGAGTCCAGCTTTGCTTAGGCAGAGTCTCGCACAGACGCTGCATGTCAGCGTCATAGGAGGACCTTCGCGGTCTGGAAATGCAATAGCAATGCCCTTCCTCTCATCCCTTTTTACTTTCTCGTATGCGATTCGAGATGCCTCAAAGGCAACTTTCCCCTCATATACAGTCTTTCTCCATTTATTACAATCAGCAGCAACATTTTCCCATGTATCAGCAGAGATGTTAGCGTCTTTCAAAGAAGCTTTCAAGGAATCCTTATACCTCTTTTGGGGTTTATACTAACAGTGTATCCCGGCGTTGCACGGGTAAGAACATTGGTAATAGCACCTCCAATGAGAAACGTTTATTTGTGGGTGCCTGTTAAATATACCGACAGAGGAAACTTGTTTTATTCGGAGAAAATTAAGAAGTTGAAAGTACAGTTTAGCTACCTACGTGCATTGTTCATAGAAATATTGTTGAGCCCCTTCTTTTCATACTCCTCTGTTTTGGCCTTTTGGCGTAAATGTGAAAGAGAAAGTCACAGGTTAAGTTGGCAGTAAGGCTTAGGCTACTTACCTCAAAAGTTCATTCGCACTCTTTCCACTAAGTTACTCTTTCTCTCTATCCCTCTCGGTGCAGTCCCTTGCGAATTTCTCACGTAGGCCTGGTGTAGATTTACACCCGATCCATCTACCCGATGCACATGTCCGCTTTGTACAGCTTTTGGAGGAAGGGGTGACCAGCAGTACGTTGTTCGGTATTATTACGAAAAGGTGCAGCAGAGAATCTCGCGTGAACTAACAGCTTGGGAGGAAACTGCTTACCTCGAAGATTCATTCGCCATCGTTCTTATCAATGCTCCGTTTAGTTGGTATTTGTTGGTCTACAGTTAGATGAATGGCGCACAAAGGGTTAATGTTTATTGGCAAGAAGTGCAACAGGGCTGGCTTGCCTCGCTTATATTATATATTAAAATAACAGATTAAAGTTTAAACAAGGAATCGCTGCTTTCACCCTTAACAGGATCTTCTGAAACTAAAAAAAATCAATCTGTGACCGAAGAAGTAAATATTTTGAAAAACGTTGCAACCGAAGGAAAACAGGAAGACGATACTTTGATTCGTGAAGATGTTCCCTGGCAATGAACGGAAAAAAGCGAAGATAATACGTTGTTATGTGGAGCGGTGACAACAATTACACGTAAAGACAAAACCACGTTTATGGTATAAATGGAGTCGTAGACTAATATACTATTTAGGAAACTGAATGATTCTCGGTTTCTGAGTTCAGAATAATGTAAATAAATTAGTTGAACGAAAATGACAGAGGTTATTAGAAATATAAAAGTAATAATAATTAAATATATGCATACACACATTTATACACGTGCATATGCGAAAACACACACCATGCTTGCATATACCTGCACGTACACATAAACACATGCACACGGACGTAAACCGATGCGACACATATACCCGCACACGTACGAGCGTATACACCAAATACACATATAAATATATGTTTGTGTGTATGTATACATATAATTATATATACATATGTAACGGAATATTATGTGTGGTTGTAACGACAAGTGGATGGATGGATGTAACTGTTGGTATGGTGGTTTCAATATTAAATAAAAATACCAGGATTGTTGTTACAAAGTTTATTTTATTACAACAATATTCAATTTGAATATTGAATGATAAAATAATTGACACAAAATATTCATACAATAATTTGGTGGCTCTTCGAGCCACGTAAATTCAAATATCACAGAATACGATTATAATATGTGTAAACAGAAATGAATGGTGCGTGTACAAATGTTGGACTCACTATGAATTGCGTGTGTGCGGCGTAACAGTATATTTACTTATTTGTATTGCAGGAGTCAGCGATCAGCCAGGAAGGTGAGAATAAGTGGTAGACTGGTTTTCGTGACGAGAGCCTGTAAATGAGACTCGTCTTGTCTGTATCCACTGTTTTTCTGTTTTTGGCGTAAACAATCCTCTATTTATAAGAGTTAAAGTTAGAAGGATATATATATCCTCTGAACTTTGGTTAGTCTCCCAAGGGATTAGTTTGCCAAGCGTAAACAAGTCAGAAAGATGGATATATCCTCTGACCTATTTTCTGTCAGGCGTAAACACCTCTGACCTGTGTTTAGCTTCTCCCAAGGGGTTAGTCTCTTGAGCGTAAACAAGTTACCACGGCTTGTCCCAGAGGCGGGAAAGCTCAGATTCGGTTTCGAATCTTCGCCGCCGTTATAGTAACCCCCTTCCAGTGAGAAAGGAAAGATTGAACGATCTAGGTGCATGTGAAATGAAGATAGGTATGACTAGGTGTTTTTGAAGAAAATCAGTAAAAATAAAAAAACACATGAAAGTCATTTACAAACAGGAGACATGAAAGAAAACATGCAAAGCAAAAGGAATTTACATGCAGGAAAATGTACTGTGATGTTACATAAAATTGAAAATGTTCGTACGAAAAGTTTGTTGATTAAAAGTTCGTTCATTTCATAGAAACGGAAAAATGTTCTTTTGTCTGTTCTTTTGATGTGAGTGAGGCACAGAGTTAATTGATTTGTGTGTAGCAATAGTTCATGACCACAGAAATTGGCCGATTCGTTGAAATGTACAAATTAGCCGAAATGTCGACCAGATGCATAATTTGTACTTACCCGATAAACTTGCACGTATCGCGTGGGCCATCTGACTGTTCTTCCAGATTTGGTGTGTCGGGGTTGTGCATAATTTGTCGTGTTTGTGTCGGACAAAGTTGTTGGTGAGTCTGCTGGAGAAACGGTGGGTACTGGTGGCAATTCCTGTTCTATGAACGCTTTCTTCAAACGATCAATGGAGACGGTATTTCGTTTCCTGTTCAAGTCTAGGATGAAATACTTAGGGCGTTTCTGTATCACCTTATAGGGTCCGGAATACGGCGGACGAAATTGCGATGGAATACCGTCATTTCTAACGAAAACATGCGTCCATGTATCGATGTCCTTTGGTATGTGTGAAGTAACGTGCTGTTGTTTAGGGGCTGAAGGAGACAGATGCGACATCGATGACCGTAAACGGTGCACATATTTTGTAGGGTCTGGAAGTTCTTGTGGTGAAACAGGAGCAATCATTTGTCCGGGTAGAGTGAGTACGGTGCCATACACCATTTCAGCCGGAAAATGTCCGACTCCCTCCTTAACAGTGGAACGAATACCAAGAAGAATAAGTGGGAGGTATTCGAACCAGTTAGTGGAGTCTTCGTAAGCCTTGATAGATGATTTTAGCTGGCGGTGTAAGCGTTCTACCATGCCGTTAGCATCAGGGTGATACGCTGTTGTACGGATGTGTTTGCACCCGAGGAGATGAGTCAGCTCGGTAAATAGGTGCGAATCGAACTGACGTCCTCTATCCGTAGTGATGGTCGCGGGTGTGCCGAAACGCGAAACCCAGTGAAACACTAGCGTTTTGGCGACAGTTTCCGCAGTAATATCCGTCAGAGGAAAAGCTTCTCACAGGTGAGAAGATGAGTGTGCTTGTGAGAAGGAGACAACGGTCCAACAATGTCTATATGCACATGTTGGAACCGTGCATCAGGAGTTGGGAAAGAACCGATCGGGGCTTTGATGTGCCGGTGAATTTTCGCCTTCTGGCACGCGATGTAGTTCCTAGCCCATTCGCGAGTGTCCTTATTGACGTTGGGCCACACAAAGCGGGCAACCATCAGTTTCTGCGTGGCGCGGACGCCAGGATGTGCCAGAGAATGCAGTGCCGAGAAAACGTCGCGTCGATGTTTCCGGAGCACATATGGTCGCTCGTGGCCTGTGGAGATGTCGCACCAAATATAACCCGAAGAAGAGGGCAGCGGGCATTCCTTCAATTTCAAGGATGATTTCCGGAGTTGCAGCAGTTCCTCGTCATTCTGTTGATCCGCTGCAATCTTCTGGAGGTCGATAGTGGCAGTGGTGTGGATTGCGTTAAGCTCCATGCGCGATAGGGCATCAGCTGCAGAGTTGGTGGCACCCTTAATGTACCGAATATCAGTAGTGTACTGAGAAATGAAGTCCAGATGTCGGACCTCCCTGGGTGAGTGTCGGTCAGGCTTGGCATTGAACGCGTACACTAGTGGTTTGTGGTCAGTGTATATAGAGAACACACGACTTTCTAGCATGTGTCGAAAATGCTTGACAGCAAGGTATGCTGCCAATAATTCACGACTGAATGTGCTGTACTTAGTTTCGGCGGGTTTTAATCGCTTAGAGAAAAAAGATACAGGTCGCCAAATATCGCCAGACAGTTGTTGAAGCACACCTCCAACTCCGAAATCGGATGCATCAGTCAATAAACACATTGGGGCGTCAGGTTTGGGGTAACTCAGCATTGTAGCCTCGGACAACATTTTCTTCAACTCAGCGAAAGCGGTACATTCTTTTTCGCTGAGCTTGATGTTTGCGTTTTTGGTTGTACGCTGCCGCAGCAAATCTGTGAGTGGTTGGGCTGTCTCTGCACAGTGGGGTATAAATCTTCTGTAGAAGTTTATCAGGCCAAGAAATTCTCGCAGTTTGCGGAGAGAAGTAGGTTGTGGAAAATCAATGATGGATTTGTCTTTCTCCTTAAGTGGGCGAATACCATCTTTGTCAATGATGTGTCCCAGAAAATGAAGGGACGCAACTCCGAACTCACATTTGCTGGGGTTGATAACGATTCCGTATTCACGCAAACGTGTGAATAGGAGATCCAGGTGTTTCTCATGTACTTCGTCGGAGCTGCTGGCCACCAGTAAGTCGTCAATGTATGCGTATACAAAAGGTAGACCTCTGGTGACTGTATCGATGAATCGCTGGAATGTCTGCGCTGCATTTCGCAAACCGAAAGGCATACGCAGAAATTCGAACATTCCAAAGGGTGTTGTGACTGCGGTCTTTGGAATATCTGCGGGCTCAACGGGTATCTGATTGTAAGCTCGCACAAGATCGATCTTCGAAAATATGCGAGCCCCGTGCAGCGAGCTAGAGAAGTCCTGTAGATGAGGCACTGGATAAGAGTCAGGAACGGTGCAGTTGTTTAGTGCACGGTAGTCGCCACAGATTCGCCAGTCGTTCGACGACTTCTTGGGTACACAGTGTATGGGTGAGGACCAGTTGCTGCTGGACGGACGTATGATGCCGAGATCCAGCATGTGCTGAAATTCTTGTTTGACGGACTTCAGCCGGTCTGGTGGTAGCCTTCTAGGTCGTGCAGCGACAGGTGGGCCGTGAGTTTTTATGTGGTGTGTGACATCATGTTTTACAGGGCAAGCGTTGAATAGTGGTCGAGCTACGTCTGGGTATTTGTTGATGATGTGGTTGTACCGGGTTGTTGTTGTCGATCTTGAAATGACTGGACTGACTGTGGCTGTCCTAGCGGCTATGCCGCGCACAGCGAGACCAGTGGAGTTGTCGACGAGACGTTGGTTTTTCAGATCCACTAGAAGCGAGAAGTGCTGAAGAAAATCAGCTCCTAAAATAGGGGTCGGCAGCTTAGCAACAACGAATACCCACTGGAAGGTGCGGCGTAGTCCCAAATTTAGTGTCAGGGACTGTTTTCCGTAAGTTGGAATATGTGAGTGATTCACCGCCTGGAGCCAGGCTGGTGTCTCTCTCCTTTTTCCAGGAACGCAGGAAACCGGGATGATGCTCACTTCAGCACCGGTGTCGACGAGGAAACGTGTGCCTGTGACGTGATCCTGAATAAAAAATAGGCGACTTTGGTTATGAGGGCCAGAAACGTCTGTCGCATTCAGTTTCTGGCTGTGTCGTTTCCCTGATTTGTTTTCGAAACAAATGAACAGGGATGGCTGCACTTTTGCGCTCGTCTCCCGAATCTTAGGTGGTACCAACACATTTCTGGTGAATCTCGAGATGCGCTGGGACTTCTTGAGTGACCACCAAATCGGCGAGTTCGGCTGTTGGACCGACGTGTGGCAGGGTTGCCCAGTGAGAAGGCCTGAATTTGTTGCGTCAAGGCCTGTATCTGTGTTGCTTACTGTGCCAGTAACTGGTGTAGATCGGGCATCTCTGTGGCACTGGAGGGCTGAAGGAAAGGATTGGTGGAAGGCACGGCTGGCGTCACATTCGCCAAAGTTGAGTGCGGATGTGGCACTTCCATGATCCTATCTGCCAGCTCGGCAAGTTCTTCTATGGTGGTGGACTCCCTGATGGATGCTAGTACCACTTGTATGGCAGAAGGTAAACGCTGGAGGAAGAGTTGCTCGAATATTTTATCCGGGAGTTTATGTTCACCCAGAAGCTGCTTCATTTTCCGTAGGAGTTGCGTCGGCTTTTTATCTCCGAATTCCTCCGATATGAGTAGCTGGTGCAAGCGCTTCTGCTGCGACACCGACGTCCGCTTAACTAATGTTCTTTTAAACGTGTCATATGACACAGAGCCGGGTGGTGCTAAAATGAGGTCTCGGACCTCATTCATAATCTCCGGAGACATCGAACCGATGAGATGTGTGAGACGGGATGCCTCGCTAACGATCCGGTTTGATGCGAACTGCGCTTCGATGTGCGCGAACTACAGTGTTGGATCATGCAGCCAGAATGGTGGAATCCTTAATGTCGACCTGACTGCCATTTCTGCCGTTGATGAATCGTCGTGTGTTAGAGACATCGTTTGTTGTGGATGATCAGAAGGCTGCGTGTTCGAATCACGTCGGGGTCACCAGTTGTAACGGAATATTATGTGTGGTTGTAACGACAAGTGGATGGATGGATGTAACTGTTGGTATGGTGGTTTCAGTGTAAATAAAAATACCAGGAGTGTTGTTACAAAATTTATTTTATTACAACAATATTCAATTTGAATATTGAATGATAAAATAATTGACACAAAATATTCATACAATAATTTGGTGGCTCTTCGAGCCACGTAAATTCAAATATCACAGAATACGATTATAATATGTGTAAACATAAATGAATGGTGCGTGTACAAATGTTGGACTCACTATGAATTGCGTGTGTGCGGCGTATCAGTATATTTACTTATTTGTATCGCAGGAGTCAGCGATCAGCCAGGAAGGTGAGAATAAGTGGTAGACTGGTTTTCGTGACGAGAGCCTGTAAATGAGACTCGTCTTGTCTGTATCCACTGTTTTTCTGTTTTTGGCGTAAACAATCCCTCTATTTATAAGAGTTAAAGTTAGAAGGATAGATATATCCTCTGAACTTTGGTTAGTCTCCCAATGGATTAGTTTGCCAAGCGTAAACAAGTCAGAAAGATGGATATATCCTATGACCTATTTTCTGTCAGGCGTAAACACCTCTGACCTGTGTTTAGCTTCTCCCAAGCGGTTAGTCTCTTGAGCGTAAACAAGTTGCCACGGCTTGTCCCAGAGGCGGGAAAGCTCAGATTCGGTTTCGAATCTTCGCCGCCGTTATACATATATAAATATACACGCATAAATGCGTATAGAACGCACACTCACACATACCTACAGGTAAATACACATGTTCACCAAACGTACATATACCAAACCCTTATGTACACATATACACACCATACATACGTGTAAACACACATACACACCCATATATACACATATAAACACATATATATATATACATACATACATACATGAGTGTGTATATATATGAGAGAGAGAGAGAGAGAGAGAGAGAGAGAGAGAGAGAGAGAGAGAGAGAGAGAGAGAGAGAGCGCAGTTGTAATGGATAATATCAGTGCTATTTCTAGCAGTTAGAGAGACTACGTAGAGGTTCTCTTATTGATATATAATTGATATTTTACTGAGGTTCTCTTATTGATATATAATTGATACTTTCTGATTTACAATAAATTAAATACGATTGGAACTGTGTCTGAAGGTATTAAATTATATCAGGGACTTTTAACGTATGACACCGGTACGAGAGTTGAAACGTTCCCAACGATACCGCGTACCTGCTGTCTTCATTATAACTTTAATTAACCTAATTATATCTTGTGTAACAATTACATATATATATATATATACACAATTTACTTTCCCCGACATCAGTCTTACACTGTCATATCTATTCTTACTTTACAATTGTGTCTACTAAGAGTTCCATTACAATCTGTAGTAGTAAAACTACTATTTCACCGGAACATCTGCTATCAGTCATTTATAGACAATATATATTTTAGACCACATATCAACCTAATATATATATATTTCCTATCAAATCTGTAGCTAAAGACATAAAGTCAGCCTCACTACTCCATTCTGACAAGATATCAATTTATGACTAAAGATGAAGAAGTTACACCAACATTAATGTCGTGAAATAAAGCTGATAACATCTTTGAAACTTCTAATTTGATAACAAAGAGATTATTTCTTTGGTTGTTTAGTAAAAACTAACAACACATTGATTATATGTGAAGGAGGTAAGTTGACAAAGATTTACTTAATGTCTATATTAATGTGTGTAAATAATATAATTATCTGAACTCTCCAGTAATTATATACAAGTGAAAATATATATAACAACATTAGAAAAATATATTTCTTCCTCCACTTTTATATATAGAAAAAAAACTTCCAAACTGAAATGTTGATGTGTTATTTTTCAATCAGCAGATTCCACTGTTACATGTGATATAAAATATATTTTTATCATGACTGTCTTTATTATTTAAAATACCTCCGTCTATATTTCAACCACTAGAACAACCTCAAACAAGAAACAGTTGTCACACTCTCAGTTAACATTTTAATGTCAAAAATCGAAATAAATGTTATAGATATATGTATGTTGTGTGTGTATATATACAGTAATCCCCCGCTATATCGCGGTTCACTTTTCGCGATCCCGTTACATCGCGGATATTTCTTTTGAACGTATCTAATTTCCTATCACAGCAGATGTGCAGTGTATTACCAAGTGGCTACCGTGGCTGGCAATGGTCCTCATTGGTAAAACTAGTGGTATGATGGTTTGTGGTAGTTTCTATACGATCGTTACTGGTTGTTTTTGTTATTTAAATACAAAAGTGTGTTTTAATGAGTTTATATGTACTTAAAGCATGTATGAGAGGTATTTTAAGGCTTAAACTATGAAAACAACGGTTGTCTTTGTGGTCTCTATATCACGGTTGGTTCTGGAACATATCACGGCTTAGTGGTTAGAGCATTGGGCTTGCAATCAAATGGTTGTGAGTTCGATTCTCAGACCATGTGATGTGTTGTTTCCTTGAGCAAGACACTTTATTTCATATTGTTTACTCAGGTGTAGAAATGATTTGTGATGTCACTGGTGCCAAGCTGTATCAGCAATAGCCTTTCTCTTGGACAACATATATAGTGTATAATATATACTGTACATAGTGTATATATAATATATATATATAGTGTATATATACTGTATATAGTGTATAGTTTTTAACTGGTTGAAATCCTTCACTCTCAGTCGAAGAGAGGTAGTCATGGTTCTAGGACAGCATTCTTCACCGTATGAGATGTCATCTGGTGTACCACAGGGATCTGTTCTTGGGCCCCTTTTGTTTGTTGCATATGTAGTGGATAAATGTATTCTTTTGTGGATGAATGATAAAAAGAATAATGCCAGAATTGTGATGTTGACAATGTTTATTTTACAATAACAATATTCACTTGTTGCTACATTGAATATCGAGTAACATTATAGAACCATCTAGGCAATAGAAGGAGCTGGTGTCCTGTGTGCACTTGCTACTTATTGCACCTGAGCAGTGGCCACATACAAAATCTACGTTCTTAGATAGCTTACCTCTAATCCAACTACATCTTTTATGTACCCATAGTTTGCATTTGGGACATAAAATGGAATTTCTACCTACTCCTTTTCTACACACTGAACATGGCCATTTCCCAGAGGGCACTTGTGCCCTGTTTTCCTTTCTCCATACTAGAATGTGTATGTAACTCAAATAGTGGTCCCCCATCCTCACTTTGGTCTCAAATAATTGTACTCCACCCTCACTTTCATCTCAAATAATCTTCCCCCACCCTCGCTTTTGTCTCAAATAATCTTCCCCCACCCTCACTTATTTATTTTTCAGATTTTTTTCACCGCCACCCTGCTCTTGATTCACCACACCCTCTGTTTATTAAATTTTTATTATATCTGGTGAAATATTATTCAAAGTGGTCGCATTCCAGCGACAATTTTCTTTAGACATTAAAAAACATTTTACATGACATAAAAATGCATTACTAGAAATGCCATATGTTATAAAATAAGATGGGTTGGGGTCTCATTATGTAAACTAAATGACTAATTCTGGATTTCTATCTTTTGTGAAGTTTTACAGATTTTCCACACACCCCACGCTTCTTTCTGGGTCGATGTATTTAATATAGCAAAAAGTACCCAGTCCACATAGTAAGTGTCATGACAAAAAGCACTCAGCCCACACTGTAAATTGATCTTGTAGGTATCACATCAAAAAGCACCCGGTCTACACTGTAATGTGGTCATGTAGGTGTCAGAACAAAAAGTGCCCAGTCCACACTGTAAAGTGGTTGTGTAGGTGTCAGAACAAAAAGTGCCCAGTCCACACTGTAAAGTGGTTGTGTAGGTGTCAGAACAAAAAGTGCCCAGTCTACACTGTAAAGTGGTTGTGTAAAGTGTCAGAACAAAAATATGGTTGGCATTAGGAAGGGCATCCCTCCATGTAAACAAAGACAGAAACAGTTCTGTATGAGCAAAACATGGTCACCTGACCGAAGTTGCTTCAAATGGGACAACCCGTCAAACTCATGCTACCTTGGAAAATGGCCATTAAATGATAACGATATATGTATGTATATGAATTTTTTTTTTTTTTTACACCTGGGAGTGAAAGGCTTCCAGTTGTTGTCACAACACCTTCTAGGAGAAGGAAACTCTGAAAGAAAACCTGCGGCTTAGGAAGCATCCGATGATGTTGATCAGTTCTCCTTTTTGGGTAGCGTTTTTGATGTTCAGAGAGTGGGATTGGTCGAGTGCAAGGCCTTTCCCCACTTAAAAAACCTTCAAAGCACAGGCATTGCTTGTTCAGGATATGTTATAAGTTTGTATGGTTGGCCGTAGCCTAAAAGTGGACCAAACTCTATAATCTGACAAGTTATTGCAATACTCTTAGAGTTTTCAGCCTTCATATGTATATATGTAGATAAAATGTGTTGGTGTTAGGAAGGGCATCCAGCTGTAGAAAACCTGCCAGATACGAGTGAGACACGGTCACCTGATCAATGAAATGGGACAATTCCCGTCTAACCCATGCTAGCGTCGCAGACGTTAAATGATGATGATACATATAAATATGTATATATATATATATATATATATATATATATATATATATATATCATCATCATCATCATCATCATCATCAACGTTTAACGTCCGTGTTCCACGCTTGCATGGGTTTGGACGGGGGTAGTCCCACTTGAGGCAAGAGTGATTGTCTTGCTCGCATAGGACTGTCTGGCAGGTTTTCTACAGTTGGATGCCCTTCCTAACACCAACCACATTTACAGTGTGGGTCTGGGAGGTTTTTACCGTGTTGCCTACACGGCCACATTACAGCGTGGACTGTGTGTTTTTTTGTCGTGACACCTACACGATCTCATTTGTTTCGGCCTCGAAGGCGCGGCACCAACATAACTTTACATAGAACGGGGTGGTGTGGATCGGGTGGGGGTGGGGGTGGTGGGACGGGGTGTATTTTGTTAGAGATGCCTACTGGCTGGAGTAGGTTTTACTATATATTTAGGTAAGGCGGGTCTTCTCTGTTACTGAGTACCGCCAAAGGTCTCGGTCCAGTGACATTGTCTTGGAGAGGTGTAAGTGTGTGATGTCGGAGTTTATCAGCTCGTCCCAGGTTTTTCTAGGTCTGCCTATTCCGTGACTACCGTCTATCTTTATTGCCCTGCACTTTGTTATACAGCTATCGACTTTCATGCGCATCACGTGTCCATACCAACGTAGCCTTCTCTCGAGTAAACAACATCTGATCCCTCTTATCTCTAATTTTTTCCTTAGTTCGTTTATGCTTTGCCGTTCACGTATATTACTGTTACACATCCAGCGGAGCATGCAAGCTTCGTTCCTCTCTAGTCTGCGTATATCCTCTGCACACAATGCCCAGGTCTCACTGCCATGCAGCATTGCTGTTCGTATGCAGGCATCGTACAACCTGCCTTTCATTTTTAGTGAGAACCCTTTAGCAGCTAATAGTGGTATAAGCTCTCTGAACTTTTTCCAACCAGTTCTGACTCTAGCTACAGTACTTTCAGAGCACCCTCCCCCACTGCTGATTTTATCGCCCAGGTAACGGAAGCTGTCCACTATTTCTATAGAACCCTCTGCGCAATTGAAAGAGCTAGTAGTTTGTGGGCACTTGCTGCTACTTATTGCACCAGAGCACCGGCCACATGTAAAATCTATGTTCTTAGTTAGCTTACCTGTGATCCCACTACATCTTTTATGCACCCATACTTTGCATTTAGGACATAAAATGGAGTTTCTACCTACGCCTTTCCTACACACCGAGCACGACCATTTCCCAGAAGGGACCGCCGCCTTGTTTTCTTTCCTACAAACTAGTACTTTGGTCTTAGCCAGGTTAATTTTAAGTCCTTTTGACTCTAGGCCGTGCTTCCATGTTTGGAATTTCTTCTCTAGCTCGGCCATTGATTCCGCTATGAGTGTCAGGTCGTCTGCGTATAGGAGTTCCCATGGGCAGCCGGTCTTGAACTCCTCTGTTATAGCCTGAAGGGCAATAATAAATAGTAGTGGACTGAGAACAGAGCCCTGATGGACGCCAACTTTTACGCTAAACTCTTCACTATATTCGTTGTTAATTCTAACCTTGCTGACTGTTTCTTTATACATGGCTTGTATAGCCCTCACAAGCCATTCGTCAACGCCTAGTTTTCTAAGAGCCCACCAGATAATGGAGCGGGGGACTCTGTCGAAGGCTTTCTCCAAGTCGACAAAAGCTAAGTAGAGGGGTTTACCTTTAGCTAGGTACTTCTCCTGTAGTTGTCGTACTATGAAAAGAGCGTCTGTGGTACTTTTGCCTGACACAAACCCGAACTGCATTTCATCTAGGTCAATTCTCTCTCTGATTAGTTGCGCTATTACTCTTTCCGTGACCTTCATATATATATATATATATATATATATATATATATATATATATATATATATATATATATATATATATATATATATATATATATATATATATATATATATATATATATATATATATATATATATATATAATGTGTATATATATATATATATATGTACATGGAGGCACATGGCTTAGTGGTTAGAGCATTGGCCTTGCAATCGATAGTTTGTGAGTTCAATTCTCAGACCGGGTGATGTGTTGTTTCCTTGAGCAAGACACTTTATTTCACATTGCTCCAGTTTACACAGCTGTAGAAATGAGATGATAGGGACTGGGGTCCCTATCATTCCACTCAAAGTGGACATGGAGGTGCCACGGCAAAAATGCACCCAGCAGTCACTGTAAATGAGGTTGGTGTTAGGAAGGGCATCCAGCTGTAGAAATCAAGCCAGAATCAGTTCCCGTCCCACCCTTGCAAGCAGGGAAAAGCGGACGTAAAATGATGATGATGATGTACATATATATATATGTATTTGTGTATATATATATATATATTTGTATACATATATAAGTACATATATATATATACACATATATGTATTTCATCATCATCATCATCAATATACGTCCGCTTTTCCCTGCTTGCAGGGGTGGGACGGGAACTGATTCTGGCTTCATTCCTACAGCTGGGTGCTGGGGGCTTTTTTTCCGTGGCGCCTACACGTCCACTTTACAGTGGAATGGTAGGGACTCCAGTCCCTAGCATCTCATTTCTACAGCTGAGTAAACTGGAGCAATGCGAAGTGTCTTGCTCAAGGAAACAACACATCACCCGGTCTGAGAATTGAACTCACAACTTTTGGATTGCAAGGCCAATGCTGAAACCACTAAGCCATGTGCCTCCTCATCTCCACTGTGAGCATCAGTGATCTGAGTTCTGTTCTCACCACCTCTTTTTGTGGTCTATCTCTACCACGTCTTCCTTCAACTGGTATTTCCTGGAACTTCTTCACCCATCGGTCATCTTCCATGCACATCACATGTCCATACCACCTCAGTCTCCTCTTTCACACACTACATTCTATCCCTCTCAGACAGTTTCTCTCTCAACACATTCATGCTGGGTCATTTACGCACATTAACACTGAACATCCAACGGAGCATGCTTACCTCATTTCTCTCCAGCCGTCGCATATCCTCTGCAGTTGCTGCCCATGTCTCACTACCATGGAGCATCGCACTCCTCACACAGGCATCATATAACCGGCCTTTCGTACGCAGGGAGAAACCCTTCTTCGTCAGCAGAGGAAGCAGCTCCCTAAACTTCTTCCAGCCCGTCCTTATTCTAGATACTATGGCCTCGCCCCCCCCCCCCCCTCCCATGCTAATCTGATCTCCTAGGTACCGGAAGCTATCCACCACTTCTATAGCACCCGCCTGCATTTGAAAAATGTGTCTATCAATGCGACTTCTACTGTCTAATTTCCCTGTACATCTACTGCATACATATTTCTACCTACCTGTTAGTTTGGCTGCTACATCTCTTGTATACCCAGGATCTGCATTGTGGGCATTTTATAGAATTTATGCCAGTTCCTTTTCTGCATATCGAACATGACGGAATCAGAGTTTTGTCCTCTTTTCTACTCATCAACACTTTTGTCTTAGCTAGATTCACTCTCAGTGCTCTTGCTTCCAACTGCTGTTTACATAGCCAGAATTTATTCTCTAGCTCCTCTACTGTTTCTGCTATAAGAACCAGATCGTCAGCATAGAGAAGTTCCCATGGACAGCCAGTCTTAAACTCCTCTGTTATGGCTTGGAGGACTATAATGAACAAGAGAAGGCTGAGGATCGAACCTTGATGTACTCCTACTTGTATCTGGAATTCCTCACTAAACTCCATTCCTACCCTGACTTTACTGACAGCACCCCTGTACAAATCTTGCATTGTCTTCACAAGCCATTCCTCTACACCTAGTTTCCTTAGGGACCACCAGATGACAGATCGGGGTACACTATCAAAGGCCTTCTCTAGGTCAACAAAGGCTAAGTATAGTGGCTTATTTTTCTCTAAGAACCTCTCTTGCAATTGTCTCATCAAGAAGAGGGCATCTGTTGTACTCTTTCCAGGCACAAAACCAAACTGCATCTCATCTAGTTTGACCCTTTCTCTAATTAGTTGTGCTAATATCCTTTCTGCCACTTTCATAACCTGATCCATCAGTTTTATATCCCTATAATTACTCCAGAGCATCCCTTTTACCTTTGTAGCAATTTATGAGAATACTGCTGCACCAGTCTTTGGGTATGACACCACCATATATACCTTGGATGATGCGTGCAACCAGTTTAGTGCCTACGTCTCCTGATGCCTTCAGCATCTCAGCAACTATTCCCGATGGTCCGGCCGCCTTACCATTTTTCATTTCCCTAATCGCCTCTTGGACCCTATATTCGTCAATCTCAATAGCTGGTCCCTCAGTCGGGTCTACTAGGGATAATTTCCCTCTCTCCCATTCATTCTCCACATTCATCAGCCTCTCATAATGACATTTCCAGGCCTTCTTTTTCCGATCATTCGTGACACTAAGTACACTGGCATCATTCCGGACACAGTCATCTCCAACAACATCCTGATTTGCATTGACACACTGCCTTGCAATGTGGAACACTGCACGCCTCTGATCTTCCCGTCGCAGAACATTGGCAAACCTCCTACTCTCAGCCTCCGTGCGTGCTAAGTACACCTGACCTCTAGCTTCTTAGCAGCTGTGTATCTGTCTCTACTCCCACCCTTTTTCCAAGCCTTCCATGCTAGTCTTTTGTCTCTAATGGCCTTATCTACCATGCTGTTCCACCACCAGGTCACTCTCTATCTGGTCGGAACACTGCTCCAGCCACAAGTTTCATCAGTAGCCTGCAGTAAGTTGTCACGTAAGAAATTCCAGTTATTATCTATGTCATATGTCTCTTTTTCGTGTATATCTAAATCGTCTTCTTTTAAGTGTATATATATATATATTTGTACATCAATATATATAAAAGCAAGTCGGTCTGTGTGTGTGCGTGTGTCTGTCTGTGTGTGTGTTTGTCTATGTACAAATACTAGGCTCCTTTTAACTTTTGAAGTACTAGGCTGATTTGGCACGTGCTATTGAGGCGACCTCTCATTGGCTAGCCAATTAGCTGACATGCACTCAGAAATTGCTAGCTAAGCCATAAACGACCTTAAACAATTCAGGCTGTCATTCATTTCCCGAGCAACGCCGGGTACATCTGCTAGTATATATATATGTGTATATATATATATATATTTGTACATATATATATATGTATATATCATCATCATTGTAGACACTTGAAATAGAAACTGATACCGGGTAGAGAGCTCTTAAGTCCAGTAAAATAACCTCTCTAGTACCACGAACAATACACCCAGTCCTTGCTGTAAAGGGGTTGATGAGAGGAAGGGCATCCAACCAGAAGAGAAAAAAACGCCAAAATTATGGAAATCCCTGCAAATAAAATTCCCACTAATTGTGTCTACAGGACTAACACAAGTCATGTTGGTGGGGTGCCTAGGGTACCCTTGTGTGAGAATACTTTGACTGTTATTGAGCAGTTGCACAGCATTTTTCCCTTCCAGGTAGAAAGAACTGTTACTCAAGTAACTGTCAAGTTACACATCTCAGGTCTCAGACAATTCCCATGTTAGAATGTCATATAAGAATAAAGTTCCTGGGTAAAGGCTATAGGGCAGACCTCCCAAGAGTCAGAAAGATAAAATTTATAGAGCATGCTGGAATACTACTGCTTACATTGGAGAGAATAACTCTGGACATGAATGTTGATATCTACAGATTATCAATATAGAAATATACATTTCCAATGTTAAATCTATCTCTGATTCTAAAGTATTCTATATTATCTCATCCGGTTTCTTTCTTATTTCAGAATATCAGATGACATTGGGATGAAATTATTTTTTAATCTTGAATACATCCCCTTTATTTATCATCATTTCAAGACTAAAGCTTTTGATACGGAACTCATATAACACTATTTATATAAATCTTTGGCAGAGTTACTGTGAAATATTTCCTCAGAACTGTGTTTCTTGGAAAAATATCATTTCGTCACCATCTGAAATATTTACAAGATGATTTAGAATCTTAACTAAACTTGGATCAGAAAGAAGTTTGCATCATCTTCAGATCTTGACAGGTCACATTTGGGGGAAATATAGCAGAGGAAATATTTTTATGAATATAATATAAAAAATAACACAAGAATAACATCTGTAAATTCTGCCAAGGGAAAAAGAAACATGGAAAATAACTTGAGTGTGAAGAAGATTAAACGTGAAACATTGTCTAAAGATATGGCTATTCCTGAAGAGATACCAAAGTCTAGAGGAGAGAAGCCATTTCACTGTGATGTCTGTGGTAAATCATTCATTGTATGTAGTCACTTAACTAAACACTTACATACCCATACAGGTGAGAAGCCATATCACTCTGATATCTGTGGTGAATCATTCTCTCGAAGTAGTAACTTAACTTCTCACATACGTACCCATACAGGAGACAAGCCATATGTCTGTGATATCTGTGGTAAATCATTCTCTCAAATTAGTACCTTAACTACTCACAAACATATACATACAGGAGACAAGCCAAATCACTGTGACATCTGTGGTAAATCATTCTCTGTAAGTAGTCACTTAACTAGTCACAAACTTATACATACAGGTGAGAAGCTATACCACTGTGATATCTGTGGTAAATCATTCTCTCGGAGTAGTAACTTAACTTCTCACATACGTACCCATACAGGAGACAAGCCAAATCACTGTGACATTTGTGGTAAATCATTCTCTCGAAGTAGTCACTTAACTAGTCACAAACTTATACATACAGGTGAGAAGCTATTCCACTGTGATATCTGTGGTAAATCATTCTCTCGAAGTGGTATATTGACTAAACACTTACGAACCCATACAGGAGACAAGCCATACCACTGTGACATCTGTGGAAAATCATTCTCTGTTAGTTGTACCTTAACTCGTCACAAACGTATACATACAGGAGACAAGCCATATCACTGTGATATCTGTGGTAAATCATTCTCTGATAGTAGTAGCTTAACTAGTCACAAACGAATACATACAGGTGAGAAGCCATATGTCTGTGATATCTGTGGTAATTCATTTTCTGATGGTAGTACCTTAACTAAACACAAACGTATACACTCGGGAGAGAGGCCATATCATTGTGATATCTGTGGTAAAACATTCCCTCGAAGTGGTATATTGACTAAACACTTACGAACCCATACAGGAGACAAGCCATACCACTGTGACATCTGTGGTAAATCATTCTCTGTAAGTAGTCACTTAACTAGTCACAAACGTACCCATACAGGTGAGAAGCCATATGTCTGTGATATCTGTGGTAATTCATTTTCTGATGGTAGTACCTTAACTAAACACAAACGTATACACTCGGGAGAGAGGCCATATCATTGTGATATCTGTGGTAAAACATTCCCTCGAAGTGATATATTGACTAAACACTTACGAACCCATACAGGAGACAAGCCATACCACTGTGACATCTGTGGAAAATCATTCTCTGTTAGTTGTACCTTAACTCGTCACAAACGTATACATACAGGAGACAAGCCATATCACTGTGATATCTGTGGTAAATCATTCTCTGATAGTAGTAGCTTAACTAGTCACAAACGAATACATACAGGTGAGAAGCCATATCACTGTGACATCTGTGGTAAAACATTCCCTCGAAGTGGTATATTGGCTAAACACTTACGAACCCATACAGGAGACAAGCCATACCACTGTGACATCTGTGGTAAATCGTTCTCTGTAAGTAGTGCCTTTATTTCTCACAAACATACATACAGGTGAGAAGCCATATCACTGTGATATCTGTCGTAAATCATTCTCTGTTTCAAGTAGTTTAACTAGAGACAAATACACCCATACAGGTCAGAAACCATAACAAAGTCATATCTTATTATCTCAAAATGGTGAATTAAATAAACACAAATATATACATATGAGTGAGAATCCATACCACTGTGATATTGGGGAGAAATTATTCTCTTTCATTGCTACATTAACTACATACAAACATATATATACTGGTGAAAAACCATACAACTGTAATATTCGTGTAAATTATTATTCATGAAAGCTCACTGAACTAGACAGAAACATATACATACAGGAGAGAAACCATATCCCTGTGATATCTGTGGGAAATCGTTCTCTGAAATAACTCACTTCACTACACACTAACATTTACAGGAGCGGAACCATATCACTGTGATGTCTGGTAGATCATTCTCTTGTAAAGGTTACTTAATGCAACACAAACACAATCAGACAAGATAAAAAACCATATCACTCACCCAAAACACTGCCACCAATGTTGTTAATATTTTGAATAAAACTTGTTTATTCTAAAATTATTCACCTTTAATTTTATTTGTAGGAGTTATAACTAATACTTGTGCTGACAAAACTGTATGGTACAGAATTTACAAACACTCTATACATATATATATATATATTTGTTTTGCAAATTTTTCAACCCAGCTGACAATATATGAGATGAGTAAAATGTATCCCACTAAGTTACCTTTTAATAAAAGGGTTTATGTACCACAAAAAATAGATGACGAGACAGAAGTACAGTTCACCATAGCAATAAATAAAATTAGACAAATAGTAGACCGATATACTAAGATACAAATCAGACCAGAGGTCCAAAAACTTGGAAGGAAACCTGTAGAAGGCTTGGTTAGCCTCAAGTAACGCTCAAGGCATGGTGGGGTAGTGTGTCTACCCACAGATAAATCTGGTAGGATGTCGATAGCATGCGGAACTATATCGAGGCTATGCGGAACTATATCGAGGCTATGCAACCCCACATCACCAACACAAGCGAAACTACTCAACAAACACATGAGGGGAGAGAGAAGATCCTCAACGCTCACATGATGATGTGGACCGACATCCTAAAGCCAAGCAAACGCACTGCCAACAACTTCCAGGCATCTAACAATGACATACCACACTTGTATGGACTCCGCAAAGACCATAAGACAGCCGACGACCCAACGACAGGACCACCAACAATAGCCAATATCGCTAGCAACTACAGGATCTCCTACTTCCCATTAATGGTTATACGCCCCATAATGAAGATGTCCCCAGATGTATGTGACAGTACAGAGGACCTCCTCAGCAGAATCAATGAGTGCAACAAAAACAAAAACCTATCTAACTGCATAATAGGCAGTATGGATGTGGTATCACTATAACCATCCATTAACATTGATTTTGCTGTGGAAAAATGTGTGGAGATAATCAGTGAGAGTGAGGTGGAGTTCTGCAACATCGACACAGATAAACTGGGCCTCCTATTTAGATTTTCTTATGACACCGAGTAACTAGACAGCCATGACGTTAGCCGTTTCTGCCCCAGTAGACCCATATGAGGTAGACCCCCCACCATAACCTCAATGGCAAATTGACTTCCATGGGAAAGTGGATTGGGTGGACCAAAGCCATACGGAAACCTGAAAACAATGATCCAGTGAGAAAAATGGTCGCGCATGTAATAGGGGCTAGTATTAAAACTACCCTAAATGCCCACATATTCAAATTCAATAAAAAGATCTACACCCAAAATGAGGGATCAGCCATTGGCATCAGCATAGCTGGTGATGTTGCCAACCTTTTTATGGTATGATGGGAAAGGAGACTCAAAGATCTTGAAGAGAGCTCCAAAGACCTCATCATGTACTCTCGTTACGTAGACGATATTAATATAGTAATAAGAACACCCCCACAAGAAAATACTAATAAACATAAATTAGAAGATAGCACAATGGAAAGCATCCAGCAGATAGCTAACTCCATACACCAGAGTATAACTGTAACCATTGACTACCCTTCCAAACACCCTAACAATAGACTACTTGTATTAGACACGGAACTCTGGATTAACACTATAGACGAGAGAGCCCAAATTCTCCACTCACACTATGCTAAACCCATGGCCTCCAAATACCTGATACTCAAAAACTCAGCAATGTCCAGTAGTGCTAATGTTTTATTTCTGGGGAGTTCCAGAGCTGGTGCAAAGAACATGGGATCACGCACCTGACAGGGGCACCTTACCACACAGCTACCAACGGAGCAGCGGAACGTTTGGTGCAGACCTTCAAACAAGTTCTGAGGAAGACTTCTCTTCTGCCGAAGCGAGCACTTCAAGAGTTCTTGATGCAGTACCGGAGAACACCGACATCCACTGGATTCTCTCCGAGTGAACTTTTGAATCACCGGCAGATACGGACAAGGATTGATTCTCTGCTGCCCTCGCCAGCACACATCGCTCAAGGCAAGCAGTCTAAGGAAGCATATGAGTCTCAGATGACTCCGGACTCGGCAGGTGTCGCTAAGGTTACCAGGCAGTACAAGGCTGGAGATCCTGTGTATGCACTGTACTACGGACCTCGCCGAGACAAAGATCCCCGATGGGTACCAGCAATCATTAAGAAGTCATTGGGTACTCGCTGCTTCAACGTTAAGGTCATACCTCATGGCCCGGAGTTGAGACGACACTGGGAACAGCTGCAACCGCGGTACACTACTGAGGAAGACAATGAACCTGGTGATGCAGTAGACATCATCATCATCATCATCAGGTTTAGCGTCCGTGTTCCACGCTTGCATGGGTTTGGACGGGGGTTTTCCCACTTGAGGCAAGAGTGGTTGTCTTGCTCGCATAGGACTGTCTGGCGGGTTTTCTACAGTTGGATGCCCTTCCTAACACCAACCACATTTACAGTGTGGGGCTGGGAGGTTTTTACCGTGTTGCCTACACGGCCACATTACAGCGTGGACTGTCTGGCGGGTTTTCTACAGTTGGATGCCCTTCCTAACACCAACCACATTTACAGTGTGGGGCTGGGAGGTTTTTACCGTGTTGCCTACACGGCCACATTTACAGCGTGGACTGTGTGTTTTTTTGTCGTGACACCTACACGATCTCATTTGTTTCGGCCTGGATGTTGTGGGACCAACATAGACACTGTTTTTGAATTTACAACAGATCACCCGATGCAGATCTCGGAAATCGTGCTACTAACTCCAAGACAGACCAGACCCAAGACCTTATTACCCGTTCCAGAGTATGGACCAAACAATCGAAGACGGTCCAAGAGAACTCGTAAACCCCCAGAGAGACTTTGCTTTTGATGCTACTTTTGTCGCATCAATTTCGGTGGGGAGGTGTTGTATGGACTGGGAATCGAACTCACAATCTCATTGTTGTATGGACTGTTAAATTCGTTTTATTCAATTTACATGTGCTCACACATTTGCATCTGAATCACGTGACCTGGGCAGTCAGTCAGCGTTGGTATTAAAAACTCGGTCACAGACTGCTGCTGGCACTCACTTACTTTATGTTATTCTGCTACTGTGAGGAGGGGTGTTTTGGTTGTTTCGTACAATACACAAATTATTTGATATAACTCATGTTTTCTCTGCGAGTACCGAGAGGAATACAACAGAGTTTATTGGCGTTGCCGATAGGATTTACCTACATTGCCGATAGGATTTACCTACATTGCCGATAGGATTTACCTACATTGCCGATAGTATTTACCTACATTGCCGATAGGATTTACCTACATTGCCGATAGGATTTACCTACATTGGCGATAGGATTTACCTACATTGCCGATAGGATTTATCTACATTGCCGGGAAATTGTTTATCATAAAAACATGCCGGAACAACAAACAGCGGAGCTAATAAAGTTGTTTAGAGAACAGATGGAACAACAAATACAACAACACAAGAAAGATATGGACACCCTGATAAAACTGTTTGGTGCTCGAGATTCTGAACAACAGAGTTTGTTGGCGTCGCCAGTTGCTTCGACACCAACAGCATTCATCCCACCATTTGCTGCTTTTGATTCAACAACAGAACTATGGCCTGATTACTGGTCAAGATTCTGCACGTTTGTGGCTGCTAACGCTGTACCCGAGCAACGCATGGCACAAGTGTTCCTGACTAATCAGACGGCTGCTATCTACAAACAACTTGAAAATCTGGCTGCTCAACAAAATCCGCCTAAGGATATCAACAAGTTGACAATGGACGAAATTGTTGACTTCATGAAAGAACAGTTCGACCCAAAACTTTTCATTGTGAGAGAACGTTTCAAGTTCTGGAGTGACATGCAACGGAAGCCAGGCGAAACTCTCCAGGAGCTGGCAGCACTATACGTCAGGATGCAGCTACCTGTGATTTTCCTTCGATCACAAATCCACAAGATGAAGCTCTAAGACAGAGATTTATATGTTCTGTCAATAATGAATCTGTGTTGAAGGCTATTTTCAAGAAATAGGATACAGAACAAGATTTCGCCCGTGCTGTCCAAGTTGCCATCGGGACCGAAGACGCAGCAAAGGTTGCCAAGGAAACTGTTTACGGTTCCCAAACCAAGCAAGTCTACAAGGTCCAGCAGAATAAGAACAAGGGTCCTCGAAAGAACCATCAGCAGTCTTATTCCACAGACCAGGAGGTGTGCTACCGATGTGCAAAGGCCCACAAAGCGACAGACTGCCCCTTCAAAGAAGCCAAATGTCATTTTTGTGACAAAAAGGGACATTTGCAAGCGGTGTGTAGAAAGAAACAACATCAGCAACGTAATCATCGCTCACAGAATTACGTGAAAAGAATCACGAAAGCTGAGCTAGTCAAGGCAATCCTTGGTGAAGTTCCCCACGATACTCATAGTTTGAATGTGCCAATAACAATCCAGAACAGACTTTTCACAATGGAATTGGACACAGCTACTACAGGCAATTTTGTTTCCTTGTCAGTTTGGAAACAATTAGGAAAACCGAAGCTGCAAGATGTCAAACATCGGTTTGAATCTGCCAGCAAGCACGACCTGCCCGTTCTGGGAACTTTCATGGGCCAAACCAAGGATCCAACGACCGGTAAACGGAATTCAATACCCTACATCGTCACCAAGATCCCTGATCTTAATTTGCTGGGACGAAACGCTATCCAGACTCTGGGAATTTCCGTGGACAATGCTCTAGGATTGAAAAGCATAGACAGCCAGGCCAAGAGTGAGGGTGCAGAAGTGATGCATCCAAAGACCTCAAATGAGCCCTATATTTCCATGCAACGAGATTGTCACAACATGTGTGATGAATTCCCAGATCTCTTCAAGCAAGAATTGGGATGTCTTAATGACTTCGAACTGGAAGTGAAGTTCAAGTCGGACGCGACACCGGTCTTTCACAAGGCACGCCCGGTCCCGTTTGCTCTTCGTGATGACCTGGCCAAAGATTACGAAGAAGGCATCGCCAAAGGAATCTGGAAGCGAGTACAGTTCAACGAATACGGAACGCCAGTGGTACAGATTCGTAAAGCACATACTTCAGGCAACCTGAAGCCCAAACTACGGATTTGTGGTGACTACTCTGTGGGAATTAATGACCAACTTGCAGATCATCGTCATCCAATGCCACTCCCAGAGGAACTGATGCAGAAGCTCGGAGGTGGATTCGGATACACAAAGATTGATCTTGCTGATGCCTATAATCAGATCAAGCTGGCACTAGAAAGTCAATGCAGGCTTGCACTCACGACTCACCGTGGGGTGCTCCTGCAGGAACGACTCCCTTTCGGAATCAAGTCAGCACCTGGTTACTTTCAGAAGATCATGGAAGATCTGACTCAAGATCTACCTGGTGTGGCCGTCTTCCAGGACGACATGCTCATCAGTGGGAAAGATGCAAACGATCACCTGAACAACCTAAAATGTCTGCTCACACGTCTGTGCGACAAAGGACTCAGATGTCACCGTGACAAGTGCCAGTTTGCACTACCCAGTGTGGAATACCTTGGACACACCTTGTCGGCTGAAGGGATCGCGAAGGGATCCAAGGTCGAAGCAGTTTTAAAGATGCCACCTCCAACGAACGTCTCAAGCTTGAAGTCTTTCCTGGGTTCAGTTCAGTTCTATGGAAAGTTTATCCCAAACCTGGCCAGCATGGCAGAGCCACTCTATTGCCTTACGAAAAAAACGACTACTTGGAAGTGGGGAGATGAAGAACAGTCAGCTTTTGATCAGTCGAAAAATGTGCTTTCATCGGATCGAGTTCTGATACACTTCGATCCAAACAAAACTTTGGGACTGGCTTGCGACGCGTCAAACGTTGGTATTGGAGCAGTCCTGTTTCATCGCTATCCTGATGGAAGCGAGCGCCCAATATCCAATGTGTCCAAGACTCTTACTTCTGCACAGCGTAACTACGGCCAAATTCAAAAGGAAGCCCTGGCCATCATATTTGGCTTGCAGAAGTTCTATCAGTATCTGTACGGACATCAGTTTATACTCGTAACTGACCACAAGCCACTGACATCACTGTTCAGTCCGAGGAAAGGGACGCCACTTCTCGCTGCTAACCGACTAGCACGGTGGGCCCTGTGGCTGAACCAGTTTGACTACACCATCGAATATCGGAAAACAGCGGATCATGGCAATGCAGATGCCCTCAGTCGCTTGCCATTTGGTAATGACATCGACTTTGACAGGAAGGAAAATGGTGAAGACATGGACATGGTGTGCGCCATCAAAGCTCTCAGTCTTCAAGTCCAACCTATCGATGCTAACGTCCTCCGTCAAGAGTCAGGGAAAGATCCAGTGATATCTACAGTGATACGCTACGTCCGTGAAGGCTGGCCACCAAAGAATACTGAGATCAATGACGAAGTCAATAAGTTCCGGAAGTTATCGGATTCACTCAGTATCTGCCACGGATGCCTTATCCATGGATCGAGAGTTGTGATTCCACATAGCTTACAGCCAAAGATCCTCAATCTTCTGCATCTCGGACACTTTGGCATGGAGCGCATGAAACAATTGACAAGGACTGCTGTTTATTGGCCTGGTATCGATGCTGCTATAGAGAAAACCAGTCGACAATGTGATTCGTGTGGTGAACATCAAAACCAGCCATCCAAGTCTCCAGTTCACCTATGGATGTTACCTGAAAAGTCGTGGAGTCGCTTACACCTGGACCACGCAATAAATTCCATGGGCAGTAATTGGTTGGTGATCACGGATGCTTATTCCAAGTTATCCATGCATTCATCCTACGCCATCCGCGTCCTCCAGAGCCACTTTAGATCTGCTTGAAGAAGACTTTCCACACTTCGGATTTCCTCACACGCTAGTCACCGATAACGCACCAACTTTTATTTCTGAGGAGTTCCAGAGCTGGTGCAAAGAACGTGGGATCACGCACCTGACAGGGGCACCTTACCACCCAGCTACCAACGGAGCAGCGGAACGTTTGGTGCAGACCTTCAAACAAGCTCTGAGGAAGACTTCTCTTCCGCCGAAGCGAGCACTTCAAGAGTTCTTGATGCAGTTCCGGAGAACACCGACATCCAGTGGATTCTCTCCGAGTGAACTTTTGAATCACCGGCAGATACGGACAAGGATTGATTCTCTGCTGCCCTCGCCAGCACACATCGCTCAAAGCAAGCAGTCTAAGGAAGCATATAAGTCTCAGATGTCTCCGGACTCGGCAGGTGTCGCTAAGGTTACCAGGCAGTACAAGGCTGGAGATCCTGTGTATGCACTGTACTACGGACCTCGCCGAGACAAAGATCCCCGATGGGTACCAGCAATCATTAAGAAGTCATTGGGTACTCGCTGCTTCAACGTTAAGGTCATACCTCATGGCCCGGTGTGGAGACGACACTGGGAACAGCTGCAACCGCGGTACACTACTGAGGAAGACAATGAACCTGGTGATGCAGTAGACACTGTTTTTGAATTTGCAACAGATCACCCGATGGAGATCTCGGAAATCGTGCCACTAACTCCAAGACAGACCAGACCCAAGACCTTATTACCCGTTCCAGAGTATGGACCAGACAATTGAAGACGGTCCAAGAGAACTCGTAAACCCCCCGGAGAGACTTTGCTGTTGATGCTTCTTTTGTCGCATCAATTTCGGTGGGGAGGTGTTGTATGGACTGGGAATCGAACTCACAACCTCATTGTTGTATGGACTGTTAAATTCGTTTTATTCAATTTACACGTGCTCACACATTTGCATCTGAATCACGTGACCTGGGCAGTCAGTCAGCGTTGGTATTAAAAACTCGGTCACAGACTGCTGCTGGCACTCACTTTATGTTATTCTGCTACTGTGAGGAGGGGCGTTTTGGTTGTTTCGTACAATACACAAATTATTTGATATAACTCGTGTTTTCTCTACGAGTACCGAGAGGAATACAACACTAAGTTTAATATTCTGATCGCAGACTTGGTACGAGTGATGAAGAACGTGTCCCGCATGTGTGACCCAACAGAAATGGAAAGACGCATCCAAAACTTCATCAACCGCATGCAGTTCTCTGACTACAACCAAAGAGACAGAATCAGAGTATCCAAAGGAGCCACGGAGAAGTATAAAACCCTCATAGAACTGGACATGAAAGGAATTTGCCCATTATACAGGAGCAAATCATGGAATAGCTTAGATAGGACTAAACATAAGATAGGGAAAGCCACCTCATGGTACAACAACCAGAGATACCAGAGTGTCATCTTCGTAGATGTTACCTCTGGAGGGAAATTAGCTAACCAATGTAGAAAGGCCTTAAGGAAGACCCACTTAAAGATTAAAGTAGTAGAAAAGCCAGGAACTACCAGAAAATCCCCGATCAGCAAAACATACCTTTTTAAGAAAACCCACTGTACTAATAAGAAATGTGTTATATGTAAAGTAAACCCCCCGATAAACTGTAAAACCAGAAATGTAGTCTATAGCATAAGATGTACAGAGGGTACTTGCAGAAACATGACAACGACATACATAGGTGAGACAGCTCAAAGTATAGGAGAAAGAATAGACCAACACCGGGGGGAATTAAAAGGACGAAAAATCGGTCCAGTACTATACGAACATGCCAGACAACAACATGACGGTAACATAGAAAACATAGAAATTAAAATAATATCTAAACATAGAAATGACCCAACAGGTAGGCAAATCAGAGAAGCAAGCGAAATAGAGCTTAGAAAGCCAAAGCTAAACAGAAAAAAATGAATGGAATAACAACAACACCCAAACAAACAATACTGACTTAAGAAAAATATAAATAAATAAATAAATACATACACCAAACACATAAATAAATAAATACATACACCAAACACATAAATAAATAAATACATACACCAAACACATATAAACACACACTAGTAAACTAAGATAGAATACAATAACTAAAACATGAACACACACGCATGCGCAGAGAAGAAGACAAAAATAAATAAATAGATAAAATTAAAATGGCGTAGAAACTACAATACATACAATACAGCAGGGGAAACATGATAATAGTACCACTGATGATGTTGCAGATGTGCAACGAAAGAACTTTGTTAGACTATATATATGTATTTATATCTGTGTTTTTGACCGTTGGTCAGTCAATGATAAACATTGATGGCCAAATGAATTAACTATGGAGATATAAAATATACAGAAGCGAAAACCAACCAAAGAGTGAGTGTGTTCTGTTATTAATTCTGGCAATATTATTACAACAATATGACCCTCCCCAAGTATATATATATATATATATATATATATATAGTAATAATAATAAATTTGAAGATTAAAATCCAAAGACCACATCTTAAACAAAAAATCTGAGGAAATTTCGGCTTGTAAACATAAATTGCACAAAACTTTCCTGTATTACAGCCCCACTTTATACCTTAACGGATAGTACGAACTGACGCGGATATTTAATGTTTTGATGTGGTAGCTAAGTATATGTTATGTTTATACCATTACTTATTTGTATAGGGGACGTTTCCACGAACCAAAGTATCGTCTTCCTGTCTTCCTCCGGTTGCAACGTTTTTTGAAATATTCACATCTGCGTTCACAGATTGACTTTGTTAGTTTCAGAAGATCCCGTTAATGGTGAAAGCAGCGATTCTTTGCTTAAACTTTAATCTGTTATTTTAATAAATATATATATATATATATATATATATATATATATATATATATGTGTGTGTGTGTGTAAATTTCTGTCCATGAATATGATTGTATATGTATATGTACGTGTGTATAATTATGTGCATCTGTGTGTATGTATCTGTATATTTATATATGTGTTCTTATATACATGTGTGCACATCTGGATATATTTTCAGTGTCTGTTCTAGCTCTCTCAGTACAGATCCCACTGAGGTGAAGCTGTTTATATATTTTGAGGTCCATAAATGAAATACCAGTGAAATACTGGGGTTGATTCTTCCTGTTTGTCATTGTCTGTCTGTCTACTCTTCTCCTTCTCTTTCTCTCTCTATCTATATGAGCGCGAAACTTGCCTCTAAATTGGACAAACCCGTCCAACCCATGCTAGCGTGGAAGATAGACATTAATCGATGAAGATGATGATTTCTAGGGATTGTAACATTATTACCACAACAGAAGTCTGATGAGCTATTGATTTTAGAGTCAGGCTAGATCGAACCTTGAGCTGATCGATAGCAAAACGTGCTTCACTGCTCAATAAACGTAATGAAGACATGACAAACCTTCCTTTATATATATATGTATATATACACACATATATATTTCTATTGGTGCTTTAAGATAGCGACATATATATAAATGTACGTATTGTATATTTAATAATATACTGTATGTTTAGTTAAAAACACTTTGAAGGCCTTTTGCTATGAGGTTAAGGCAGTAACTATAGTCACACACCTGGCTTCAGCAAAACCAAAGGGAAATAACCAACGATTGTTTCTCACTTTTTAATGGTTATCAAGGTTATATATCCCCTATTTTTGCTGTGAGCTGTATAAGGTGGATTCTTATAGAATTCCAATTATGTTTATGCGCTGTTTAAACTCATTAACATACAGGTTGCCTGAAGCTAGGTATGTGACGTCTGTCAATATCTTAAATTTATAGCGCAAGGCCTTCAAAATGATTTTGGATAAACATACAGTATATTATTAAATATACAATACCTACATTCATATATATATATATATATATATATAAAACTGAGGATGTATGTGTGTGAGTTTGAATCCCTAAAATTCGAGAAGTACCCAACCGATTTTTTTCAAACTTTACATGTGTAATACTTATATTTCAGGAGTGTTATGCACATTAAAAAATTCAACTTTTTCAACCCCTAGAGC
>OZ024744.1:45946636-45979136 GCA_964016885.1 Eledone cirrhosa | reverse complement strand
CACTATGTCTGATAGTCACTAAAACTAACTACTATACTGTATATTAGATAATGTAGTCCTAGATACACTATGTCTGATAGCCACTAATACTAACTATTCTATTATACACTAGCATTAAAGCCCAGCGTTGCTCGGGGTCATTAAGTTACCAAAGTTAGGTTGCACCACCCTTTTTATGGTAGCACTTTTTTTTCTGCCAGGCACTGGGTGAATGAATTGCAGACCTGGAAGCATGAGCTGCGCCAGCAGTGACAATTGTAGTTTCTCCTATGGATATTATCTCTGTGCAAAAAACTGTTGAAATTTATTGTTTCACAGTACTTGCGCAACACGCACGTAGACGATGCCAGCCGAACAACAGAGCTGCGATGGAGTTGTTCCGCATGGTTGTCTGTGTGTTTTCTAAATTTAAGACAGTAGGGAGGGTTGTGATATGAGGGAGAGTTAGCTGCTGTTTCTAGCAGGTTTAGTGACCTCATAGAAGATATGTTTTCTAAATTTAAGACAGTAGGGAGGGGTGTGATATGGGGGAGAGTTATCTGCTGTTTCTAGTAGGTTTAGTAACCTTATAGAGGATATGTGTTTTCTAAATTTAAGACAGTAGGGAGTGGTGTGAACGGACAGTATCACCATCAAGCTTGGAAAGAGAAAGTAGCAGAAAGTATGAAGTTGTATAGATTTTGAATGGTAGTAGAAAGAGTTCAGCAGTTTAAATGAGAGAGAAAAATCGTAAAATATTGAGTTTTATCTATTTTTTGCGTAATTGTGAGTGAAATTGAAAAAATGATCTGCGTCAAGACGGAATCGAAACTATTTCGAATACTGAATTGTAAATTTCAATTGAAGAAATTCTATATCGTAGGTTTCTATAACGAAGGAGCATGACCACACACTGAGCTTTATAGATTATGATTAGATAATTTAGTCCTAGATACACTGTCTGATAGTCACTAATACTAACTACTGTACTGTACATTAGATAATGTAGTCCTAGATAAACTATGTCTGATAGCCACTAATTCTAACTACTGTACTGTACATTAGATAATGTAGTCCTTGATACACTATGTCTGATAACCACTAATACTAACTACTGTACATTAGATGATGTAGTCCTAGATACACTATGTCTGATAGTCACTAATACTAACTATGGTAGTGTACATTAGATAATGTAGTCCTTGATACACTGTCTGATAGCCACTAATTCTAACTACTGTACTGTACATTAGATAATGTAGTCCTTGATACACTATGTCTGATAACCACTAATACTAACTACTGTACATTAGATAATGTAGTCCTTGATACACTATGTCTGATAGCCACTAATTCTAACTACTGTACTGTACATTAGATAATGTAGTCCTTGATACACTGTGCCTGATAGCCACTAATACTAACTACTGTACATTAGATAATGTGGTCCTAGACACTATGTCTGATAGCCACTAATACTAACTACTATACTGTATATTAGATAATGTAGTCCTTGATACACTGTGCCTGATAGCCACTAATACTAACTACTATACTGTACATTAGATAATATAGTCCTTGATACATTGTGCCTGATAGCCACTAATACTAACTACTATACTGTACACTAGATAATGTAGTCCTAGATACACTATGTCTGATAGCCACTAATACTAACTACTATACTGTACATTAGATAATATAGTCCTTGATACATTGTGCCTGATAGCCACTAATACTAACTACTATACTATACACTAGATAATGTAGTCCTAGATACACTATGTCTGATATCCGCTAATACTAACTACTGTACATTAGATAATGTAGTCCTAGATAAAATATGTCTGATAGCCACTAATACTAACTACTACACTGTACATTAGATAATGTAGTCCTTCATACATTATGCCTGATAGCCACTAATACTAACTACTGTACTGTACGCTAGATAATGTAGTCCTAGATATACTATGTCTGATAGCCACTAATACTAACTACTATACTATACACTAGATAATGTAGTCCTAGATACACTATGTCTGATAGCCACTCATACTAACTACTATACTGTACAATAGATAATGTAGTGCTAGATATAGTCACTAGTATATACGTAGTTCTCAGGGAGATTCAGCGAGACAAAACGTATTACATGGCCTCCTTTTTACATACATATAGAACCCATAACATATTATAATGTGTCTGGGTATTTCATTGACACGTGTACCGTTGACATTGTTCTCAGGGAGATTCAGTGTGACAATAATGACTGGTATAACATATTATTTTTGCCAGTTGGGTAATATAAAACAATGAGAAATAAAGTGTCTTGTTCAAGGCCCCAACGTACATACCACCCGGTCTGAGATTCGAACTCACGAACCATACGTTCGTGAATTACGCGCTATCACCGCGTAAACCCAGTTTCCTCCACACAAAATACACCAGAATAATTTAATCCGGATTAATTCACAAGCAAGATTTACAATAAGACGCTGAGACTGATCTCCCTTGGCTGACTTTAAAATCTTTTTTTCTTCCATTAGAAATTAATTTGTTTCATGTCCGACTGAAAGACTCTGGTAGTATTATTACCTGTCTTGGGTTAAATTGATGAGGAATTTTGAGGTATTTATAACAATTATTAATTATTTCATTACTGAGATATCATTTGAAGGATTTACTGAAGTTTTTGATTATTAATTATTTTATTAGTAACTTAACATGTGGTTCTTGTATTAAATTATGTTTGAAGATTTTAGGAAGAAGTAGGGTTAGGGTGTCAGACTCCATGTGTTGCGGCCCTTTATGGTCTTAGTTGACACAATTTAAAATACTTTTCCACCATCAATTGTTAAAAAACAAGTTAAAATCATTTAGTCGTCCATTCGTAAAGTACGTTACACTTTAGTTACATATACATCTACTGTGTTATATATACACACATCTACTGTGTTACATACACACACACATCTACTGTGTTACATACACACATATCTACTGAGTTACATACACACACATCTACTGAGTTACATAGACATCTACTGTGTTACATACACACATCTACTGTGTTACATACAGACACATCTACTGTGTTACATACACACATCTACTGTGTTACATACACACTCATCTACTGTATTACATACAGACATCTAGTGTGTTGCATACAGACACATCTACTGTGTTACATACACACATCTACTGTGTTACATACACACATCTACTGTGTTACATATACACACATCTACTGTGTTACATACACACATCTACTGTGTTACATACACACACATCTACTGTGTTACATACAGACACATCTACTGTGTTACATATACACACATCTACTGTGTTCCATACACACATCTACTGTGTTACATACACACACATATCTACCGTGTTACATATAAACATATCTACTGAGTTACATACACACACATCTTTAACGAAAGGTATAAATGAGAAAGAAATGGTTATATAATGGGTAGTATGGTAATATGTATAGAATAGATATGTTGGTTATTTAGTTGTTATGATAATAACAATGTTTGTAGAAGAGATAACATAAATAATAGGAATAATAACGTGAATATAATATAAAGAATATAAAGGATATAAGAATATATGATTTGATTTATATAGTTTACTTCACGTGAATTAAAAGGTACAAATAAACAAGTTACCATAAGTTGCAAAGATTGACAATATTATTTTGTTGTTGAAGTGTAGGTTGTTGTAGTCTGTTGTTGTTGGTGTTAACAAGGCGAGTTACAGATAATTGTTGTTGTTGTTGGAATTCGTGGTAATAGTTGTTAGACCGTGTTAGTTAGAGAGAGATGAGATATAGTTCGTATATCTCTGAATGGTCTGTAGTAACTGAGAAATACCGTGAACTGCATATCTTCCACATTTGTGCTCTGTATAGTAGGGTTCGAATCGCTCTGGGCATATCTGTAGACTTCATTGGGTCTGTTGAATAGTAGTGAATCTTTACATAGCTTGTTCTGTAGTGGGGTGATCCGATGTCTCTGACTGTAGACCACTGGGTGTCTATTTATAGCAGTATATCCTTACATATTTAGTTGTATATCCTATCACTTCGATGTCTCTGTGTGGAATGGCTTGTACATGGTCTGCATATAGCTGTCACTTCCTGTCCCCCCAACCTGAACTTGTTAACACAATAAATGTGGTGACCTAAAATTTAACCTTTAGGTATCACCCGAAGTTCAAGGCGCGGACAGATTTCGCTACACATCTACTGTGTAACATACTCACATCTACTGTGTTACATAGACATCTTCTGTGTTACATACACATCTACTGTGTTACATACACACACATCTACTGTGTTACATACACATCTACTGTGTTACATACTCACATCTACTGTGTTACATACACACACATCTGTGTTACATACACACACATCTACTGTGTTACAAACTCACACATCTACTGTTACATACACATACATCTACTGAGTTACACACACACATCTACTGTCTTACATACACACATCTACTGTGTTACATACACACATCTTCTGAGTTACATACACACACATCTACTGTGTTACATACACATACATCTACTGAGTTACACACACACATCTACTGTCTTACATACACACATCTACCGTGTTACATACACACACATCTACTGAGTTACACACACAGATCTACTGTGTTACATACACACACTTCTACTGTGTTACATACTCACATCTACTGTGTTACATAGACATCTACTGTGTTACATACACATCTACTGTGTTACATACACACACATCTACTGTGTTACATACACACACATCTACTGTGTTACAAACACACACATCTACTGTTACATACACATACATCTACTGTGTTACATACACACATCTACTGTGTTACATACACACACATTTTCTGAGTTACATACACACACATCTACTGTGTTACATACACATACATCTACTGAGTTACACACACACATCTACTGTCTTACATACACACATCTACTGTGTTACATACACCCATCTGCTGTGTTACATACACACACATCTTCTGAGTTACATACACACACATCTACTGTGTTACATACACACACATCTACTGAGTTACACACACAGATCTACTGTGTTACATACACACACTTCTACTGTGTTACATACACACATCTACTGTGTTACATGCACACACATCTACTGTCTTACATACACACACATATACTGTGTTACATACACACGCATCTACTGAGTTACATAGACACACTAGTGTGTTACATACACACACATATACTTTGTTATATACACACATCTACCATGTTACACACACACACACACATCTACTGTGTTACATACCACATCTACTGTGTTATATACACACATCTTCTGAGTTACATACACACACATCTACTGAGTTACACACACACACATCTACTGGGTTACACATCTACTCATACATATTCATAAATAGACACACAATACAAAATAATTATTACATACACACACATCTATGTAATGATTGAGGAAGGGAGGCGCTGGTGAAACGCTATAGCGATGTGTGTGTTGCGTACCTTTAGGGTTTAGCAGCTTCGTAGCCTTTTTGAAGATTTTATTATAATTATGAACCTTGTATTTCAATTAATTATGAATAATATTGAGCTATTTATCACAATTGTTAGTTAATTACTAACATAGTAACTTAACATATGGTTTTATATAGAATTTTGTTGGAAGACTTTAATTTAGATAGGAACCATTTCCATAGAACGAGAACCAATTTTGGCTGGGTTTCTACCAAAAGGGTTAATGAAGAATTTTGAACAATTTACTAAAATTATTAATTATTTCATTACTAAGATAATGTGTGAATACACAATTATATGTGTGTGTGTATATATATATAACCCATATATATATAGTATACAAAAGATGTAGTGGGATTATGAGTAGTCTTAAGACAAGTCTGTCCAGATAGCTGCACTGTAACTTACACTTATTGGGACTGTGTGTTGGCTAGCAGGCCTGTAATTTGGATATCTAGCTGGTCCATTATGAGGGAGGTCTGGTTAGTTGGCAGCACCATGCCTTACTTGTGGTATATGTGTGTATAGAAATAAATTAATGTATATGTATAACTGTCCATCTATATGTATACATGTATGTTTAGGTATGTGTTTACATGCATATATAATTTTCAGATGTATACACGTAAGAGTATATATATCTTTATATATGTATATTTATAAATATATAAACAGACATATGAGTGTATATATATATATATTTATATATCAATCATCTTTTAATATATATATATATGTATATATAAAATATATACAGGGTCTCCCCCAAAAATGTATACACACTTCAACTACAGTCTATGTAAATACACTGTGTATACATATTTTAGGGACACCCTGTATATATATACATATGTAACGTGACTCCTACTATTATTGGTTGTACAGATTGTCACAGATATATATAATGAAATTATTGTGTACAGTGCTCAGGTGCACTACAACTCATCAAAGGTGCATGTATAATACATAGAATAATGTACAAATGTCAGGAAAATGAACAGTGTATGAGTCATGATATAATAATAATAATAATAATGAAATATTGTGTACAGTGCCCAGGTGCACCACGACTCATCAAAAAGTGCATGTTCAGTACATAGGGCAATGCACAAACATCAGTAAAATGAACAGTGCACGAGTCATGATACACACGTGTGCATGTGTATGGAAGGGGTACATCAGGAGTAGTTTTGGCGTATTTCGGGAAGCATGAGTGTCTTAAAGGATGCAGTGTCTCGGCAGCTAACAACTGATGCAGGCAGTTTGTTCCATACTTCAGCAACTCTGAGCGTGAAAAAATGTTTACGAAAGTCATGGGAGCTGTGCTGTTTTCTGATTTTGTAGGCATGTCCACGTGTGTTAGACACATGGAGATCAAAAAGGTGCTCAGGGTTGCAATTGGCGAGATGGTTAATAACTTTGTGGGTATTCACCAAGTTCATTGCCAGACGTCGGAGCTTCAATGAATCCATGCCCAGAGAAGCAAGGCGTTCAGAGTATGGTAGGTGTTTGATGGAGGGTATGCGCTTGGTTGCACATCTCTGAACAGTTTCCAGGAGGTCAATGTTCTGAGCAAGATAGGGGTTCCAAACTGATGATGCGAATTCCAAGTGTGGTCGTACTATAGCTGTATACAGTTTTAAATAGATGGCTGGAGAGCGGCTAACAAAGGTCTTGCTGAGTGATGCCAAGACACCCTCGGCCTTCTTGACAATCTTAGAGACATGCTTTGTCCAACGCAAATCGCTGCTGACAGCAATGCCCAGGTCACGTTCACAAGAGGACTTTTTGATATCAGTGGGATTTTTCCTTCCAAAATGCATGGTAGTACACTTGTCCACAGCCAGCTTCAGTTGCCAGTCTGTGATCCATTGCTGCATTGTATCCAGGTCTGATTGTAGGAAAGAGTTGTAAATTTCAGGATCAGTCCTTTTGATTTCAAGGTACAGCTTGATGTCATCTGCATATTTCAGTACCGTGGCATTCTGTAAGTTGGCATCTATGTCATTAATATATGCCACAAACAAAATGGGACCAAGAACAGATCCCTGTGATACACCAGATGACATCTCATATGGTGAAGAATGCTGTCCTAGAACCGTGACTACTTTTTTCGGCTGAGAATGAAGGATTTCAACCAGTCAAAAAGATCATCCCTCACACCCATTGCAGAGAGTTTTGCCATAAGTCTTTTGTGTGGTACAGAATTAAAAGCCTTAGCAAAGTCAAGGTAAACAACATCCACCCATGAGCCGCTGTCAGTGATGTCTTCAAGGAACTCGATAAGCTGATCGCAGCAGCTGGAGTTAGGGATAAATCCAAATTGTGAGAGCTCCAGAAGTTCCAAAGTATTTCTCTGACAGGATTCCATCAGTTTGGCCATACAGCTAGTAAGACTGACTGGACGATAGTTGACAGGTGACATGCGGTTTCCCTTTTTGAACAGGGGAATGAGACTGGCAGTTTTCCACTGCTTCGGAGTAGCACCATTGTTGAGACAGTATTGAAAGAAGAAAGAAAGCTGGCGCAAAAGGAAATACCTGCCACGTTTGAGAAGCAGGTATGTCACACCATCAAGACCAGGGGAGGCATAGTTGCGCTTATTCTTAAGGTGACGTCGCAACATTGCAGGTGTAAATTCCATAGTTGTTATGGAATTTGATGTTAGAGATGGTGGAGATGGTACATTCTGGTTTTCAACAGTAAAAATACTTGCATAGCACTCAGCAATGAGTTCTGCACATTCTTTGGGATCGTCAGTGATCTGGCTTGTGTGGGGATTTCGAAGAGGACCAACTGGAGAGTGAGGTCTCAGCTTTGAATGAACATATTTCCAGAACACCTTACTGTCAAGATTGGTTGCTATGCACTGTTCAAATTCAAGCACTGACTTCTTTGTCACTTGCTTGAGATGGTTAGAAGATTTATTCCGCTTTTTTCTGTTGGCATCTGATTTATGCAGTTTATATTCCCGTTCAGCGTTCCGACGTTCTTTCCTGGCAAGTCGAACCGCTGAAGTTTCCCAAATTGCACTTTTGGGGCGGTTATTTTTCCGCTTACGTGGCACCGATGCTGCACACGCTATCCATATTGAGTCCAGGATGCTCTGGAGTATAGTGTTCACATCTCCAGAGTTATACATCTCATGCCAGTTTGGGCGCTGTAGCTCAGTGCAGTACAAGTTCCAATCTGCCCTCTTCCAATCAAAGCAAGCAGATTGGAGATGGCTCTGGTTTTTGTTGCTGCCCTCAAGTGCCAGATTGGCAATGATCATAGCATGATCAGAGTCACCTAGAGGTTCCTCAGTAGTACAACTGATAACCACTTCAGGAGTAGTGGTGAAGATCAGGTCCAAAGTGTTGTCACCTCTTGTTGGAGAGGTGACTACTTGTGACCAGTTTGAGTCCAGCACTAGTTCAAAGAAATCGTTTGCACCTTGTGGCCAACGAAAGGTTTCCCAATCGATCTCAGGATGATTGAAGTCACCTGCAATAAACACATAAGTGGCTGTTTTCTTGGCAGCAACTCTGAGGATATCGCAAAGCTGTGTGTCCTGATGGTAGTTTGGGGGGCGATAAACAACACCAAGCAGAAGTGTTGACATGGTCATACGTATGTCACAGAAAAAAACTTCTTCCTGTGATTTGTTCAAATCAACGCAAGGAATTACCGAAAAGTTTGAACGAACGTAGACCATCACACCACCACCACGACGATTAATGCGGTCCTTGCGGAAAAGGTTGTACCCAGTAATGCTGAAAACCCCATCACAGAGTAAGGAATGTGCCCATGTTTCTGTGACTGTGATGAAGTCAGGGTCGATGCTTCTGACGTAGGATTCAAACAGATGTATCTTGTTGCATAAACTGCGAGCATTTAAGGACAACAATTTGTACCCTGCTCGCAGTTTATGATGGTGTGTAGAGGGTGGCAGGTTGTTCTGGTTTAGTTTCCCAGAGTTGTAGCAGTTTTTACATTGCCAGTTATTGTGGGTAGATCACACTCAGACCAGCTGGTATCTCTCTTCCACGTTTCACCAGCCTTGACAAACCTCCAGATCTGCCCATCATCACGCAGACTAAAACTTTCATGTTGTGCTGAATTCCGATTCAAGGAAGCTGCAGTACGGAGCTTTGGACGTACATGGGGTGGTAGGCCTGGGCGTGTTCGGAAGGTAATCCGATCTTCACGCCCAGCTTTAACAGAGGCCAGATGGTATGAGGTTGCCTCAGCAGGGTCCGAAAAAGACAGCCTGATGAGTCTGGGCTTTGGACCAGGTCGACCAAGGCGGAGAGCACCCTTTGGGGGAACACAGCCTAGGTCTTTGGCTGAGCTGGCAGCAAATGCCTGAAGATTAGCCTTGTCCTCTGGTACACCAATGGCAATCACTTCATGGGTAGCAGATTCCGCAGTCCTTTCAGTGTGGCCAGATACGGCAAGAGTTACAGGGAGATTCTTTAGCAAGGCATTCCGATAAGACCCCTCATTGTGGGGTCCTACTGGAATGATTGCCTTTATTCCTGTTACTTCCCTTCTTAAAGTAGAAATCATTAGTTGCAATTCTGCAAAATCTGTACTGGTCGGTTGTTGTTGTTGCTGTTGTTGTTGTTGGTGATGATGATGTTCCTCCACGGGAATGGTAGGGGAAGACACAGTCGCCGATTGTTGGTGTTGAGATGTACTGGGAGCGGAAGAAATGGGTTGTTGATGTTTCTGATGTTCTCCCACAGGAATAGCAGTAGAAGCCAGTGTCATAGGTTTTTTCCGTTGTTCAGTAACAATGGTAGAGGAAGACACAGTCATTGGTTTTTGTTGTTGTTGTTGTTGTTTTTCAATAACATTAGTGGAGGCAGGCACTGAAAGGACCAGGATTTTAGCTGGACCATCTCCCAGATTCCATCCATCATAGCATTATGATGTCTCTTTTTTTGGCCTGGGATCTTCCGGAAGCCTGTGGCGCATTGAAGGCAGACAGAGATGTGACAGGTTCCACATTCGACCCAGCGATTACGGAACGAGTTTTCGGGTTCCGCACAGATATGGCAGATGTGGTTTTCTGGGCAATGTTCTATTTTGGAACATCGACCAGTTTTGTCGCATACTTCATCGATGGATATCACCATGGCAATTTTGTTATTTCTACCTATCCGTAGAAAAACACAGAATGTAAACAATATAGGTTTAGCGCACTTGATTACGATAGAAATAAATGTGTTTTTTTTTGTTTTTTTTTTGTGTATTTTGTTTCCGTTTTCATAAATGTTGTGTGTGTACAGAAGAGTCTGTGCATGTAAACAAATAAATATGCTGCGTAAGTTAAATGAAACGTACTGTAGAAGGCAACAGTTTATTAACAGCGAAATAACGTTTTTTTTTTTTTTTCCCTGATACTGCTTCTTTATAATAAACTTTCAATAATATTTTTCAAATTATTAACTTTCAGCTGCTAGTATAAATATATAATTAAAAGGTGTATGTGGGTTAGAAGCGAAGTCAATGTTCAGAGATATTTTACCAATGTACGTAAGATTGGCCGGTATAGTGTCTCACACGAAATAGTGTGGTTTTTTTTCACGTGTGTGTATATGCATATGGTATATATCTGTATATAAATCTGTGTGTATATTGTTGTTTATATGTTTTGTGAAGTATTTACTGCGATCCCAAAGGGATGTAGTGATTTGTTTGTTTTTTTCCCTTTTTCCCCGTCCATCTCCACACGTGGTTTGTTGGCGAAAATCAAGTCAAATTAAATATACTTCGTTAAAATAATTCTATGTTGAAGCTGGTACTAGTTGTCAGGGAACAGTCAGAGTAATTGTAATAATGAATATTGTAATCCATCTGACATGTGTTTAAAGGGCAGTTTTTGGTGAAAATATTATATTTTGTTTGGTCAAGACGTGGTCAAGCGACCTTCCTTGTCGCCATCTTGGTCATATGATGAAAATATTTATTTCGACCAAGATTGAATATTTAATGGAATTAAGTGGAATTAGGAAATAAGACAATAAAACAGTGAAATGAAGACATAAGAGGTAGATAGAGTAAAAGAAGAGAGGGGAGAGAGAATTAACACAGTTTTGTCTTTCTATCTCTCTCACTCCTCCTCCTTCCATATATTATTGTCTCTTACTACTCCTCATAAAAGCAGGTCTGACGCTTAGTCTGAATTATATCTACTTATGTAGGTTTAACTCTACCAAGATTACCGAATCACTGCTCGAACTTGGTGCTTCTGAAACTAAGTTATTGTGTTAGCAGATGTTGGATGAGAATCTTCAATAAAAATGTAGAGAAGCAAGGCGATAGATCTTTCTTTTTGTTTGTATTGGAATTAATTTTTCCGTGTTTTCTTTTCTTTTGCTTGTAAATACAACCCACGTGTTGTAAGAGTGGTTGAGTTACTGCAGTGTTAATGCTTCAGTGTGTGGAAGCCAGGTTAACAGAGCATATGTGGAGTTGTAGCATGGTCAGGAATTTTAGCTGACCTCCGAGTCTGCTGAGGATCTTCCACAGTCCATCCCTACTAACTGTATCAAATGCCTTCGTCAGGTCAATGAAGGCAGCGTACAAGGCCATATTTTTCTCTCTAGTCCCTATCAGACACAATGTATGACGCACGTTTGTCGTACTTAAAATAAAGAAATTATGTACAAGGGCAGATAAGCTGACCTACGGTATATCTCGATTACCTCCCTTGTCCTACAAATTTAAAACACATAAAAATATTTTCGCAAACTTTGTGAATAAAAATGAAAATTTATTGAAAGACGTATTTATACATACTGGCATAGAAATATAGGTAAATGATATAAATATAGCTAACTAATTAGAAATATAGGTAATTAATTATATATATATATAGGTATGGTTGTGACAGGGGGTGGGGCTGCGTTATTGAAATATACGCTGACTACAGCACATTTCTTCCAGAGAGAGTGAGAGAGAGGAAATAAGAAAGAGATATAGAGGAAGTATCGACCCCAGTATTGGACTGGTACTCTTTTTATCGACCTCGAAATGATGAAAGGCAAAGTTGACCTCGGCGGGATTTGAACTCAGAGAGAAGAGAGCTGGAATGAATACCTTAAAATATTCTATCTGACGTTCTAACGACTCTGACAATTCGCCGGCTACACACATACACATATATATATGATGGCTCCCCCCTCGTTATCGAGTATGGCCATTGCACGATAAAAAAAACATAATAATAACAATAATAATAATAATAACAACAATAATAATAACGATAACAACAACAATAATAATATACATATATATATACACACGCGCACATACATAACACATCTACACACACACACGTGTGATAGCAATTAACAGTGCTGCTATCGAATGTGGCTTTTTAGCCCAGCCAATGTCTTGCACAGAGTTGGCAACCAAAACATTCACTGGGAATAGCCGGCTGTGGTTGGTGTTCATGTACTTTTGCATGTCGTTTGAGCCCTCCTGCTGATTTACATTCTCTACCACATACTTGACAAGCATGGTGAGTAGCATCTCCAACAGCAGCTTGGTCTTACTTTATGACTGCGAAGATGACTTTCGAGTCCACCTTTGCTTAGGCAGAGTCTCGCACAGACGCTGCATGTCAGCGTCATAGGAGGACCTTCGCCGTCTGGAAATGCAATAGCAATGCTCTTCCTCTCATCCCTTTTTACTTTCTCGTATGCGATTCGAGATGCCTCAAAGGCAACTTTCCCCTCATATACAGTCTTTCTCTATTTATTACAATCAGCAGCAACATTTTCCCATGTATCAGCAGAGATGTTAGCGTCTTTCAAAGAAGCTTTCAAGGAATCCTTATACCTCTTTTTGGGTTTATACTAACAGTGTATTCCGGCGTTGCACGGGTAAGAACATTGGTAATAGCACCTCCAATGATAAACGTTTATTTGTGAGTGCCTGTTAAATATACCGACAGAGGAAACTTGTTTTATTTGGAGAAAATTAAGAAGTTGAAAGTACAGTTTAGCTACCTACGTGCATTGTTCATAGAAATATTGTTGAGCCCCTTCTTTTCATACTCCTCTATTTTGGCCTTTTGGCGTAAATGTGAAAGAGAAAGTCACAGGTTAAGTTGGCAGAAGGTTCCAGTGTCATAGCAGTAAGGCTTAGGCTACTTACCTCAAAAGTTCATTCGCACTCTTTCCACTAAGTTACTCTTTCTCTCTATCCCTCTCGGTGCAGTCCCTTGCGAATTTCTCACGTAGGCCTGGTGTAGATTTACACCCGATCCATCTACCCGATGCACATGTCCGCTTTGTACAGCTTTTGGAGGAAGGAGTGACCAGCAGTACGTTGTTCGGTATTAATACGAAAAGGTGTAGCAGAGAATCCCGCGTGAACTAACAGCTCGGGAGGAAACTGCTTACCTGGAAGATTCATGCGCCATCGTTCTTATCAATGCTCCGTTTAGTTGGTATTTGTTGGTCTACTGTTAGATGAATGGCGCACAAAGGGTTAATGTTTATTGGCAAGAAGTGCAACAGGGCTGGCTTGCCTCGCTTATATTATATATTAAAATAACAGATTAAAGTTTAAACAAGGAATCGCTGCTTTCACCCTTAACAGGATCTTCTGAAACTAAAAAAAATCAATCTGTGACCGAAGAAGTAAATATTTTGAAAAACGTTGCAACCGAAGGAAAACAGGAAGACGATACTTTGATTCGTGAAGATGTTCCCTGGCAATGAACGGAAAAAAGCGAAGATAATACGTTGTTATGTGGAGCGGTGACAACAATTACACGTAAAGACAAAACCACGTTTATGGTATAAATGGAGTCGTAGACTAATATACTATTTAGGAAACTGAATGATTCTCGGTTTCTGAGTTCAGAATAATGTAAATAAATTAGTTGAACGAAAATGACAGAGATTATTAGAAATATAAAAGTAATAATAATTAAATATATGCATACACACATTTACACACGTGCATATGCGAAAACACACACCATGCTTGCATATACATGCACGTACACATAAACACATGCACACGGACGTAAACGGGTGCGACACATATACCCGCACACGTACGAGCGTATACACCAAATACACATATAAATATATGTTTGTGTGTATGTATACATATAATTATATATACATATATAAATATACACGCATAAATGCGTATAGAACGCACACTCACACATACCTACCGGTAAATACACATATGTTCACCAAACGTACATATACCAAACCCTTATGTACACATATACACACCATACATACGTGTAAACACACCCATATATACACATATAAACACATACATGTGTGTGTATATATATGAGAGAGAGAGAGAGCGCAGTTGTAATGGATAACATCAGTGCTATTTCTAGCAGTTAGAGAGACTACGTAGAGGTTCTCTTATTGATATATAATTGATATTTTGCTGAGTCATACTTTCTGATTTACAATAAATTAAATACGATTGGAACTGTGTCTGAAGGTATTAAATTATATCAGGGACTTTTAACGTATGACACCGGTACGAGAGTTGATACATTCCCAACGATACCGCGTACCTGCTGTCTTCATTATAACTTTAGCATTTCGGGGTGGTGGATTGGCAGTATCGGTAGAGGGTCGGACGCCATGCTTTCCAGCATAGTTACGTCCCTTTACGATCTGAGTTCAAATCCCGCCGAGGTTGACTTTGCCTGTCATCCTTACGGGGTCGATAAAATAAAGTACCAGTAATGCACTGGATGATTGCTGGGCGATATCCAATTTTAGCGGCCTAAATGCCGCTTACTTGCTGTAGTTGCTGCTTACTTCAATGTATGAGGCTATTCCAACAAATTTACATTCCCCTTTTTTTAGCCGTTAAAAGAAATATAGATTTATTTAGTTTTTTTTTTGCGATTTATTTGCCACTGGGGCATAGATTTCTTTATTTGCCCCTTTTTTGTTTGTTTTTTGGTATAAATCTTTAAAAAAATTATAATAATTCTTTATTATTATTTTCTTTTTCTGTAAATAATTATTTTTCTATATATCTCAAACCGTGCCAAACACCACATCTGTCCATCTGTAAATTTAAATGACTGTTCTTTCATACTTATCCTCTTCAACTACACATGGATATTTGTCTTACTGTGGAGAAGGAATTAGAAAAAGTTTTATCAAAATTCACTGCTATTCGGGAACATACAAAGCGAACTTTGGATGACATACCAACTTCTGTTGATAATATAAGGAAAGAAATCAGTGAAGGTATTTATTACATTTTGATTGCATTTTTATTACAACCAGTAATACTTACTATTATACCGAGGGGCCCTGCCCGTTCGGGAAAGGCTCTACAGACACGGATTCCGGGACGGAAACCCCTTGGAAAAGAAATGTCCCAGATGCGTTTGCAACGAGGAAACTGTGGGGATATGTCGCCGGCCAACAAATGGTCCTCTTCTTCCGATACCACTTCGAAAGAAGGATCAAGGTGGAGAAAAAGGCACTCAGTCCCAGCCAATTCCATGAAGGATGGGTGGAAGTAGCAATAATGGCCCGTGTAAGTGGGCCATCTCTCTATATCGGCTTGTACAGGTAAGAGAAGAAGGGAGCATCCCCCTCTCTCTGTGCTCCCTGGCAGAAAGGTCGCACACTTTCTACGGGGGTGTGTGTGACCCCAAAAGGCTAATAAATCGCCAAAAAACAAACAAAAAAGGGGCAAATAAAGAAATCTATGCCCCAGTGGCAAATAAATCGCAAAAAAAAAAACAATAAATAAATCTATATTTCTTTTAACGGCTAAAAAAAGGGGAATGTAAATTTGTTGGAATAGCCTCATACATTGAAGTAAGCAGCAACTACAGCAAGTAAGCGGCATTTAGGCCGCTAAAATTGGATATCGCTGATTGCTGGCCTTGTGCCTAAAGTAAAAACAATTATAACTTTAGCATAGTTACGTCCCTTTACGATCTGAGTTCAAATCCCGCCGAGGTTCACTTTGCCTTTCATCCTTATGGGGTCGATAAAATAAAGTACCAGTAATGCACTGGGTAATTTTTGGCCTTGTGCCTAAAGTAGAAACAATTATAACTTTAATTAACCTAATTATATCTTGTGTAACAATTACATATATATATATATATACACAATTTACTTTCCCCGACATCAGTCTTACACTGTCATATCTATTCTTACTTTACAATTGTGTCTACTCAGAGTTCCATTACAATCTGTAGTAGTAAAACTACTATTTCACCAGAACATCTGCTATCAGTCATTTATAGACAATATATATATTTTAGACCACATATCAACCTAATATATATATATTTCCTATCAAATCTGTAGCTAAAGACATAAAGTCAGCCTCACTACTTCATTCTGACAAGATATCAATTTATGACTAAAGATGAAGTTACACCAACATTAATGTCATGAAATAAAGCTGATAACATCTTTGAAACTTCTAATTTGATAACAAATAGATTATTTCTTTTGTTAGTAAAAACTAACAACACAACACATTGATTATATGTGAAGGAGGTAAGTTGACAAAGATTTACTTAATGTCTATATTAATGTGTGTAAATAATATAATTATCTGAACCCTCCAGTAATTATATACAAGTGAAAATATATATAACAACATTAGAAAAATATATTTCTTCCTCCACTTTTATATATAGAAAAAAAACTTCCAAACTGAAATGTTGATGTGTTATTTTTCAATCAGCAGATTCCACTATTACATGTGATATAAAATATATTGTTATCATGACTGTCTTTATTATTTAAAATACCTCCGTCTATATTTCAACCACTGGAACAACCTCAAACAAGAAACAGTTGTCACACTCTCAGTTAACATTTTAATGTCAAAAATCGATATAAATGTTATGAGTGTATATAGATATATGTATGTTGTGTGTGTATATATACAGTAATCCCCCGCTATATCGTGGTTCACTTTTCGCGGTCCCGTTACATCGCGAAAAAATTTCTTTGGAATGTATCTAATTCCCTATCGCGGATTATTCGTTATTACATATCTATATTCTTATCGCAGTACGTCTGAATGAAAAGTGTTTAAAATTTAAACTTATTAAATAAGTTTCAATATTATTAAAGTGTATATCGTAAGGAAGGGACATCTTAAGGCTTTAATTATGAACAAATGTTTATATTTTTCATTCCATTACTGTTTTACTGATTGTGTTTTTCTCTAATCTACTACAAACCCTTCATAGATTGATGGCAGATGTGCAGTGTATTACCAAGTGGCTACCGTGGCTGGCAATGGTCCTCATTGGTAAAACTAGTGGTATGATAGTTGGTGGTAGTTCCTATACGATCGTTACTGGTTGTTTTTGGTGTTTAAATACAAAAGTGTGTTTTAATGAGTTTATATGTACTTAAAGCATGTATGAGAGGTATTTTAAGGCTTAAACTATGAAAACAACGGTTGTCTTTGTGGTCTCTCTATATCACGGTTGGTTCTGGAACATATCACGGCTTAGTGGTTAGAGCATTGGGCTTGCAATCGAATGGTTGTGAGTTCGATTCTCGGACCGTGTGATGTGTTGTTTCCTTGAGCAAGACACTTTATTTCATATTATTTACACAGCTGTAGAAATGAGTTGTGATGTCACTGGTGCCAAGCTGTATCAGCCATAGCCTTTCTCTTGGACAACATATATAGTGTATAATATATACTGTACATAGTGTATATATAATATATATATATATAGTGTATATATACTGTGTATAGTGTATAGTTTTTAACTGGTTGATATCCTTCACTCTCAGTCGAAGAGAGGTAGTCACGGTTCTAGGACAGCATTCTTCACTGTATGAGATGTCATCTGGTGTACCACAGGGATCTATTCTTGGACCCCTTTTGTTTGTTGCATATGTAGTGGATAAATGTATTCTTTTGTGGATGAATGATAAAAAGAATAATGCCAGAATTGTGATGTTGACGATGTTTATTTTACAATAACAATATTCACTTGTTGCTACATTGAATATCGAGTAACATTATAGAACCATCTAGGCAATAGAAGGAGCTGGTGTCCTGTGTGCACTTGCTACTTATTGCACCTGAGCAGTGGCCACATACAAAATCTACGTTCTTAGATAGCTTACCTCTAATCCCACTACATCTTTTATGTACCCATAGTTTGCATTTGGGACATAAAATGGAATTTCTACCTACTCCTTTGCTACACACTGAACATGACCATTTCCCAGAGGGCACTTGTGCCCTGTTTTCCTTTCTACATACTAGAATATGTGTATGTAACTCAAATAGTGGTCCCCCATCCTCACTTTGGTCTCAAATAATTGTACCCCACCCTCGCTTTCATCTCAAATAATCTTCCCCCACCCTCGCTTTTGTCTCAAATAATCTTCCCCCACCCTCACTTATTTATTTTTCAGATTTTTTACACCGCCACCCTGCTCTTGATTCACCCCCACCCTCTGTTTATTAAATTTTTCTTATCTCTGGTGAAATATTATTCAAAGTGGTCGCATTCCAGCGACTATTTTCTTTAGACATTAAAAACCATTTTACATGACATAAAAAGTACATTACTAGAAACGCCATATGTTATAAAATAAATAAGATGGGTTGGGGTCTCATTATGTAAACTAAATGACTAATTCTGGATTTCTATCTCTAGTGAAGTTTTACTGATTTTCCACACACCCCACGCTTCTTTCTGGGTCGGTGTATTTAATATAGCAAAAAGTACCTAGTCCACATTGTAAAGTCGTTATGTAGGTGTCATGACAAAAAGCACTCAGCCCATACTGTAAATTGATCTTGTAGGTATCACATCAAAAAGCACCCAGTCTACACTGTAATGTGGTCATGTAAGTGTCAGAACAAAAAGCACCCAGTCTACACTGTAAAGTGGTCATGTAGGTGTCAGAACAAAAAGTGCCCAGTCTACACTGTGATGTGGTCATGTAGGTGTCAGAACAAAAAGCACCCAGTCTACACTGTAAAGTGGTTGTGTAGGTGTCAGAACAAAAAGTGCCCAGTTTACACTGTGATGTGGTCATGTAGGTGTCAGAACAAAAAGGACCCAGTCTACACTGTAATGTGGTCATGTAGGTGTCAGAACAAAAAGTGCCCAGTCTACACTGTAAAGTGGTCATGTAGGTGTCAGAACAAAAAGTGCCCAGTCTACACCGTGATGTGGTCATGTAGGTGTCAGAACAAAAAGCACCCAGTCTACACTGTAAAGTGGTTGTGTAGGTGTCAGAACAAAAAGTGCCCAGTCTACACTGTAAAGTGGTTGTGTAGGTGTCAGAACAAAAAGTGCCCAGTCTACACTGTAAAGTGGTTGTGTAGGTGTCAGAACAAAAAGTGCCCAGTCTACACTGTAAAGTGGTTGTGTAAAGTGTCAGAACAAAAAGTGCCCAGCATACACTGTAAATATGGTTGGCATTAGGAAGGGCATCCCTACGTGTAAACAAAGACAGAAACAGTTCTGTATGAGCAAAACATGGTCACCTGACCGAAATTGCTTCAAATGGGACAACACGTTAAACCCATGCTACCTTGGAAAATGGCCATTAAATGGTAACGATATATGTATGTATATGAATTTTTTTTTTCTTTTACACCTGGGAGTGAAAGGCCTCCAGTTGTTGTCACAACACCTTCTAGGAGAAGGAAACTCTGAAAGAAAACCTGCGGCTTAGGAAGCATCCGATGATGTTGATCAGTTCTCCTTTTTGGGTAGCGTTTTTGATGTTCAGAGAGTGGGATTGGTCGAGTGCAAGGCCTTTCCCCACTTAAAAAACCTTCAAAGCACAGGCATTGCTTGTTCAGGATATGTTATAAGTTTGTATGGTTGGCCGTAGCCTAAAAGTGGACCAAACTCTATAATCTGACAAGTTATTGCAATACTCTTAGAGTTTTCAGTTTTCATGTATATATGTAGATAAAATGTGTTGGTGATTAGAAGGGCATCCAGCTGTAGAAAACCTGCCAGATACGAGTGAGACACGGTCACCTGATCAATGAAATGGGACAATTCCCGTCTAACCCATGCTAGCGTGGCAAACGTTAAATGATGATGATACATATAAATATGTATATATATATATATATATAATGTGTATATATATATATATATATATATATATAATGTGTATATATATATATGTATATATATATATATATATATAATGTGTATATATATATATGTATCATCATCACCGTTTTACGTCCGTTCTTCCATGCTAGCATGGGTTAGACGGGTTGTCCTGTTGTGGGCAGTGTCTGGTCGGCTGACCATGCCTTGCTCATATAGGAACTGATCTGGCTTGATTTCTACAGCTGGATGCCCTTCCTAACACCAACCTCATTTACAGTGAGTGCTGGGTGCTTTTTCGTGGCGCCTACACGTCCACTTTACAGTGTGGGCTGGGTGCTTTTTTGCCGTGGCACCTCCACGACCACCTTGCGGTGGGGGGAGTGGAGGCATATTGTTTATATGCTTCAGCAAGTACCCATGGGAGGTCGGGTACCCTGTATTACTGCGTGACGCCAGAAGTCACGGTCGTGTGGCATTGTCTTTGAGAGGTGTAGTTGGGTAAGGTCGGCTTTTATCACCTCATCCCAAGTCATCTTGGGTCTCCCCACTCCGTGGTTTCCATCAACCTGTAGTGCTCTGCACCTTTTTATGCAGCTGTCATCCTTCATACGCATCACATGTCCATACCAGCGTAACCGCCTCTCCTGCACGCAGCATTTGATTCCTCTTATGCTCAGTCTCTCTCTCAATTCCTTTATGCTTTGTCGTTCACGTATATTACTGTTACACATCCATCGGAGCATGCAGGCTTCGTTTCTCTCTAATCTACGTAAGTCTTCCACCTTCAGCGCCCAGGTCTCACTACCATGCAACATCGCTGTTCGGATACACGCATCATACAGTTTGCCTTTCATTCTGAGGGAGAAGTCTTTTGCAGCTAGCAGTGGTAGTAGTTCCCTAAACTTCTTCCATCCCGTTCTTACCCTAGTTATTGTACTTTCTGAGCACCCACCTCCGTTGCTAATTCGGTCACCTAGGTAGCAGAAGCTGTCTACTGTTTCTACAGGGCCCTCCCAGAGATTGGTGGTACTTGTTTCCTGTGGCTGTTTGCTTGCTGTGTTCAGCACAGCTGCTGCATGTGAATCCTACATTCTTAATTAAGCTTCCTGAGATCCCGCTACATCTCTTGTGTACCCATTGTTTGCATTTGGGGCAGAGAATGGAGTTCCTACCTACACCTTTCCTACATACTGAGCAAGGCCATTTCCCTGAGGGGATCTGGGTTCTGTTTTCTCGTCTACTTACAAGGACCTTAGTCTTTGTCATGTTGACTTTGAGGCCCTTTCTCTCTAGTCCCTGCTTCCAGGTTTGGAATTTATTCTCTAGTTCTACCATAGATTCAGCTATGAGTGCGAGGTCATCAGCATACAGGAGTTCCCATGGGCATCCGGTCTTAAACTCCTCCGTTATTGCCTGCAGGACTATGATGAACAGGAGAGGGCTAAGAACAGAACCCTGGTGGACCCCAACCTGTATGCTAAATTCCTCGCTATACTCATTGCTAATCCTAACTTTGCTGACTGCTCCCCTATACATGGCTTGTACCGCTTTCACAAGCCATTCATCTACTCCTAGTTTTCTAAGAGCCCACCAGATTACTGCACGTGGAACTCTGTCAAAGGCTTTCTCAAGGTCGACAAATGCCAAGTAGAGTGGCTTACTTTTAGCTAGGTACTTTTCCTGTAATTGCCTCACAAGGAAGAGGGCATCAGTGGTGCCTCTCCCTGGTACAAACCCAAATTGCATCTCGTCTATATTCACCCGGTCCCTAATCAGCTGTGCTATAACTCTTTCTGTTACTTTCATGACCTGGTCCATCAACTTTATACCTCTATAGTTTCCTCTATCTAGTGCATCGCCTTTACCTTTGTAGCAGTTGACAATGATGCTACTGCACCAATCTTTTGGTATGGCCCCTTCTAGTATTACCTGGTTAACGATACGTGTGGTTATAGTGTGACCTACAGACCCAGATGCCTTCAGCATCTCGGCAGCTATACCCGATGGACCGGTTGCCTTCCCCATCTTCATATCTCTGATTGCCTTACTTACTACGCTGCCGCTGACTTGTACTGCTGGTCCCTCTATAGGGTCTACATGGGGTAGGGTCTCTTCTTCCCATGCATTCTCCTCATTTAGTAATCTATCATAATGACTCTGCCATGCATCTTTCTTCTCAGCACTTGTGAGGGCAAGCTCACCTTTATCATTCCGGATACACTTCTCTCCAATGACATCACAACTATCTCTGACACACTGCCTCGCAATCTTGAATACCTCCTGTTTCTGGTCCTCACGTTGTAAAACATGCTTGAATTTTCTATCTTCTGCTTCCCTCCTAGCTAAGTATACTTGTCGCCTAGCTTCCCTCTTGGTCTCTATGTAATGTACCCTGCTCCCCCCGTTCTTCCATTCTTTCCATGCCTGTCTCTTGGCCTTGACTGCTTCATCTACCTTATTGTTCCACCACCAAGTCACTCTCCTCCTGCTTGAGGTCTTACTCCAGCCACAAACCTCATCCGTCGCCTCTAGTAAGTTATTTTTTAGGATCTCCCAGTTCTCTTCTACGTTAAATGTCTCTATCTGTTCTTCTTTACTGTCGTAGGCGTTGAGTAAAATATCTTTAAATCTGTTACTGGTTGAGGGGACTTTCAGCTTCCAGATCTTTTTTCTCCAGGTTGGCCTCTGTTTCCGGGTTCGTCTAGTTCTGACCGTGAGGTCGCTGACAACTAAGCTATGTTGGGATGTACATTCCTCACTAGGGAAGGCTTTTGTGTTTACGGCCGTCCATCTGTCACGTCCTCTGATGAGGATAAAATCTAACTGACTAGAGTGCTCCCCTGATCTATAGGTGATCAGGTGGTTGTCGGGTTTTTTAAAGTTTGTGTTACATATCGACATGTCATTGGCGTCGCAGAATTCTAGAAGTCTGAATCCTTCCTCATTCCTTGTGCAAACTCCATGGCCTCCATGTACTCTATTGAAGCCGTCACAGTGTTTACCTACGTGTCCGTTAAAATCTCCTGCAATGATTAGGAAGTCCTTGTCGTCTGTTAGAGCAGTAGTGTGTATTATGGACTCGTAAAACCTATCCTTAAGTTCGTCTGGCAGCCCCGATTGAGGTGCGTAAGCTGATATTATTGTGGTAATTGTCTTATTCAGGACTAGTCTGAGTTTAATGATTCTTGCATTTACCCTGTACACTGAGATTACTTTATCTACCCACTTGTCAGCTAATAGTATACCTACACCACCCATCCCATCGTCATTTCCCACCCAGAAAAATTTGTAGCACTGGCTTTTTCCTACAAGGACTCTAGCAGACCCTCCTCTCCATCTAGTCTCTTGCACACAGCATACATCAACTTCCTTTCGCTCTAGCATTTCTACGATTTCTCCTGCTCTTCCTTTCATTGAGCCTACATTGATGGTACCAACTCGGAGTTTGGGGCATTTGTCGACACTCGTAGGGGAGAGTCTCTGGGTTGGCGCTTCACGTGGGTGCTTGGTAGCTCGCAGATTCATATTTCATCTATTGATTCAGAGTTGCTCAAATGTATTCTCAGCTCATCCATCCATAACGGTGGGAAAATTGAGGGCTAGAAGAACAGTGGTGGTGGGGTAATGGCAGGGTGTGTTGGGATGCGCCAGAGGAGGAGAGAGTTAGTTAGGCAGGTAGTAGCAGCAGCAGTGGAAATGGCATGCTAGGTTTGATTGGTCGAATAGACTATGGTCGTGTGTGAGGGTGGGGGGAGGGAACTTGTGAGGTAGGAACTGAGGGTCACATGGTAAATAACTGAGAGAGATACAATAGAATTAGAATACCGCATGGTAAATATCCAAGTTAATACTACATCAGTAAAATTAGTATTAACTTGGATATTTACCATGCGGTATTCTAATTCTATATATATATATATATATATATATATATATAATCTGTATATATATATATATATTAGAAAGATCGAGTATCGAAAAATCGGCGCACGAGTTCACGATAAACAATATTCGAAATGAGCGGCAGAGGGCTCAATAATTCAGATGAATCAGAGCTATAACTATCGTTAAAATACCGTCACACATAGAACAAGTCTACAATCAACCATACGATAAAAAATCGATAATAGAAGATTCGGGACAAACAGATAAAAAATATCAATAAAACAATACATCAATAATTTAAATGATATATATATATATAATCTGTATATATATATATATAATGTATATATGTATATATGTATATATATAGATATATAATGTGTATATATATATATGTATATATATATATATATATATATATATATATATATATACATATATATATAATGTGTATATATATATATAATGTGTATATATATATGTATGTACATATATATATATATATGTATTTGTGTATATATATATATATGTATTTGTGTATATATATATATATGTATTTGTGTATATATATATATATATATATGTATATATATATATATATATATATATATATATATATATATATATATATATATACATATATATATAATGTGTATATATATATATAATGTGTATATATATATATGTATGTACATATATATATATGTATTTGTGTATATATATATGTATTTGTGTATATATATATGTATTTGTGTATGTATATATATATAATGTATTTGTGTATATATATATATATATATATATATTTGTACACATATATATGTATATTTATATATATGTGTATATATATATGTATATATATATGTATTTCATCATCATCATCATCAATACACGTCCGCTTTTTCCTGCTTGCAGGGGTGGGACGGGAACTGATTCTGGCTTCATTGCTACAGCTGGGTGCTGGGGGCTTTTTTTCCGTGGCGCCTACACGTCCGCTTTGCAGTGGAATGGTAGGGACTCCAGTCCCTAGCATCTCATTTCTACAACTGAGTAAACTGGAGCAATGTGAAATAAAGTGTCTTGCTCAAGGAAACAACACATCACCCGGTCTGAGAATTGAACTCACAACCTTTCGATTGCAAGGCCAATGCTGAAACCACTAAGCCATGTGCCTCCATGTGTATATCATCATCATCATCATCATCATTTTATGTCCGCTCTTCCCTGCTTGCAAGGGTGGGACGGGTCTTATTCAGCACAGCATCTCTCTACTTGTCACGGTCCTTCGTCATCTCCACTGTGAGCTTCAGTGATCTGAGGTCTGTTCTCACCACCTCCGCCCTTGATTTTTGTCTATCTCTACCACGTCTTCCTTCAACTGGTATTTCCTGGCACTTCTTCACCCATCGGTCATCCACCATGCGCATCACATGTCCATACCACCTCAGTCTCCTCTCTCACACACTACATTCTATCCCTCTCAGACACAGTTTCTCTATCAACACATTCATGCTGGGTCATTTACGCACATTAACACTGAACATCCAACGGAGCATGCTTACCTCATTTCTCTCCAGTTTTTGCATATCCTCTGCAGTTGCTGCCCATGTCTCACTACCATGCAGCATCGCTTTCCTCACACAGGCATCATATAACCGGCCTTTCGTACGCAGGGAGAAACCCTTCTTCGTCAGCAGAGGAAGCAGCTCCCTAAACTTCTTCCAACCCGTCCTTATTCTAGATACTATGGCCTCAGAACACTCCCCTCCCATGCTAATCTGATCTCCTAGGTACTGGAAGCTATCCACCACTTCTATAGCACCCGCCTGCATTTGAAAAATCTGTCTATCAATGCGACTTCTACTGTCTAATTTCCCTGTACATTTACTGCATACATATTTCTTCCTATCGGTTAGTTTGCCTGCTACATCTCTTGTGTACCCAGGATCTACATTGTGTGCATTTTATAGAATTTATGCCAGTTCCTTTTCCTCATATCGAACATGGCCATTTCCCTTACGGAATCAGAGTTTTGTCCTCTTTTCTACTCATCAACACTTTTGTCTTAGCTAGGTTCACTCTCAGTCCTCTTGCTTCCAACTGCTGTTTCCATAGCCAGAATTATTCTCTAGCTCCTCTACTGATTCTGCTATAAGAACCAGAGTCTTAAACTCCTCTGTTATGGCTTGGAGGACTATAATGAACAAGAGCGGGCTGAGGACCGAACCTTGATATACTCCTACTTGTATCTGGAATTCCTCACTAAACTCCATTCCTACCCTGACTTTACTGACAGCACCCCTGTACAAATCTTGCACTGTCTTCACAAGCCATTCCTCTATATCTAGTTTCCTTAGGGACCATCAGATGACAGATCGGGGTACCCTATCAAAGGCTTTCTCTAGGTCAACAAAGGCTAAGTATAGTGGCTTATTGTTCTCTAAGAACCTCTCTTGCAATTGTCTCATCAAGAAGACGGCATCTGTTGTACTCTACCCAGGCACAAAACAAAACTTCATCTCATCTAGTTTGACCCTTTCTCTAATTAGTTGTGCTAATATCCTTTCGGCCACTTTCATAACCTGATCCATCAGTTTTATACCCCTATAATTGCTCCTCTCCAGAGCATCCCCTTTACCTTTGTACCAATTTATGAGAATACTGCTGCACCAGTCTTTGAGTATGACACCACCATATATAGCCTTATTGATGATGCGTGCAACCAGTTTAGTGCCTACGTCCCCTGATGCTTTCAGCATCTCAGCAATTATTCCCGATGGTCCAGCAGCCTTACCATTCTTCATTTCCTTAATCGCCTCTTGGACCCTATATTCGTCAATCTCAATAGCTGGTTCCTCTGTCAGATCTACTGAGGGTAATTTCTCTCTCTCCCATTCGTTCTCCACATTCATCAGTCTCTCATAATGACATTTCCAGGCCTCCTTTTTCCAATCATTCGTGACACTAAGTACACCGGCATCATTCCGGACACATTTATCTCCAACAACATCCTGATTTGCATTGACACACTGCCTTGCAATGTGGAACACTGCACGCCTCTGATCTTCCCGTCGCTGAACATTGGCAAACCTCCTACTCTCAGCCTCCGTGCGTGCTAAGTACAGCTTCTCTCTTAGCTGCTGTGTATCGGTCTCTACTCCCACCCTTTTTCCAAGCCTTCCATGCTAGTCTTTGTCTCTAATGGCCTTATCTACTGTACTGTTCCACCACCAGGTCACTCTCTGTCTGGTCGGAGCTCTGCTCCAGACACAAGTTTCATCAGTAATCTGCAGTAAGTTGTCACGTAAGAAATTCCAGTTATTATCTATGTCATACGTCTCTAAAACGTCTTCTTTTAAGTGTATATATATATAAAAGCAAGTTGGTCTCTGTGTGTGTCTGTGTGTGTGTCTGTCTGTCTGTCTATGTACAAATACTAGGCTCCTTTTAACTTTTGAAGTACTAGGCCGATTTGGCACGTGCTATTGAGGCGACCTCTCATTGGCTAGCCAATTAGCTGACATGCACTCAGAAATTGCTAGCTAAGCCATAAACGACCTTAAACATTTCAGGTTGTCATTAATTTCCCGAGCAATGCCGGGTACATCTGCAGGTATATATATATGTATATATATATGTGTATATATATATTTGTACATATATATGTATATATATCATCATCATTGTAGACACTCGAAATAGAAACTGATACAGAGTAGAGAGCTCTTAAGTCCAGTAAAAAAACCTCTCTAGTGCCACGAACAATACACCCAGTCCTTGCTGTAAAGGGGTTGATGAGAGGAAGGGCATCCAACCAGAATAGAACAAAAACGCCAAAATTATGGAAAGCCCTGCAAATAAATTTCCCACTAATTCTGTCTACAGGACTAACACAAGTCATGTTATTGGGGTGCCTAGGGTAGCCATGTGTGAGAATCCTTTGATTGTTATCGAGCAATTGCACAGCATTTTTCCCTTCCAGGTAGAAAGAACTGTTACTCAAGGAACTGTCAAGTTACACATCTCAGTTCTCAGACAATTTCCATGTTAGAATGTCATATAAGAATGAAGTTCCTGGGTAAAGGCTATAGGGCAGACCTCCCACGAGTTAGAAGAATATAATTTATAGGGCATGCTGGAATACTACTGCTTACATTGGGGAGAATTACTCTGGACAGGAAAGTTGATATCTACAGATTATCAATATAGAAATATACATTTCCAATGTTAAATCTATCTCTGCTTCTAAAGTATTCTCTATTATCTCATACTGTTTCTTTCTTTCTTATTTCAGCATATATGATGACATTGGAATATATTTACTTTTTAATCTTGAATACATCCCCTCTATTTATCATCATTTCAAGACTAAAGCTTTTGATACAGAACTCATATAACACTGTTTATATAAATCTGTGGCAGGATTACTGTGCAATATTTCCTCAGAACTGTGTTTCTTGGAAAAATATTGTTTTGTCACCATCTGAAATATTTACAAGATGATTTTGAATCAGTTGTTGGAAATATAGCAGAAGTACTATCTTCAGGAATATAACATATAAAATAAGACAAGAATAACATAAATTCTGTAATGTAAATTCTGCCAAGGGAAGAAGAAACATGGAAAATAAATTGAGTGAAAAGAAGATTAAATGTGAAACATTGTCTAAAGATATGGCTATTCCAGAAGAGATGTCAAAGCCTAGAGGAGAGAAGCCATATCACTGTGATGTCTGTGGTCAATCATTCCTTGCAATTAGTCACTTAACTAAACACTTACATACCCATACAGGTGAGAAATAATATCACTGTGAAATCTGTGGTAAATCATTCTCTCACAGTAGTACCTTAACTACTCACAAACGTATACATACAGGAGACAAGCCATATCACTGTGACATCTGTGGTAAAACATTATCTGTAAGTAGTCACTAAACTTCTCACAAACGTATACATACAGGAGACAAGCCATATCACTGTGGTATCTGTGCTAAATCATTCTCTCAAATTAGTTACTTAACTACTCACAAACGTATACATACAGGAGACAAGCCATACCACTGTGATATCTGTGGTAAATCATTCTCTGTAAGTAGTCACTTAACTAGTCACATACGTATACATACAGGTGAGAAGCTATACCACTGTGATATCTGGTGAATCATTCCCTGTTAGCAATACCTTAACTAGACACAAACGTATACATACGGCGGGAGAGAAGCCATATCACTGCGATATCTGTGGTAAATCATTCTCTGAAAGTAGTCACTTAACTAGACACAAACGTACCCATGCAGGAAACAAGCCATATGTCTGTGATATCTGTGGTAAATCATTCTCTGAAATTAGTAACTTAACTACTCACAAAGTATACATACAGGAGACAAGCCATACCATTATGATATCTGTGGTAAATCATTCTCTCAATATAGTCACTTAACTATTCACAAACGTATACATACAGGTGAGAAGCCATATCACTGTGATATCTGGTAAATCATTCTCTCGAAGTAGTACCTTATCTAGGCACAAACGAATACAAACAGGACACAAGCCATATTACTGTGACATCTGTCGTAAATCATTCTCTGAAAGTGATCCCTTAACTAAACACAAACGTACCCATACAGGAGACAAGCCATATGACTGTGATATCTGTGGTAAATCATTCTCTCAATATAGTCATTTAACTATTCACAAACGTATACATACAGGTGAGAAGCCATATCACTGTGATATCTGTGGTAAAACATTCCCTCATAGTGATACATTAACTAAACATTTACGTACTCATACAGGAGACAAGCCATATCCCTGTGATATCTGTGGTAAATCATTCTCTCAAAGTGGTACATTGGCTAAACACTTACGTACCCATACTGGAGACAATCCTTATCACTGTGATATCCGTGGTAAATTATTCTCTGTAAGTAGTAGTTTAATTTCTCACAAACGTATACATATAGGTGAGAAACCAAACCACTGTGATATCTGTGGTAAATCATTCTCTGATAGTATTACCTTAACTACTCACAAACGTATACATCCAGGAGACAAGCCAGGTTTCTGTGGTAAATCATTTACAAGTAGTCACAAACGTATACATACAGGTAAGAAGCCATATCACTGATATCTGTGGTAAATCATTCTCTGTATAAAGTAGTTTAATTAGACACATATATACCCATACAGGTGAGAAACCATAACAAAGTCTTATCTCTGGTGGACACCAATCTGTACGCTAAATTCCTCGCTATACTCATTGCAAATCCTAACTTTGCTGACTGCTCCCCTATACATGGCTTGTACAGCTTTCACAAACCATTCATCTACTCCTAGTTTTCTAAGAGCCCACCAGATTATAGCACGAGGAACTCTGTCAAAGGCTTTCTCGAGATCGACGAATGCCAGGTAGAGTGGCTTACTTTTAGCTAGGTACTTTTCCTGTAATTGCCTCACAAGGAAGAGGGCATCAGTGTCCCTCTTCCTGGCACAAACCCAATTTGCATCTCATCTAATTTCACCTGGTCCCTAATCAACTGTGCTATAACTCTTTCTGTTACTTTCATGACCTGATATATGTATATATATGTATATATATATCATCATCATCATCATCATCATCATTTTACGTCCACTTTTCCCTGCTTGCAAGGGTAGAAACGGCTCTTATTCAGCCCAGCATCTCTCCACTTGTCACGGTTCTTCGTCATCTCCACCGTGAGCTTCAGCAATCTGAGGTCTGTTCTCACCACCTCCGCCCATGTTTTTCGTGGTCTACCTCTATCACGTCTTCCTTCAAGTGGCATTTCCTGGCACTTCTTCACCCATCGGTCATCCTCCATGCGCATCACATGTCCATACCACCACAGTCTACTCTCTCGCACACTATATTCTATCCCTCTCAGACACAGTTTCTCTCTCAACACATCCATGCTGGGTCATTCACACACATTGACATTGCACATCCAACAGAGCATGCTTGCCGCATATCCTCTGCAGTTGCTGCCCATGTCTCACTACCATGCAGCATCGCGCTCCTCACACAGGCATCATATAATCAGCCTTTCGTACGCAGGGAGAAACCCTTCTTCGTCAGCAGCTCCCTAAACTTCTTCCAACCTGTCCTTATTCTAGATACTATGGCCTCGGAACCCCCCCCCCCCATCCATGCTAATCTGATCTAGGTACCGGAAGCTATCAACCACTTCTATAGCACCCACCAGCATTTTAAAAATGTGTCTATCAATGCGACTTCTACTGTCTAATTTCCCTGTACATCTACTGTATACGTATTTCTCCCTACCTGTTAGTTTGCCTGCTATTCCACTACATCTTTTGTGTACCCAAGATCTGAATTGTGTACATTTTATAGAATGTATGCCAGTTCCTTTTCTGCATATCGAACATGGCCATTTCCCTGATGGAATCAGAGTTTTGTACTCTTTTCTACTTTTGTTTTAGTTATGTTCATTCTCAGTCCTCTTGCTTCCAACTGCTGTTTCCATAGCCAGAATTTATTCTCTAGCTCCTCTACTGATTCTGCTATAAGAACCAGATCGTCAGCATAGAGAAGTTCCCATGAACAGCAGTCTTAAACTCCTCTGTTATGGCTTGGAGGACTATAATGAACAAGAGTGGGCTGAGGACCAAACCCTGATGTACTTCTACTTGTATCTGTAATTCCTCCCTAAACTCCATTCCTACCCTCACTTTACTGACAGCACCTCTGTACAAAGTTTGCACTGTCCTCACAAGCCATTCCTCTGCACCTAGTTTCCTTAGGAACCACCAGATGACAGATCGGGGTACCCTATCAAAAGCCTTCTCTAGGTCAACAAAAGCTAAGTATAGTGGCTTATTCTTCTCTAAGAGCCTGTCTTATAATTGTCTCACTAAGAAGAGGGCATCTGTTGTACTTTTCTGAGGCACAAAACCAAACTGCATCTCATCTAATTTGACCCTTTCTCTAAT
>OZ024744.1:45856636-45941636 GCA_964016885.1 Eledone cirrhosa | reverse complement strand
TTAAGGCTAAACACACACAGCACAAACACATACATATATATATGGCGACGTACACAAATATACATATACACACATACATATATGGCGACGTACACAAATATACATATACACACATAAATACATGCATATACACACATACATACATATATGGCGACGTTCACAAATATACATATACATACATATATGGCGACGTACACAAATATACATATACACACATACATATATATATGGCGACGTACACAAATATACATACACACACATACATACATGCATATATGGCGACGTACACAAATATACATATATATACATACATGCATATATGGCGACGTACACAAATATACATATACACACACACATACATATATATATGGCGACGTACACAAATATACATATACACACATGGTGGTGGCTGCCAACTCGTTTTCGAGTACGGCCACTACTTTATATCCATGTAGGAGAACCCCTACCGATGCGTTGAACGAGTGTGACTTTTTAGTCCAGCCAGTGACTCGAAAACTCTGGTACAAACACTACACTTGTGACAATTATTGACACATAGTGCTGGGCCCATGGTACCATGTGATGACAAGTGCAGAGAGATCTCTAGATATAAGGCAATGCCTGTGCCGTGAAGCTTTTATAGTGAGCAAAGGCACTGCACAAAGCCAGTCCCACTCGCTTAACCAAGATGATATTTACCAAAAAGAACAAGTCAACATAATTGGATACCATCAGTGTTGCAGGTGTTATAGCAGAGTTTTCCTTCTCCTAGAATTCTGCCTTGACAAAGGCTAAGGGGTCATCTCTCCCGGTGATTTTGGATGGCCATTGACTCTTAAGAGCTCCTTTGCCCTTTCACAGGTTTTCTTTTTAGTCCTGCAGGATGTCCAAAGTCACCCTCATCACCAAGAAACCTTGGTGGGGTTGCCATTTTAGTCGCCAACGACCCGACCATGGGACAGATTGTACTGGGATACATGTTACCAGTAGCACCAACTGGTGACCTGAAATAGATATACATATATATATGGCATATACATACATATATATTTATACATATACATACATACATATACATATATGTATTTATGTATGACATATACATACATACATATATGACGACGTACACAAATATACATATACACATATACATACATGCATATATGGCGACATACACAAATATACATACACACATACATACATACATATATGGCGACGTACACAAATAAACATATACACACGTACAGACATACATAGAAGGCGACGTACACAAATATACATATACACACATACATACATATATGGCGACGTACACAAATATACATATACACACATACATACATATATGGCGACGTACACAAATATACATATACACACATACATACATACATACATATATGGCGACGTACACAAATATACATACACACACATACATACATACATATATGGCGACGTACACAAATATACATATACACACATACATATATGGCGACGTACACAAATATACATATACACACATACATATATATATGTTGACGTTCACAAATATACATATACACACATACATACATATAATGTGACATACACAAATATACATACATACATATATGGCGACAAATGTACATATACACATACACATACATACATATATGGCGACGTACACAAATATACATATACACATATACATACATATATGGCGACGTACACAAATATACATATGGCGACGTACACAAATATACATATACACACATACATACCTATATGGCGACGTACACAAATATATACACATACATACATACATACATGGTATCGTACATAAATATACATATACACACATACATACATGCATATATGGCGACGTACACAAATATACATATACATACACACATACATGCATATATGGCGACGTACACAAATATACATATACATACATATATATACATATACACACATACATATATATATGGCGACGTTCACAAATATACATATACACACATACATACATATATGGCGACGTACACAAATATAGATACACACACATACATATATGCATATATGGCGATGTACACAAATGTACATATACACAAATACATACATACATATATGGCGACGTATACAAATATACATATACATACGTACATACATACATACATACATACATACATACATACATACATACATACATACAAACGACAAGTGCTAAATAGATTGTTTGCCAGAGATCCTAAATCAGTTTATCGCAGCTTCGGTGGCAAAAGCTCAATCCCTGTAAACGACACCCCTTCAAAAGAACAGGTTGAGAACTACTGGAGATATGTATGGGAAACGGATGACGGATTCAACAGACAAGCTAATTGGCTAAAACAACTGGAACAGGACTACTGCCAACATGTCCAGACAAAACAATATGACATAGATGAGTCAATACTGGAAACAGCTCTACAGAAAATGTCGAATGGGAAATCGCCAGGCCCAGACCTCATTACAGGATACTGGTTGAAGAATTTCACTTTCTATCGGCAAGATCTCATACGGCTGTTTACAGAAACCATTAAGGGCACACAAGAACTGCCCAGATGGTTATCAACTGCCACTACTCTCCTAATTCCCAAAAATAGCCAAACCACCCTTGCTAAAAATTACCGCCCAATTGCCTGCCAAAACATCATGTATAAATTATATACTGGGTGCCTTAACCTGTTCTTACAGGATCACTGTGCTACCAACAACATCATAACACCTGAGCAAGCTGGTGGAAAGAGGGAGGTGTGGGGTTGCATAGATCACCTACTAACTAACAAAATGAGTCAGGAAAAAACAACAAAGAATCGCAGAAACATGACTGTCGTGTGGCTGGACTATCAAAAAGCATTTGATAGTGTACCTCATGGGTGGATTATTAAGGCTTTACAGTTAGCTAAAGTCCCACAACCATTAGTAGCTGCTGTTGAACGCCTGACCAAGAACTGGTACACCAATTTGATCCTTAGAGGTGAGAAGGAGCAGGTTAAGACTGATAGGATACATTACCAGAAGGGCATCTTTCAGGGTGATAGCTTGTCAGTACTACTCTTCGTTCTCTCACTGAATCCACTATCTTACCTACTCAGGAAACAAGGTGGACAAAGAAGTGGGCCCAGAAGTATCTCCCATCTTTTCTTTGTTGATGACCTGAAGTTGTATGGGCCAAATATCAATGACATCAAGAAACAATTGGACCTCATTACACAATTTTCAACCGACATCAAAATGAAATTTGGTGAGTCCAAGTGTGCATATTTGGCAGTAAAACGTGGAAGAGCTGTGCCCTCCTCTAGAAATCTAGAGATGAACGGCCTGACAATACAACCTCTGCAGTCAGGTGACAACTACAGATATCTTGGACAGGATGAGAATGTCAGATATGATGGACCCATAAATAAGGAGAGAACCAGAACTGAATACCTCAGAAGAGTAAAAAAAATATGGTCATCAGAACTGTCAGCATACAACAAATACATTGCCCACAATACCTATGCTGTGCCAATTCTAACGCCAACATTTGGCCTACTGAACTGGTCATTGCAAGAACTAAGTGAGATGGATGTTAGAACTCGAAAACTTCTCAGTGTTACTGGGAACTTTAACATCAATGGTGATGTGGATAGGCTATACTTCTCACGCAAGGATGGTGGCCGGGGTCTAAAATCAATATTAACAACATATGAGACCCGGATAGTAACACTGAAGCAACACCTTCAACAGAGGAATAAGGTTGGTGACCATCTTGCTCTGGTTTATGAGCATGAAAAAAAGAAATATCATTAGAATAGCGACTGATCTGGAGGAGAGATATGGAATAAAGCCTGATATAAATCTCTCACCCAGAGAAATCGGAAGATCCTATTCAATGTTCAAACAAGAAAAAAAAATTGACCAATTTACAGAGAAAGTTGTGCATGGATACTTGAGGCGTAAAACACAGACCATAGAGGGGATAAACCACTCAAAAAGCCTGGCATGGAGTTCCGACAAGTTTATGACATCACACCTTGAGGGATATCTCTATGCAATACAGGAACAAGAACTCCCTACCAAATATCTGCTGCACAAAAGAGGAGGGCCAGCAGCTGACAATAAATGTAGGCTATGTAAAACAAAGATCGAGGATGTAAGCCACATTGTTGCCAGCTGCGAAAGAATGTCATCTCGCTACTACCTCCCCATGAGACACGATGGGATAGCTAGAACTATCTGGAACGCACTTCGGAAAACAAAATTAACAACAAACGAGGAAGAATATATTGAGACAGATGGCACTAAGGAATACTGGTGGAACCTGAAAATAAAAACTGCCACCAAATTAAAGCACAACCGGCCTGATATTGTAGTTTGGGACCACACATTGAAAACGTGTTCTGTTGTGGAGATGAGCTGACCACTTGATGTAAACGTTGTCAGAAAAATACAGGAGAAGGAGGACATCTACGGACCATTGATGAGGAGTTTACAAATCCAGTATCCAAGATACACCTTTAGCTTCATACCCATCATTATTGGTGCTACGGGTTATATACCAACCCGCTTGGACCAAGTTATGACTGAACTTGGATTTGCGGACAAAAAGCGCAGCTCCCTAATTCATAGTCTACAAATGGCTGCGATAGCTGGCACCTTCAAAATTTGCAAAACATTCTTGCGATTCAAGGGATGACAATTTCTTTTCTTTTACAACCTTGCCACCAGGAAGGTGGCCGGTCAAAAAAATATACTCGAAATTAAGAGAAAGAGAATACATACATACATACATACATACATACATACATACATACATACATACATACATACATACATACATACATACATACATACATACATCATACATACATACATACATACATACATATATGGCGACGTACACAAATATACATATACACACATACATATATGGCGACATACACAAATATACATATACACACATACATACATATATGGCGATGTAGACAAATATACATATACATATACACACATACATACATATATGGCGACGTACACAAATATACACACAGACATACATATATGGCGACGTACACAAATATACATATACACACATACATACATACATATATGGCGACGTACACAAATATACATATACACACACATACATATATATATGTTGACGTTCACAAATATACATATACACACATACATACATATATGGCGACGTACACAAATATACATACACACACATACATACATGCATATATGGCGACGTACACAAATATACATATACACACATACATACATACATATATGGCGACATACACAAATATACATACATATTTGGCGACGTACAGAACTATACATATACACACATACATACATATATGGCGACGTACACAAATATACATATACACACATACATATATATATGGCGACGTACACAAATATACATATACACACATACATACATATATGGCGATGTAGACAAATATACATATACATGGAGGTACATGGCTTATTGGTTAGAGCATTGGCCTTGCAATCGAAAGGTTGGGAGTTCAATTCTCAGACCGGGTGATGTGTTGCTTCCTTGAGCAAGACACTTTATTTCGCATTGCTCCAGTTTACTCAGCTGTAGAAATGAGATGATAGGGAATGGAGTTCATATCATTCCACTGCAAAGTGGTCGTGGAGGTGCCACTCCAAAAAAGCACCCAGCACTCACTGTAAATGAGATTGGTGTTAGGAAGGGCATCCAGCTGTAGAAATCAAGCCAGAATCAGTTCCCGTCCCACTCCAGCAAGCAGGGAAAAAGCGGACGTGAAATGAAATAATGATGAAATAATACACACACACATACATACATACATGGCGACGTACACAAATATACATATACACACATACATATATGGCGATGTAGACAAATATACATATACACACATACATACATATATGGCGACGTACACAAATATACATATACATACATACATACATACATACATGGCGACGTACACAAATATACATATACACACATACATATATGGCGATGTAGACAAATATACATATACACACATACATACATATATGGCGACGTACACAAATATACATATACACAAATACATACATATATATATGGCGACGTACACAAATATACATATACACAAATACATACATATATATATGGCGAAGTACACAAATATACATATACACACAAACATACATACATATATGGCGAAGTACACAAATATACATATACACACATACATACATACATATATGGCGACGTACACAAATATACATATACACACATACATACATATATGGCGACGTACACAAATATACATATACACACATACATATATATATGTTGACGTTCACAAATATACATACACACACATACATACATATATGGTGACGTACACAAATATACATATACACACATACATACATATATGGCGATGTACACAAATATACATATACACACATACATACATATATGGCGATGTACACAAATATACATATACACACATACATACATACATATATGGCGACGTACACAAATATACATATACACACATACATACATGGCGACGTACACAAATATATACACACATACAGACATACATATATGGCGTCGTACATAAATATACATATACACACATACATGCATATATGGCGCCGTACACAAATATACATATACATACACACACCCATGCATATATGGCGACGAACACAAATATGCATATACACACATACATGTACATATACACACATACATATATATATATATGGCGACGTTCACAAATATACATATACACACATACATACATACATATATGGCGACGTACACAAATATACATATACACACATACATACATGCATATATGGCGACGTACACAAATATATATATACATACATGCATACATACATCCATACATACATACATATATGGCGACGTACACAAATAAACACATACAGACATACATAGAAGAGGACGTACACAAATATACATATACACACATACATACATGCATATATGGCGATGTACACAAATATACATATACACAAATACATACATACATATATGGCGACGTACACAAATATACATATACATAAACACATATATGCATATATGGCGACGTACACAAATATACATATACACACATACATACATATATGGCGACGTACACAAATATACATATACATACATACATATATGGCGACGTACACAAATATACATATACACACATACATACATACATATATGGTGACATACACAAATATACATATACACACATAGATATATGGCGACGTACACAAATATACATATACACACATACATACATACATATATATACATATACACACATACATACATGCTTATATGGCGACGTACACAAATATACATATACATACACACATACTTGCATATATGGCGACGTATACAAATATACATATACACACAAACATACATACATATATGGCGACGTACACAAATATACATATACACATAAACATACATACATATTTGGGGACGTACACAAGTATACATATACACACATGCATATATGGCGACGTACACAAATATACATATACACACATACATACATACATATATATACATATACACACATACATACATGAACATTTGAAAGCTTGGGTAAAGGGTGTGTGATATAGTGAGACACAATATCAAAGGTATGGAGACATATATATTACATATATAATAATAAAAATAAAGAATAAAGCTGTCTGTCGAAGCAGCCGATGAAAGCAAAACCGTTTATTTCCGTATTACTACCACGCGTAAGTGGAGTTACTTAAATGAATTTTTTTTTTTCACGCGTTTGTTTTTATTTTTTTTTATTTGAGCATATAGATGTAAGTGGAGTTACTTAAATGAAATTATTATTTTTTTTATTAAAGCATATAGATGTAAGTGGAGTTACTTAAATGAAATTATTATTTTTTTTTATTAAAGCATATAGATGTCAGGGGAGTTACTTAAATGAAAGTATCACGTGTTTTTTTTCTTTTTTCTTTTATTAAACAACAGTGGAGTTACATCTGACAGCTAATACCATGAACTATATTTTCATAGTCATGGTTATCAATGTAGAAAACAAGTCATTTTCACCAACAGTGGAGTTAACTTAAATGAAAATATAGGTGGCCCTTAAAAGGGCCAAATTGTTAATGGAATTAACCATCACAATCTTTCCATCGCTACCGCTACTACAGCAGATACCATCAATCTCCATGGTGACTGTCTCTTGTCTCCATGTGGACTGTATCCATACTTTTGAATAAGGTTGGTGAACAAAATTTGTTTTCTAAACATTTCTTTATAAAGGGTTGGTGAAAAAAATTTGATAACCATAAATTTGTTTTCTAATATGGCCCTTTTAAGGGCAACCTATATTTTCCTTTAAGTTAATTCCAGGGTTGGTAAAAATGACTTGTTTTCTACATTGATACACATGACAATGAAAATATAGTTCATGGTATTAGCTGTCAGAAGTAACTCCACTGTTGGTGAAAATTCATTTAAGTTCATGGTATTAGCTGTCAGAAGTAATTCCACTGTTGGTGAAAATTAATTGAAGTTCAGTGTATTAGCTGTCAGAAGTAATTCCACTGTTGGTGAAAATTCATTTAAGTTCATGGTATTAGCTGTCAGAAGTAACTCCACTGTTGGTGAAAATTAATTGAAGTTCATGGTATTAGCTGTCAGGATTAACTCCACTGTTGGTGAAAATTCATTTGAGTTCATGGTATTAGCTGTCAAAAGTAACTCCACTGTTAGTGAAAATTAATTTAAGTTCATGGTATTAGCTGTCAGAAGTAACTCCACTGTTGGTGAAAATTCATTTAAGTTCATGGTATTAGCTGTCAGAAGTAATTCTACTGTTGGTGAAAATTAATTGAAGTTCATGGTATTAGCTGTCAGAAGTAACTCCACTGTTGGTGAAAATTAATTTAAGTTCATGGTATTAGCTGTCAGAAGTAACTCCACTGTTGGTGAAAATTCATTTAAGTTCATGGTATTAGCTGTCAGAAGTAACTCCACTGTTAGTGAAAATTAATTTAAGTTCATGGTATTAGCTGTCAGAAGTAATTCCACTGTTGGTGAAAATGACTTGTTTTCTACATTGATAACCATGATTATGAAAATATAAATGATTAAATCCAATTGATTTGATAACCATGACTTGTTTTCTAATTAACTTAAATTTGTTTTCTAATTTGGCCCTTTTAAGGGCCACCTATATTTTTATTTAAGTAACTCCACTTACATCTATATGCTTTAATAAGAAAAAAAAATAATTGTTTCTACTATTGGCACCAGGCCAGCAATTACTCAGTAGATGATTGGTACTTTATTGTATCGACCCCGTAAGGATGAAAGGCAAATTGAATTCGGCGGGTTTTGAACTCAGATCAGAAGGAGCCGTAACTCTATGCTGCAAAGCATGGCATCCGACCCTCTACCGATTCTGCCAAAAGTAACTCCACTTACATCTATATGCTTTAATAAAAAAAAAAATAATAATTTCATTTAAGTAACTCCACTTACATCTACATGCTTAAATAAAAAATTAAAAACTGGTGAAAAAAAGTAAAAAAAAATTCATTTAAGTAACTCCTCTTACATCTGTATACTTTAATAAAAAAAAAATAAAAAATAAAAAACTAAAAAACTCGTGAAAGAAAATAAAAAAAATTCATTTAAATAACTCCACTTACATCTATATGCTTTAATAAGAAAAAAAAAATTGTTTCTACCATTGGCAGAAGGCCAGATATTAACCAGTAGATTACTGGTACTTCATTTTATCAACCCGGTCAGGATGAAAGGCAAAATTAACCACGGCGGGATTTGAACTCAGATCAGAAGGAGCCGTAACACTATGCTGCAAAGCATGGCGTCCGACCCTCTACCGATTCTGCCAAAAGTAACTCCACTTCCATCTATATGCTTTAATAAAAAATAAAAAAAATAAAAAACGCGTGAAAAAAAAAATTTAATTTAAGTAACTCCACTTACATCTAAATGCTGTAATAAAAGACTATAAAACTCGTGCAAAAAATAAAAAGATGTCATTTAAGTAACTCCACATATACACACATACATACATATATACACATACATACATATATATATATGTTGACGTTCACAAATATACATATACACACATACATACATATATGGCGACGTACACAAATATACATACACACACATACATACATGCATATAAGGCGACGTACACAAATATACATATACACACAAACATACATACATATATGGCGACGTACACAAATATACATATACACACAAACATACATATATGGCGACGTACACAAGTATACATATAAACACATACATACATATATGGCGACGTACACAAATATACATACATACATACATACATACATACATACATACATACATGGCGACGTACACAAATAAAGATATACACACATACAGACATACATAGAAGGCGACGTACACAACTATACATATACACACATACATATATATATGGCGACCTACACAAATATACACATACATATATGGCAACGTACACAAATATACATATACATACATGCATACATACATACATACATACATACATACATACATACATACATGGCGACGTACACAAATAAACATATACACACATACAGACATACATAGAAGAGGACGTACACAAATATACATATACACACATACAGACATACATATATGGCGACGTACACAAATATACATATACACACATACATACATGCATATGTGGCGACGTACACAAATATACATATACACACATACATACATATATGGCGAAGTACACAAATATACATATACACACATACATACATATATGGCGACGTACACAAATATACATATACATACATACATACATACATCTATGGCGACGTACACAAATATACATATACACACATACATACATATATGGCGAGGTACACAAATATACATATACACACATACATACATATATGGCGACGTACACAAATATACATATACATAAACACATACATGCATATATGGCGACGTACACAAATATACATATACACACAAACATACATACATATATGGCGACGTACACAAATATACATATACATACACACATACATACATATATGGCGACGTAAACAAATATACATATACACGCATAGATATATGGCGACGTACACAAATATACATATACACACATACATACATGCATATATGGCGACGTACACAAATATACATATACATACACACATACATGCATATATGGCGAGGTACACAAATATACATATACACACAAACATACATACATTTATGGCGACGTACACAAATATACATATACACACAAACATACATACATATATGGCGACGTACACGAATATACATATACACACATGCATATATGGCGACGTACACAAATATACATATACACACATACATACATACATATATATGCATATACACACATACATACATGAACATTTGAAAGCCTGGGTAAAGGGTGTGTGATATAGTGAGACACAATATCAAAGGTATGGAGACATATATATTACATATATAATAATAAAAATAAAGAATAAAGCTGTCTGTCGAAGCAGCCGATGAAAGCAAAACATCGTTTATTTCCGTATTACTACCACGCGTAAGTGGAATTACTTAAAGGAATTTTTTTTTTTTCACGCGTTTGTTTTTATTTTTTTTTTATTTGAGCATATAGATGTAAGTGGAGTTACTTAAATGAAATTATTTTTTTTTTTATTAAAGCATATAGTTGTAAGGGGAGTTACTTAAATGAAAGTATCACGTGTTTTTTTCTTTTTTCTTTTATTAAACAACAGTGGAGTTACATCTGACAGCTAATACCATGAACTATATTTTCATAGTCATGGTTATCAATGTAGAAAACAAGTCACTTTCACCAACAGTGGAGTTAACTTAAATGAAAATATAGGTGGCCCTTAAAAGGGCCAAATTGTTAATGGAATTAACCATCACAATCTTTCCATCGCTACCGCTACTACAGCAGATACCATCAATCTCCATGGTGACTGTCCCTTGTCTCCATGTCGACTGTATCCATACTTTTGAATCAGGTTGGTGAACAAAATTTGTTTTCTAAACATTTCTTCATAAAGGGTTGGTGAAAAATATTTGATAACCATAAATTTGTTTTCTAATATGGCCCTTTTAAGGGCAAACTATATTTTCCTTTAAGTTAATTCCAGGGTTGGTAAAAATGACTTGTTTTCTACATTGATACCCATGACGATGAAAATATAGTTCATGGTATTAGCAGTCAGAAGTAACTCCACTGTTGGTGAAAATTAATTGAAGTTCAGGGTATTAGCTGTCAGAAGTAATTCCACTGTTGGTGAAAATTCATTTAAGTTCATGGTATTAGCTGTCAGAAGTAACTCCACTGTTGGTGAAGATTAATTTAAGTTCATGGTATAAGCTGTCAGAAGTAACTCCACTGTTAGTGAAAATTAATTTAAGTTCATGGTATTAGCTGTCAGAAGTAATTCCACTGTTGGTGAAAATGACTTGTTTTCTACATTGATAACCATGATTATGAAAATATAAATGATTAAATCCAATTTATTGATAACCATGACTTGTTTTCTAATTAACTTAAATTCGTTTTCTAATTTGGCCCTTTTAAGGGCCACTTATATTTTCATTTAAGTAACTCCACTTACATCTATATGCTTTAATAAGAAAAAAAAATTGTTTCTACTATTGGCACCAGGCCAGCAATTACTCAGTAGATAACTGGTACTTTATTGTATCGACCCCGTAAAGATGAAAGGCAAATTGAACTCAGATCAGAAGGAGCCGTAACTCTATGCTGCAAAGCATGGCATCCGACCCTCTACCGATTCTGCCAAAAGTAACTCCACTTACATCTATATGCTTTAATAAAAAAAATAAAAAACGCGTGAAAAAAAATGAAAAAATTTCATTTAACTAACTCCACTTACATCTATATGCTTTAATAAAAAAAAAAATAATAATTTCATTTAAGTAACTCCACTTACATCTACATGCTTAAATAAAAAATTAAACGCTGCTAAAAAAAAGTAAAAAAAGTTTCATTTAACTAATTCCACTTTAATCTATATGCTTTAATAAAAAAAATAATAATAATTTCATTTAAGTAACTCCACTTACATCTACATGCTTAAATAAAAAATGAAAAACTGGTGAAAAAAAGTAAAAAAGATTTCATTTAAGTAACTCCACTTACATCTATATGCTTAAATAAAAAATAAAAAACCCGTGAACAAAATTAAAAAAATTGATTTAGGTAACTCCACTTACATCTGTATACTTTAATAAAAAATTAAAAAACTCATGAAAGAAAATAAAAAAAATTCATTTAAGTAACTCCACTTACATCTATATGCTTTAATAAGAAAAAAAAATAATTGTTTCTACCATTGGCAGAAGGCCAGCAATTAACCAGTAGATTACTGGTACTTCATTTTATCAACCCGGTCAGGATGAAAGGCAAACTTAACCTCCTCGGGATGTAAGTAACTCCACTTACATCTATATGCTTTATTAAATGAGTAAAAAACTCGTGAAAAAAAAATGTCATTTAAGTAACTCCACTTACATCTATATGCTTTAATAAAAAAAAATAATAATAATTTCATTTAAGTAACTCCACTTACATATATATGCTTAAATAAAAAAATAAAAAACCCGTGAAAAAAATAAAAAAATTTCATTTAGGTAACTCCACTTTCATCTGTATGCTTTAATAAAAAAAAAAAATTGTTTGGCACAAGGCCAGCAAATACCCAGTAGATTACTGGTACTTTATTTTATCAACCCGGTCAGGATGAAAGGCAAAGTTAACCTCGGCGGGATTTGAACTCAGATCAGAAGGAGCCGTAACGCTATGCTGCAAAGCATGGCGTCCGACCCTCTACCGATTCTGCCAAAAGTAACTCCACTTCCATCTATATGCTTTAATAAAAGACTAAAAAAGTCGTGAAAAAAAAATGTCATTTAAGTAACTCCACTTACATCTATATGCTTTAATAAAAGACTAAAAAACTCGTGAAAAAAAAATGTCATTTAAGTAACTCCACTTACATCGATATGCTGTAATAAAAGACTAAAAAACTCGTGAAAAAAATAAAAAGATGTCATTTAAGTAACTCCACTTACATCTATATGCTTTAATAAAAAAAAATAATTTCCTTTAAGTAACTCCACTTACATCTATATGCATTAATAAAACAATAAAAAACCCGTGAAAAAATAAAAAAATTTCATTTAGGTAACTCCACTTACATCTGTATACTTTAATAAGAAGAAAAAATAATTGTTTTTACCATTGGCACAAGGCCAGCAATTACAAGTAGATTACTGGTACTTTATTTTATCGACCCAGTAACGATGAAAGGCAAAGTGAACATCGGCAGGAATTGAACTCAGATAAGAAAGAGCCGTAACAATATGCTGCAAAGCATGGCGTCCGATCCTCTACCGATTCTGCCAAAATTAACTCCACTTACATCTATATGCTTTAATCAGAAAGTAAAAAACTCGGGAAGAAAAAAATTTCATTTAAGTAACTCCACTTACATCTATATGCGTTAATAAAAGACTAAAAAACTCGTGAAAAAAAAAATTATCATTTAAGTAACTCCACTTACATCTATATGCTTTAGTAAAAAAATAATAATAATTTTATTTAAGTAACTCCACTTACATCTATATGCTTTAGTAAAAAAATAATAATAATTTTATTTAAGTAACTCCACTTAGATTTATATGTTTAATAAAAAAAAATAATAATAATTTCATTTAAGTAACTCCACTTACTTCTATATGCTTTAATAAAAAAAAATAATAATTGTTTCTACGTTAGGCACAAGGCCAACAATTAGCCAGTGCATTACTAGTACTTTATTTTATTGACTCCGTAAGGATGAAAGGCAAAGTTAACCTCGGCGGAATTTGAACTCAGAATGGCAAGGGCCGTAACTCTATACGTCAAAGCATGGCATCCGACCCTCTGCCAATACTGCCAATCCACCGTCCTATAATAATTTCATTTAAGTAACTGCACTTACATGTATATGCTTAAATAAAAAAATATAAAACCCGTTAAAAAAATTAAAAAATTTCATTTAGGTAACTCCACTTACATCTATACGCTTTAATAATAATAAAAAAAATAATTTCATTTAAGTAACTCCACTTACATCTGTATACTTTAATTTAAAGGCCAGAAAGTACTCAGTAGATTACTGGTACTTTATTTTATCGACCTCGTAGGATGAAAGGCAAAGTTCACCTCGGCGGGATTTGAACTGAGATCAGAAGGAGCCGTAACTCTATGCTGCAAAGCAAGGCGTCCGACCCTCTACCGATTCTGCAAAAAGTAACTCCACTTACATCTATATGCTTTCATAAAATTAAACAATAATAATTTCATTTAAGTAACTCCACTTACATTTATATGCTTTAATAAAATAATAAAAAAATAAAAAACTCGTGAAAAAAAAAAAATTCAGTTAGGTAACTCCACTTACATCTGTATACTTTAATAAAAAAATAAAAAAATAATAAACTCGTAAAAGAAAATAAAAAAATTTCATTTAAGTAACTCTACTTACATCTATATGCTTTAATAAGGAAAAAAAATGTTTCTACCATTGGGACAAGGCCAGCAATTACCAAGTAGATTACTGGTACTTTATTTTATCGACCCCGTAAGGATGAAAGGCAAAGTTAACTTCGGCGGGATTTGAACTCAGAATGGCAAGGGCCGTAACTCTATAGATCAAAGCATGGCGTCCGACCCTCTCCCAATACTGCCAATCCACCGCCCTATAATAATTTCATTTAAGTAATCCACTTACATCTATATGCTTTAATAAAAGACTAAAAAACCTGTGAAAAAAAAAAAGATGTCATTTAAGTAACTCCACTTACATCTATATGCTTTAATGAAAAAAAATAATAATAATTTCATTTAAGTAACTCCACTTACCTCTATATGCTTTAATAATAAAAAATAATAATAATTTCATTTAAGTAACTCCACTTACATCTATATGCTTAAATAAAATATAAAAAGCCCGTGAAAAAAATAAAAAAATTTCATTTAGGTAACTCCACTTTCATCTGTATGCTTTAATAAAAAAAATAAAAAAATAAAGAACACGTGAAAGAAAAGAAAATAACTTCATGTAAGTAACTCCACTTACATATATATGCTTTAATAAGATAAAAAAATAATTATTACTACCATTGGCACAAGGCCCGCAAATACCCAGTAGATTACTGGTACTTCATTTTATCAACCCCGTAAGGATGAAAGGCAAAGTTAACCTCGGCAGGATTTGAACTCAGATCAGAAGGAGCCGTAACTCTATGCTGCAAAGCATGGTGTCCGACCCTCTACCGATTCTGCAAAAAGAAACTCCATTTACATCTATATGCTTTAATAAAAGACTAAAAAACTCGTGAATAAAAAAATATCATTTAAGTAACTCCAGTAATCTCTATATGCTGTAATAAAAAATAATAATAATTGTTTCTACGTTAGGCACAAGGCCAACAATAACCCAGTGCATTACTGGTACTTTATTTTATCGACCCCGTAAGGATGAAAGGCAAAGTTAACCTCGGCGGAATTTGTACTCAGAATGGCAAGGGCCGTAACTCTATAGGTCAAAGCATGGCGTCCGACCCTCTTCCAATACTGCCAATCCACCGCACTATAATAATTTAATTTAAGAAACTCCACTTACATCTATATGCTTTAATAAAAGAGTAAAAAACTCGTGAAAAAAATAAAAAGATGTCATTTAAGTAATTCCGCTTACATCTATATGCTTTAATAAAAAAAAATAATAATAATTTCATTTAAGTAACTCCACTTACATCTATATGCTTTAATAAAAAAATAAAAAACCCGTGAACAAAATAAAAAAAATTGATTTAGGTAACTCCACTTACATCTGTATACTTTAATAAAAAAAATAAAAAAATAAAAAACTCGTGAAAGAAAATAAAAAAATTCATTTAAGTAAATCCACTTACATCTATATCCTTTAATAAGAAAAAAAAATAATTGTTTCTACCATTGGCAGAAGGCCAGCATTTACCCAGTAGATTACTGGTACTTTATTTTATCAACCCGGTCAGGATGAATGGCAAAGTTAACCTCGGCGGGATTTGAACTCAGATCAGAAGGAGCCGTAACACTATGCTGCAAAGCATGGCGTCCGACCCTCTACCGATTCTGCCAAACGTAACTCCACTTCCATCTATATGCTTTAATAAAAGACTAAAAAAGTCGTGAAAAAAAAATGTCATTTAAGTAACTCCACTTACATCTATATGCTGTAATAAAAGACTAAAAAACTCGTGAAAAAAATAAAAAGATGTCATTTAAGTAACTCCACTTACATCTATATGCTTTAATAAAAAAAAAAATAATAATTTCTTTTAAGTAACTCCACTTACATCTATATGCTTTAATAAAAAAATAAAAAACCCGTGAACAAAATAAAAAAAATTGATTTAGGTAACTCCACTTACATCTGTATACTTTAATAAAAAAAATAAAAAAATAAAAAACTCGTGAAAGAAAATAAAAAAATTCATTTAAGTAAATCCACTTACATCTATATCTTTTAATAATAAAAAAAAATATTGTTTCTACCATTGGCAGAAGGCCAGCATTTACCCAGTAGATTACTGGTACTTTATTTTATCAACCCGGTCAGGATGAAAGGCAAAGTTAACTTCGGCGGGATTTGAACTCAGATCAGAAGGAGCCGTAACACTATGCTGCAAAGCATGGCGTCCGACCCTCTACCGATTCTGCCAAAAGTAACTCCACTTCCATCTATATGCTTTAATAAAAGACTAAAAAAGTCGTGAAAAAAAAATGTCATTTAAGTAACTCCACTTACATCTATATGCTTTAATAAAAGACTAAAAAACTCGTGGAAAAAAAAATGTCATTTAAGTAACTCCACTTACATCTATATGCTTTAATAAAAGACTAGAAAACTCGTGAAAAAAAAATGTCATTTAAGTAACTCCACTTACATCTATATGCTTTAATAAAAGACTAAAAAACTCGTTAAAAAAAATGTCATTTAAGTAACTCCACTTACATCTATATGCTGTAATAAAAGACTAAAAAACTCGTGAAAAAAATAAAAAGATGTCATTTAAGTAACTCCACTTACATCTATATGCTTTAATAAAAAAAAATAATTTCCTTTAAGTAACTTCACTTACATCTATATGCTTTAATAAAACAATAAAAAACCCGTGAAAAAAAAAAAATTTCATTTAGGTAACTCCACTTACATCTGTATACTTTAATAAGAAGAAAAAATAATTGTTTCTACCATTGGCACAAGGCCAGCAATTACAAGTAGATTACTGGTACTTTATTTTATCGACCCAGTAACGATGAAAGGCAAAGTGAACATCGGCAGGAATTGAACTCAGATAAGAAAGAGCCGTAACAATATGCTGCAAAGCATGGCGTCCGACCCTCTACCGATTCTGCCAAAATTAACTCCACTTACATCTATATGCTTTAATCAGAAAGTAAAAAACTCGGGAAGAAAAAAATTTCATTTAAGTAACTCCACTTACATCTATATGCGTTAATAAAAGACTAAAAAACTCGTGAAAAAAAAAATTGTCATTTAAGTAACTCCACTTACATCTATATGCTTTAGTAAAAAAATAATAATAATTTTATTTAAGTAACTCCACTTACATCTATATGCTTTAGTAAAAAAATAATAATAATTTCATTTAAGTAACTCCACTTACATCTATATGCTTTAGTAAAAAAATAATAATAATTTTATTTAAGTAACTCCACTTAGATTTACATGTTTAATAAAAAAAATAATAATAATTTCATTTAAGTAACTCCACTTACTTCTATATGCTTTAATAAAAAAAAATAATAATTGTTTCTACGTTAGGCACAAGGCCAACAATTAGCCAGTGCATTACTAGTACTTTATTTTATTGACTCCGTAAGGATGAAAGGCAAAGTTAACCTCGGCGGAATTTGAACTCAGAATGGCAAGGGCCGTAACTCTATACGTCAAAGCATGGTATCCGACCCTCTGCCAATACTGCCAATCCACCGTCCTATAATAATTACATTTAAGTAACTGCACTTACATGTATATGCTTAAATAAAAAAATATAAAACCCGTTAAAAAAATTAAAAAATTTCATTTAGGTAACTCCACTTACATCTATATGCTTTAATAATAATAAAAAAAATAATTTCACTTAAGTAACTCCACTTATATCTGTATACTTTAATTTAAAGGCCAGAAAGTACTCAGTAGATTACTGGTACTTTATTTTATCGACCTCGTAGGATGAAAGGCAAAGTTCACCTCGGCGGGATTTGAACTGAGATCAGAAGGAGCCGTAACTCTATGCTGCAAAGCAAGGCGTCCGACCCTCTACCGATTCTGCAAAAAGTAACTCCACTTACATCTATATGCTTTCATAAAATAAAATAATAATAATTTCATTTAAGTAACTCCACTTACATTTATATGCTTTAATAAAATAATAAAAAAATAAAAAACTCGTGAAAAAAAAAATTCAGTTAGGTAACTCCACTTACATCTGTATACTTTAATAAAAAAATAAAAAAATAATAAACTCGTAAAAGAAAATAAAAAAATTTCATTTAAGTAACTCCACTTACATCTATATGCTTTAATAAGGAAAAAAAATGTTCCTACCATTGGGACAAGGCCAGCAATTACCAAGTAGATTACTGGTACTTTATTTTATCGACCCCGTAAGGATGAAAGGCAAAGTTAACTTCGGCGGGATTTGAACTCAGAATGGCAAGGGCCGTAACTCTATAGGTCAAAGCATGGCGTCCGACCCTCTCCCAATACTGCCAATCCACCGCCCTATAATAATTTCATTTAAGTAATCCACTTACATCTATATGCTTTAATAAAAGACTAAAAAACCTGTGAAAAAAAAAAAGATGTCATTTAAGTAACTCCACTTACATCTATATGCTTTAATGAAAAAAAATAATAATAATTTCATTTAAGTAACTCCACTTACCTCTATATGCTTTAATAATAAAAAATAATAATAATTTCATTTAAGTAACTCCACTTACATCTATATGCTTAAATAAAATATAAAAAGCCCGTGAAAAAAATAAAAAAATTTCATTTAGGTAACTCCACTTTCATCTTTATGCTTTAAGAAAAAAAAAAAAAAAAAAAACACCTGAAAGAAAAGAAAAAAACTTCATGTAAGTAACTCCACTTACATATATATGCTTTAATAAGATAAAAAAATAATTATTACTACCATTGGCACAAGGCCCGCAAATACCCAGTAGATTACTGGTACTTCATTTTATCAACCCCGTAAGGATGAAAGGCAAAGTTAACCTCGGCAGGATTTGAACTCAGATCAGAAGGAGCCGTAACTCTATGCTGCAAAGCATGGTGTCCGACCCTCTACCGATTCTGCAAAAAGAAACTCCATTTACATCTATATGCTTTAATAAAAGACTAAAAAACTCGTGAATAAAAAAATATCATTTAAGTAACTCCAGTAATCTCTATATGCTGTAATAAAAAATAATAATAATTGTTTCTACGTTAGGCACAAGGCCAACAATAACCCAGTGCATTACAGGTACTTTATTTTATCGACCCCGTAAGGATGAAAGGCAAAGTTAACCTCGGCGGAATTTGTACTCAGAATGGCAAGGGCCGTAACTCTATAGGTCAAAGCATGGCGTCCGACCCTCTTCCAATACTGCCAATCCATCGCCCTATAATAATTTAATTTAAGAAACCCCACTTACATCTATATGCTTTAATAAAAGAGTAAAAAACTCGTGAACAAAAATAAAAAGATGTCATTTAAGTAATTCCACTTACATCTATATGCTTTAATAAAAAAAAATAATAATAATTTCATTTAAGTAACTCCACTTACATCTATATGCTTTAATAAAAAAAAAAAAATAATAATTTCATTTAAGTAACTCCACTTACATATATATGCTTAAATAAAAAAATAAAAAACCCGTGAAAAAAATAAAAAAATTTCATTTAGATTACTGGTACTTCATTTTATCAACCCCGTAAGGATGAAAGGCAAAGTTAACCTCGGCGGGATTTGAACTCAGATCAGAAGGAGCCGTAACACTATGCTGCAAAGCATGGCGTCCGACCCTCTACCGATTCTGCAAAAGGTAACTCCACTTACATCTTTAATAAATAAATAAATTAATTAATTTCATTTAAGTAACTCCACTTACATCTACATGCTTTAATAAAAAAAAAAATAATTAAAAAAATAAAAATAAAAAATCAATAAATAAATAAAAAAAATAAAAAATAAAAAAAAATAAAAAATAAATAAATAAAAAATAAAAAATGCGTGAAAATTTTTTTTTATTTAAGTAACACCACTTACATCTATATGCTTTAATAAATAATAAAATAATAATTTCAGTGAAGTAACTCCACTTACATCTATATGCTTTTATAAAAAGATAAATTAATAAAAAACGCATGATAAAAAAAAATTTCATTTAATTAACACCCTCCACTTACATCTATGTGATTTAATAAAATAAAAAAATAATAATTTTATTTAGGTAATTCCACTTACATCTATATGCTTTAATAAAAACAATAAATATATAATTTCATTTAAGTAACACCACTTACATCTATATGCTTTAATAAAAAAAAAATAATAATTACATTTAAGTAACGCCACTTACATCTATATGCTTTAATGAAAAAAAAATAATAATTTCATTTAAGTAACTCCATCTATATGCGTTAATAAAAAAATAAAAAAATAAAAAATTTCAATTAAGTAATTAACCTTACATCTATATGCTTTAAAAATAATAACAAAAATAATTTCATTTAACTAACTCCACTTACATCTATATGCTTTTAAAAAAATATAACTTCATTTAAGTAACTCCATCTACATCTGTATACTTTAATAAAAAAAATAAAAACATAAAAAAATAAAAAAAATTGTGAAAAAAAAAAATTTCAACTTAGTAACGCCACTTACATCTATATGCTTTAATAAGAAAAAAAAATTGTTTCTACCTTTGGCACAAGGCCAACAATTACACAGTAGATTACTGGTACTTTATTTTATCGACCCCGTAAAAATGAAAGGCAAAGTTAACCTCGGCAGGATTTGAACTCAGATAAGATTTTAACTCAGATCAGATTTTAACTCTATGCTGCAAAGCATGGCGTTCGACCGTCTACCGATTCTGACAAAAGTAACTACACTTACATCTATATGCTTTAATAAAAAAATAAAAAAATAATAAACGCTTGAAAAAAAATGAAAAAATTTCATTTAAATAACTCCATTTACATCTATATGCTTTAATAAAAAACTAAACAACTCGTGAAAGAAAGTAAAAAAATTTCATTTAAGTAACTCCACTTACATCTAAATGCTTTAATAAAAAAAATAATAATAATTTAATTTAACTCCACTTGCATCTATATTCTTAAATTAAAAACTAGAAAACTGGTGAAAAAATGTAAAAAAATTTAATTTAAGTAACTCCACTTACATCTATATGCTTTAATAAAAAAAAAAAAATAAATAAATAAATAAATAAATAAAAAAATAAAAATGCGTGAAATAAAACAAATTCATTTAAGTAACTCCACTTACATCTATATGGTTTAATAAATAAAAAAATAAATTATTTCATTTAAATAACTCCACTTATATCTATATGCTTTAATAAAAAATAAAAATGGCTGAAAAACAATTCCATTTAACTAACTCCACTTACATCTATATGCTTTAATAAAATAAAAAACTAATAATTTCATTTAAGTAACTCCACTTACATTTATATGCTTTAATAAAAAAAAATAATAATTTCATTTAAGTAACTCCACCTACATCTATATAATTTAAGAAAAAAATTAAAAAATAAAAACGCGTGAAAAAAAATAAAATAATTTCATTTAAGTAACTCCACTTACATCTGTATGCATTAATAAAAAAAAAAATAAAAAAAGAGTAAACAAATATGAAAAAAATTAATTGAAGTAACTCCACTTACATCTATATGCTGTAATAAAAACAAAATTTCATTAAAGTAACTCCACTTACATCTATATGCTTTAATAAAAAAATAAAAAACGCATGAAAAAAAAATTTCATTTAAGTAACTCCCTCCACTTACATCTATATGCTTTAATAAAAACAATAAATATATAATTTCATTTAAGTAACTACAGGTACATCTATATGCTTTAATAAAAAACGCGTGAAAAAAAATAAAATAATTTCATTTAAATAACTCATCTTACATCTACATGCTTTAATAAAATAAAAAACTAATAATTTCATTTAAGTAACTGCACTTACATTTATATGCTTTAAAAAAAAAAGAATAATAATTTCATTTAAGTAACTCCACCTACAAAAAAATAATAAACGCGGGAAAAAAATAAAACATTTTCATTTAAGTAACTCCACTTATATGTTAAAAAAATAAAAAACGCTAGAAAAAAGAAATTTCTTTTAAGTAACTCCATCTATATGATTTAATGAAAAAATAAAAAAATAAAAACGCTTGAAAAAAAAAAAATTTAATGTAAGTTCACTTACATCTATATGCTTTAATAAAATAAAATAATAATTTCATTTAAATAAGTTCACTTACATCTAAATGCTTTAATAAATTAAAAAAATAATTAATTTCATTTAAGTAACTCCACTTGCATCTATATGCTTTAATGAAAAAAAAATTCATTTAAGTAACTCCACCTACATCGATATGCTTTAATAAAAAAATAAACAACGCGTGAAGAAAAAAATAATTTCATTTATGTAACTCCACTTACATCTATATGCTTTAATAACAAAATAAAAATAAAAATAAGCGTGAAAAAAAAAATTCATTTATGTAACTCCACTTACATCTATATGCTTTAAATATAAAATAAAAAAATAAAAACGCGTGAAAAAAAAAATTTCATTTAAGTAAGTTCACTTACATCTATATGCTTTAATAAATAAAAACATGAAATAATTTCATTTAAGTAACTACAGTTACATCTATATGCTTTAATAAAAAAAAATAATAATTTCATTTATGTAAATCCACTTACATCTATATGCTTTAATAAATAAAAAAATTAAGTAATTTCATTTAAGTAACTCCACTTACATCTATATGCTTTAATAAAAAAATAAAAAAATAAAAAAAACGTGAAAAAAAATTCATTTAAGTAAATCCACTTACATCTATATGCTTTAATAAATAAAAACATAAAATAATTTCATTTAAGTAACTACAGTTACATCTATATGCTTTAATAAAATAAAAAACTAATAATTTCAATTAAGTAACTCAACTTACATTTATATGCTTTAATAAAAAAAAAAAATAATAATTTCATTTAAGTAACTCCACCTACATCTATGTAATTTAAAAAAAAAAAAGAAAAAACGCGTGAAAAAAATACATTTTCATTTAAGTAACTCCATTTATATATATATTTTTAAAAAATAAAAAACGCTAGAAAAAATATATTTCTTTTAAGTAACTCCACTTACATCTATATGCTTTAAAGAAAAAAAAAAAAAAGAAAAAAGCGTGAAAAAAAAATGTCAGTTAAGTAAGTTCACTTACATCTATATGCTTTAATAAAAAAAAATAATAATTTCATTTAAATAACTCCACTCACATCTACATGCTTTAATAAAAAAAAAATTAAGTAATTTCATTTAAGTAACTCCACTTACATCTATATGCTTTAATGAAAAAAAAATTTCCTTTAAGTAACTCCACCTACATCGATATGCGTTAATACAAAAATAAAAAACGCGTGAAAAAAAAAATAATAATTTCATTTAACTAACTCCACATATGCTTTAATTAAATAAAAAACTAATAATTTCATTTAAGTAACCCCACTTACATCTACATGCATTAATAAAAAAAAAAATTTTTAAAAAATAAAAAAATAAAAAATTGGTGAAAAAAAATTATTTAAGTAACACCACCTACATCTATATGCTTTAATAAATAATAAAGTAATAACTTCAGTGAAGTAACTCCACTTACATCTATATGCTTTTATAAAAAGATAAATAAATAAAAAACGCATCATAAAAAAAAATTTCATTTAAGTAACACCCTCCACTTACATCTATATGCTTTAATAAAATAAAAAAATAATAATTTCATTTAAATAACTCCACTAACATCTATATGCTTTAATAAATAAACAAATTAATTAATTTCATTTAAGTAACTCCACTTGCATCTATATGCTTTAATAAAAAAACGAAAATTTTTTATTTAAGTAACTCCACTTTCATTTATAAGCTAAAATAAAAAAATAAAAAACGCGCGAAAAAAAAAAAAATTTCATTTAAGTAACTCCAGTAATCCCTATATGCTTTAATAAAAAATAATAATAACTGTTTCAACGTTAGGCACAAGGCCAGCAATTACCAAGTGCAATACTGGTACTTTATTTTATCGACCCCGTAAGGATGAAAGGCAAAGTTAACCTCGGCAGGATTTGAACTCAGAATGGCAAGGGCCGTAACTCTATACGTCAAAGCATGGCATCCGACCCTCTGCCAATACTGCCAATCCACCGTCCTATAATAATTTCATTTAAGTAACTCCACTTACATGTATATGCTTAAATAAAAAAATAAAAACCCCGTGAAAAAAATTAAAAGATTTCATATAGATAACTCCACTTTCATCTGTATACTTGAATAAAAAAATAAATAATAATATAAAAAACTCGTGAAAAAAAATAAAAAAAGTTCATTTAACTAACTCCACTTACATCTATATGCTTTAATAAAATAAAAAATTAATAATTTCATTTAAGTAACTCCACTTACTTTTATATGCTTTAATAAAAAAAAATAATAATTTCATTTAAGTAACTCCACTTACATCTGTATGCATTAATAAAAAAATAAATAAAAAAAGAGTAAACAAAAATAAAAAAATTCATTTAAGTAACTCCACTTACATCTATATGCTGTAATAAAAACAAAATTTCATTAAAGTAACTCCACTTATATATATATGCTTTAATAAAAAAATAAAAAAATAAAAAACGCGTGAAAAAAAAAAAAATTTCATTTAACTAACTCCACTTACATCTATATGCTTTAATAAAATAAAAAACTAATAATTTCATTTAAGTAACTACACTTACATTTATATGCTTTAATAAATAAAAAAATAAAATAATTTCATTTAAATAACTCCACTTATATCTATATGTTTTAATAAAAAAATAAAAATTGCGTGAAAAAAGAAAATTCCATTTAACTGTCTCCACTTACATCTATATGCTTTAATAAAACAAAAAACTAATAATTTCATTTAAGTAACTCCACTTACATTTATATGCTTTAATAAAAAAAAAAATAATAATTTCATTTAAGTAACTCCACCTACATCTATATGCTTTAATAAAAAATAAAAAAAATAAAAAATGCGTGGAACAAAACAATTCAGTTAAGTTACTCCACTTACATCTATATGCTTTAATAAATAAAAAAAATAATAATTTCATTGAAGTAACTCCACTTAGATCTGTATGCTTTGATAAAAAGATGAATAAATAAAAAACGCATGAAAAAAAAAATTTCATTTAAGTAACTCCCTCCACTTACATCTATATGCTTTAATAAAAACAATAAATATATAATTTCATTTAAGTAACTACAGGTACATCTATATGCTTTAATAAAAAACGCGTGAAAAAAAATAAAATAATTTCATTTAAATAACTCCACTTACATCTACATGCTTTAATAAAATAAAAAACTAATAATTTCATTTAAGTAACTGCACTTACATTTATAGGCTTTAAAAAAAAAAGAATAATAATTTCATTTAAGTAACTCCACCTACAAAAAAATAATAAACGCGGGAAAAAAATAAAACATTTTCATTTAAGTAACTCCACTTATATGTTAAAAAAATAAAAAACGCTAGAAAAAAGAAATTTCTTTTAAGTAACTCCACATACATCTATATGATTTAATGAAAAAATAAAAAAATAAAAAAATTAAAACGCGTGAAAAAAAAATTACATTTAAGTTCACTTACACCTATATGCTTTAATAAAATAAAAAATAATAATTTCATTTAAGTAACTACACTTACATTTATATGCTTTAATAAATAAAAAAATAAAATAATTTCATTTAAATAACTCCACTTATATCTATATGTTTTAATAAAAAAATAAAAATTGCGTGAAAAAAGAAAATTCCATTTAACTGTCTCCACTTACATCTATATGCTTTAATAAAACAAAAAACTAATAATTTCATTTAAGTAACTCCACTTACATTTATATGCTTTAATAAAAAAAAAAATAATAATTTCATTTAAGTAACTCCACCTACATCTATATGCTTTAATAAAAAATAAAAAAAATAAAAAATGCGTGGAACAAAACAATTCAGTTAAGTTACTCCACTTACATCTATATGCTTTAATAAATAAAAAAAATAATAATTTCATTGAAGTAACTCCACTTAGATCTGTATGCTTTGATAAAAAGATGAATAAATAAAAAACGCATGAAAAAAAAAATTTCATTTAAGTAACTCCCTCCACTTACATCTATATGCTTTAATAAAAACAATAAATATATAATTTCATTTAAGTAACTACAGGTACATCTATATGCTTTAATAAAAAACGCGTGAAAAAAAATAAAATAATTTCATTTAAATAACTCCACTTACATCTACATGCTTTAATAAAATAAAAAACTAATAATTTCATTTAAGTAACTGCACTTACATTTATAGGCTTTAAAAAAAAAAGAATAATAATTTCATTTAAGTAACTCCACCTACAAAAAAATAATAAACGCGGGAAAAAAATAAAACATTTTCATTTAAGTAACTCCACTTATATGTTAAAAAAATAAAAAACGCTAGAAAAAAGAAATTTCTTTTAAGTAACTCCACTTACATCTATATGATTTAATGAAAAAATAAAAAAATAAAAAAATTAAAACGCGTGAAAAAAAAATTACATTTAAGTTCACTTACACCTATATGCTTTAATAAAATAAAAAATAATAATTTCATTTAAGTAACTCCACTTACATCTATATGATTTAATAAATGAAAAAATTAATTAATTTCATTTAAGTAAGTTCATTTTACATCATATGCTTTAATAAAATAAAAAAATTATAATTTCATTTAAGTAACTCCACGTACATCTATATAATTTAATAAATAAAAAAATAATTAATTTCATTTAAGTAACTACAGTTACATCTATATGCTTTAATAAAATAAAAAACTAATAATTTCATTTAAGTAACTCCACTTACATCTATATGCTGTAATGGAAAAATAAAAAAATAAAAACGCATGAAAAAAAATAAAATAATTTCATTTAAGCAACCCCACTTACATCTATATGCTTTAATAAAATAAAAAACTAATAATTTCATTTAAGTAACTCCACTTACATTTATATGCTTTAATAAAAAAAAAAATAATAAATTCATTTAAGTAACTGCACCTACATCTATATAATTTAAGAAAAAAAACAACAAAAAAACGCGTGAAAAAAATAAAACATTTTCATTTAAGTAACTCCATTTATATATATATACTTTAAAAAAATAAAAAACGCTAGAAAAAATAAATTTCTTTTAAGTAACTCCACTTACATCTATATGCTTTAATAAATGAAAAAACAAAATAATTTTATTTAAGTAACTACAGTTACATTTATATGCTTTAATAAAAAACGCGTGAAAAAAGAAAAAAAATTTCATTTAACTAACTCCACTTACATCTATATGCTTTAATAAAATAAAAAAACTAATAATTTCATTTAAGTAACTCCACTTACATTTATATGCTTTAATAAAAAAAAATAATAATTTCATTTAAGTAACTCCACCTACATCTATATAATTTAAGAAAAAAAAAAAAAAAAAAAACGTGTGAAAAAAATAAAACATTTTCATTTAAGTAACTCCATTTATATATATATCCTTTAAAAAAATAAAAAACGCTAGAAAAAAGATATTTCTTTTAAGTAACTCCACTTACATCTATATGCTTTAATGAAAAAATAATTCAAGAAAAAAAAAAATAGGAAACGCGTGAAAAAATAAAACATTTTCATTTAAGTATCTCCACTTATATATATATACTTAAAAAAATAAAAAATGCTAGAAAAAAGTAATGTCTTTTAAGTAACTCCACTTATATCTATATGCTTTAATGGAAAAATAAAAAAATAAAAACGCGTGAAAAAAAAAAATAATTTCATTTAAGTAACCCCACTTACATCTGTATGCTTTAAGAAAAAATAAAAAATTAAAAATAAGTAAACAAAAATAAAAAATATTAATTTAAGTAACTCCACTTACATATATATGCTGTAATAAAAAAAAATAATTTCCTTGAACTCCACTTACATCTATATGCTTTAATAAAAAAAAAAAAATTAAAAAAAAAAGATCAAAAAAATAAATAAAAATAAATAAAAATAAAAATTGAAAAATGCGTGAAAATTTTCTTTATTTAAGTAACACCACTTACATCTATATGCTTTAATAAATAATAAAATAATAATTTCAGTGAAGTAACTCCACTTACAACTATATGCTTTTATAAAAAGATAAATAAGTAAAAAACGCATGATAAAAAAAAATTTCATTTAAGTAACCCCCTCCACTTACATCTATATGCTTTAATAAAATAAAAAAAATAATAATTTCATTTAGGTAACTCCACTTACATCTATATGCTTTAATAAAAACAATAAATATATAATTTCATTTAAGTAACTCCACTTACATCTATATGCTTTAATAAAAAAAAATACTTTCATTTAAGTAACTCCACTTACATCTATATGCTTTAATAAAAAAAAATACTTTCATTTAAGTAACTCCACTTACTTTTATATGCTTTAATAAAAAAAAATAATAATTTCATTTAAGTAACTCCACCTACATCTATATAATTTAAGAAAAAAATTAAAGAATAAAAACGCGTGAAAAAAAAAAAAAAATTTCATTTAAGTAACTCCACATACATCTGTATGCATTAATAAAAAAAAATAAAAAAAGAGTAAACAAAAATAAAAAAATTAATTTAAGTAACTCCACTTACATCTGTATGCTGTAATAAAAACAAAATTTCATTAAACTAACTCCACTTACATCTATATGATTTAATAAGAAAATAGAAAAATAAAAAACGCGTGAAAAAAAAAAAAATCATTTCATTTAACTAACTCCACTTACATCTATATGCTTTAATAAAATAAAAAACTAATAATTTCATTTAAGTAACTCCACTTACATTTATATGCTTTAAAAAAAAAGTATAATAATTTCATTTAAGTAACTCTACATCTATATAATTTAATAAAAAAATAAAAAAATAATAAACGCGTGAAAAAAATAAAACATTTACATTTAAGTAACTCCACTTATATATATATACGTTAAAAAAATAAAAAACGCTAGAAAAAAGAAATTTCTTTTAAGTAACTCCACTTACATCTATATGATTTAATGAAAAAAAAAAAAATAAAAACGCTTGAAAAAAAAAAAATTTAATGTTTGTAAGTCTACTTACATCTATATGCTTTAATAAAATAAAATAATAATTTCATTTAAATAACTCCACTTACATCTATATGCTTTAATAAATAAAAAAATTAATTAATTTCATTTAAGTAAATCCACTTGCATCTATATGCTTTAATGAAAAAATAAAAAAATAAAAAAAAGCGTGAAAAAAAAATTCATTTAAGTAAATCCACTTACATCTATATGCTTTAATAAATAAAAAAATAAAATAATTTCATTTAAGTAACTACAGTTACATCTATATGCTTTAATAAAAAACGCGTGAAAAAAAAAAGAATAATTTCATTTAACTAACTCCACTTACATCTATATGCTTTAATAAAATAAAAAACTAATAATTTCATTTAAGTAACTCCACTTACATTTATATGCTTTAATAGAAAAAAAAAATAATAAATTCACTTAAGTAAGTCCACCTACATCTATATAATTTAAGAAAAAAAAAAAGAAAAAACGCGTGAAAAAAATACATTTTCATTTAAGTAACTCCATTTATATATATATACTTAAAAAAAATAAAAAACGCTAGAAAAAATATATTTCTTTTAAGTAACTCCACTTACATCTATATCCTTTAAATAATAAATTAAAAAGTAAAAACACGTGAAAAAAAAAAAATTTCATTTAAGTTCACTTACACCTATATGCTTTAATAAAATAAAAAAAATAATAATTTCATTTAAGTAACTCGTCTTACATCTATATGATTTAATAAATGAAAAAATTAATTAATTTCATTTAGGTAAAAACACTTACATCTATATGTTTCAATAAAAAAATAAAAAAATAAAGACGCGTGAAAAAAAAAAAAATTTCATTTAAGTAAGTTCACTTACATCTATATACTTTAATAAAATAAAAAAATAATAGTTTCATATAAGTAACTAGATTACATCTATATGCTTTAATAAATTAAAAAACTAATAATTTCATTTAAGTAACTCCACTTACATTTATATGCTTTATTAAAAAAAAAAATAATAATTTCATTTAAGTAACTCCACCTACATCTATATAATTTAAGAAAAAAAAAAAATACGAAACGCGTGAAAAAAATAAAACAATTTCATTTAAGTATGTCCACTTATATATATATACTTCAAAAAAATAAAAAACGCTAGAAAAAAGTAATTTCTTTTAACTCCACTTACATCTATAGGCTTTAATGGAAAAATAAAAAAATTACAACGCGTGAAAAAAAATAAAATAATTTCATTTAAGTAACCCCACTTACATCGATATGCTTTAATAAAAAATAAGAAATAAAAAATAAGTAAACAAAAATAAAAAATATTAATTTAAGTAACTCCACTTACATCTATATGCTGTAATAAAAAAAAATAATTTCATTGAAGTAACTCCACTTACATTTACATGCTTTAATAAAAAAAAAAAAAAGTAAAAAAAAAATAAATAAATTAAAAAAAATTTATAAAAAAAAAAAAAATGCATGAAAATTTTTTTTTATTTAAGTAACACCACTTACATCTATATGCCTTAATAAATAATAAAATAATAATTTCAGTGAAGTAACTCCACTTCTATATGCTTTTATAAAATGGTAAATTAATAAAAAGCGCATGAAAAAAAAAAATTTCATTTAAGTAACACCCTCCACTTACCTCTATATGATTTAATAAAATAAAAAAATTATAATTTTATTTAGGTAACTCCAATTACATCTATATGCTTTAATAAAAACAATAAATATATAATTTCATTTAAGTAACTCCACTTACATCTATATGCATTAACAAAAAAAAATATTAATTTCATTTAAGTAACTCCATCTATATGCGTTAATAAAAAAATAAAAAAATATAAACCCGTGAAAAAAATAAAAAATTTCAATTAAGTAACTAACCTTACATCTATATGCTTTAAAAATAATAAAAAAAATAATTTCATTTAACTAACTCCATTTACATCTATATGCTTTAAAGAAAAAATAATTTAAGAAAAAAAAATAAATAAGAAACGCGTGAAAAAATAAAACATTTTCATTTAAGTATCTCCACTTATATATATATACTTAAAAAAATAAAAAACGCTAGAAAAAAGTAATGTCTTTTAAGTAACTCCACTTACATCTATATGCTTTAATGGAAAAATAAAAAAATAAAAACGCGTGAAAAAAATAAAATAATTTCATTTAAGTAACCCCACTTACATCTGTATGCTGTAAGAAAAAATAAAAAATTTAAAAATAAGTAAACAAAAATAAAAAAATATAAATTTAACTAACTCCACTTACATATATATGCTGTAATAAAAAAAATAATTTCCTTGAACTCCACTTACATCTATATGCTTTAATAAAAAAAAAATATCAAATAAAAAAAGAAAAATATCAAAAAAAATAAAAATAAAAATAAAAATTGAAAAAGGCGTGAAAATTTTTTTTATTTAAGTAACACCACTTACATCTATATGCTTTAATAAATAATAAAATAATAATTTCAGTGAAGTAACTCCACTTACAACTATATGCTTTTATAAAAAGATAAATAAGTAAAAAACGCATGATAAAAAAAATTTCATTTAAGTAACACCCTACACTTACATCTATATGCTTTAATAAAAACAATAAAAATATAATTTCATTTAAGTAACTCCACTTACATCTATATGCTTTAATAAAAAAAATAATACTTTCATTTAAGTAACTCCACTTACATCTACATGCTTTAATAAAAAAAAATACTTTCATTTAAGTAACTCCACTTACTTTTATATGCTTTAATAAAAAAAAATAATAATTTCATTTAAGTAACTCCACCTACATCTATATAATTTAAGAAAAAAGTTAAAAAATAAAAACGCGTGAAAAAAAAAAATAATTTCATTTAAGTAACTCCACTTACATCTGTATGCATTAATAAAAAAAAATAAAAAAAGAGTAAACAAAAATAAAAAAATTAATTTAAGTAACTCCACTTACATCTGTATGCTGTAATAAAAACAAAATTTCATTAAAGTAATTCCACTTACATCTATATGCGTTAATAAGAAAATAAAAAAATAAAAAACGCGTGAAAAAAAATAAAATAATTTCATTTAACTAACTCCACTTACATCTATATGCTTTAATAAAATAAAAAACTAATAATTTCATTTAAGTAACTCCACTTACATTTATATGCTTTTAAAAAAAAAGAATAATTGTTTCTACTATTGGCACAAGGCCAGAAATTACCCAGTACATTACTGGTACTTTACTTTATCGACCCCGTAAGGATGAAAGGCAAAGTTAACCTCGGCGGGATTTGAACTCAGAATAGCAAGGGCCGTAACTCTATGCATCAAAGCATGGCGTCCGACCCTCTACCGATACTGCCAATCCACCACCAAAAAAAAAGAATAATAATTTCATTTAAGTAACTCTACATCTATATAATTTAATAAAAAAATAAAAAAATAATAAACGTGTGAAAAAAATAAAACATTTACATTTAAGTAACTCCACTTATATATATATACGTTAAAAAAATAAAAACCGCTAGAAAAAAGAAATTTCTTTTAAGTAACTCCACTTACATCTACATGATTTAATGAAAAAATAAAAAAATAAAAAAATAAAAAAATAAAAAAATAAAAAAATAAAAACGCTTGAAAAAAAAAAAAATTTAATGTTAGTAAGTCCACTTACATCTATATGCGTTAATAAAATAAAATAATAATTTCATTTAAATAACTCCACTTACATCTATATGCTTTAATAAAAAAAAAAATTAATTAATTTCATTTAAGTAACTCCACTTGCATCTATATGCTTTAATGAAAAAATAAAAAAATAAAAAAAAGCGTGAAAAAAAAATTCATTTAAGTAAATCCACTTACATCTATATGCTTTAATAAATAAAAAAATAAAATAATTTCATTTAAGTAACTACAGTTACATCTATATGCTTTAATAAAAAACGCGTGAAAAAAAAAAGAATAATTTCATTTAACTAACTCCACTTACATCTATATGCTTTAATAAAATAAAAAACTAATAATTTCATTTTAAGTAACTCCACTTACATTTATATGCTTTAATAAAAAAAAAATAATAAATTCATTTAAGTAAGTCCACCTACATCTATATAATTTAAGAAAAAAAAAAGAAAAAACGCGTGAAAAAAATACATTTTCATTTAAGTAACTCCATTTATATATATATACTTTAAAAAAATAAAAAACGCTAGAAAAAATATATTTCTTTTAAGTAACTCCAGTTACATCTATATCCTTTAAATAAAAAATTAAAAAATAAAAACACGTGAAAAAAAAAATTCATTTAAGTTCACTTACACCTATATGCTTTAATAAAATAAAAAAATAATAATTTCATTTAAGTAACTCCACTTACATCTATATGATTTAATAAATGAAAAAATTAATTAATTTCATTTAAGTAAAAACACTTACATCTATATGTTTTAATAAAAAAATAAAAAAATAAAAACGCGTGAAAAAAAAAAAAATTTCATTTAGTAAGTTCACTTACATCTATATACTTTAATAAAATAAAAAAATAATAATTTCATTTAAGTAACTAGAGTTACATCTATATGCTTTAATAAATTAAAAAACTAATAATTTCATTTAAGTAAAATAATATGAAATAAAAAAAAAATAAAAAAATAAATAAATAAATAAAAATTTATAAAAAAAAAAAAATGCGTGAAAATTTTTTTTTATTTAAGTAACACCACTTACATCTATATGCCTTAATAAATAATAAAATAATAATTTCAGTGAAGTAACTCCACTTCTATATGCTTTTATAAAATGGTAAATTAATAAAAAGCGCATGATAAAAAAAAATTTCATTTAAGTAACACCCTCCACTTACCTCTATATGATTTAATAAAATAAAAAAATTATAATTTTATTTAGGTAACTCCACTTACATCTATATGCTTTAATAAAAACAATAAATATATAATTTCATTTAAGTAACTCCACTTACATCTATATGCTTTAATAAAAAAAATAATAATTTCATTTAAGTAACTCCATCTATATGCGTTAATAAAAAAATAAAAAAATAAAAACCCGTGAAAAGAATAAAAAATTTCAATTAAGTAACTAACGTTACATCTATATGCTTTAAAAATAATAAAAAAAATAATTTCATTTAACTAACTCCACTTACATCTATATGCTTTAATGAAAAAATAATTTAAGAAAAAAAATAAAATAAGAAACGCGTGAAAAAATAAAACATTTTCATTTAAGTATCTCCACTTATATATATATACTTAAAAAAATAAAAAACGCTATAAAAAAGTAATGTCTTTCAAGAAACTCCACTTACATCTATATGCTTTAATGGAAAAATAAAAAAATAAACACGCGTGAAAAAAATAAAATAATTTCATTTAAGTAACCCAACTTACATCTGTATGCTTTAAGAAAAAATAAAAAATTAAAAATAAGTAAACAAAAATAAAAAATATTAATTTAAGTCACTCCATGTACATATATATGCTGTAATAAAAAAAATAATTTCCTTGAACTCCACTTACATCTATATGCTTTAAGAAAAAAAAATAAAATAAATAAATAAAAGATAAAAAAAAAAAAATAAATAAAAATAAAAATTGAAAAATGCGTGAAAATTTTTTTTATTTAAGTAACACCACTTACATCTATATGCTTTAATAAATAATAAAATAATAATTTCAGTGAAGTAACTCCACTTACATCTATATGCTTTAATAAATAAAAAAATAAAATAATTTCATTTAAGTAACTACATTTACATCTATATGCTTTAATAAAAAACGCGTGAAAAAAATAAAATAATTTCATTTAACTAACACCACTTACATCTATCTGCTTTAATAAATAATAAAATAATAATTTCAGTGAAGTAACTCCACTTACAACTATATGCTTTTATAAAAAGATAAATAAGTAAAAAACGCATGATAAAAAAAAAATTCATTTAAGTAACACACTCCACTTACATCTATATGCTTTAATAAAATAAAAAAAATAATAATTTCATTTAGGTAACTCCACTTACATCTATATGCTTTAATAAAAACAATAAATATATAATTTCATTTAAGTAACTCCACTTACATCTATATGCTTTAATAAAAAAAAATACTTTCATTTAAGTAACTCCACTTGCTTTTATATGCTTTAATAAAAAAAAATAATAATTTCATTTAAGTAACTCCACCTACATCTATATGCTTTAATAAGAAAATAAAAAAATAAAAAACGCGTGAAAAAAAAAAAAATAATTTCATTTAACTAACTCCACTTACATCTATATGCTTTAATGAAAAAATTATTTAAGAAAAAAAAAAAAAATAAGAAACGCGTGAAAAAATAAAACATTTTCATTTAAGTATCTCCACTTATATATATATACTTAAAAAAATAAAAAACGCTATAAAAAAGTAATGTCTTTTAAGTAACTCCACTTACATCTATATGCTTTAATGGAAAAATAAAAAAATAAAAACGCGTGAAAAAAATAACATAATTTCATTTAAGTAACACAACTTACATCTGTATGCTTTAAGAAAAAATAAAAAATTAATAATAAGTAAACAAAAATAAAAAATATTAATTTAAGTCACTCCACGTACATATATATGCTGTAATAAAAAAAAATAATTTCCTTGAACTCCACTTACATCTATATGCTTTAAGAAAAAAAAAAAAAATAAATAAATAAAAGATAAAAAAAAAAAATAAATAAAAATAAAAATTGAAAAATGCGTGAACATTTTTTTTATTTAAGTAACACCACTTACATCTATATGCTTTAATAAATAATAAAATAATAATTTCAGTGAAGTAACTCCACTTACATCTATATGCTTTAATAAATAAAAAAATAAAATAATTTCATTTAAGTAACTACATTTACATCTATATGCTTTAATAAAAAACGCGTGAAAAAAATAAAATAATTTCATTTAACTAACACCACTTACATCTATATGCTTTAATAAATAATAAAATAACTCCACTTACAACTATATGCTTTTATAAAAAGATAAATAAGTAAAAAACGCATGATAAAAAAAAATTCATTTAAGTAACACCCTCCACTTACATCTATATGCTTTAATAAAATAAAAAAAATAATAATTTCATTTAAGTAACTCCACCTACATCTATATGCTTTAATAAGAAAATAAAAAAATAAAAAACGCGTGAAAAAAAATAAAATAATTTCATTTAACTAACTCCACTTACATCTATATGCTTTAATGAAAAAATAATTTAAGAAAAAAAAAAAAAATAAGAAACGCGTGAAAAAATAAAACATTTTCATTTAAGTATCTCCACTTATATATATATACTTAAAAAAATAAAAAACGCTATAAAAAAGTAATGTCTTTTAAGTAACTCCACTTACATCTATATGCTTTAATGGAAAAATAAAAAAATAAAAACGCGTGAAAAAAATAACATAATTTCATTTAAGTAACACAACTTACATCTGTATGCTTTAAGAAAAAATAAAAAATTAAAAATAAGTAAACAAAAATAAAAAATATTAATTTAAGTCACTCCACGTACATATATATGCTGTAATAAAAAAAAATAATTTCCTTGAACTCCACTTACATCTATATGCTTTAAGAAAAAAAAAAATAAAAAAATAAATAAAAGATAAAAAAAAAAAATAAATAAAAATAAAAATTGAAAAATGCGTGAACATTTTTTTTATTTAAGTAACACCACTTACATCTATATGCTTTAATAAATAATAAAATAATAATTTCAGTGAAGTAACTCCACTTACATCTATATGCTTTAATAAATAAAAAAATAAAATAATTTCATTTAAGTAACTACATTTACATCTATATGCTTTAATAAAAAACGCGTGAAAAAAATAAAATAATTTCATTTAACTAACACCACTTACATCTATATGCTTTAATAAATAATAAAATAACTCCACTTACAACTATATGCTTTTATAAAAAGATAAATAAGTAAAAAACGCATGATAAAAAAAAAATTCATTTAAGTAACACCCTCCACTTACATCTATATGCTTTAATAAAATAAAAAAAATAATAATTTCATTTAGGTAACTCCACTTACATCTATATGCTTTAATAAAAACAATAAATATATAATTTCATTTAAGTAACTCCACTTACATCTATATGCTTTAATAAAAAAAAATACTTTCATTTAAGTAACTCCACTTACTTTTATATGCTTTAATAAAAAAAAATAATAATTTCATTTAAGTAACTCCATCTACATCTATATGCTTTAATAAGAAAATAAAAAAATAAAAAACGCGTGAAAAAAAATAAAATAATTTCATTTAACTAACTCCACTTACATCTATATGCTTTAATGAAAAAATAATTTAAGAAAAAAAAAAAAATAAGAAACGCGTGAAAAAATAAAACATTTTCATTTAAGTATCTCCACTTATATATATATACTTAAAAAAATAAAAAACGCTATAAAAAAGTAATGTCTTTTAAGTAACTCCACTTACATCTATATGCTTTAATGGAAAAATAAAAAAATAAAAACGCGTGAAAAAAATAACATAATTTCATTTAAGTAACCCAACTTACATCTGTATGCTTTAAGAAAAAATAAAAAATTAAAAATAAGTAAACAAAAATAAAAAATATTAATTTAAGTCACTCCACGTACATATATATGCTGTAATAAAAAAAAATAATTTCCTTGAACTCCACTTACATCTATATGCTTTAAGAAAAAAAAAAAAATAAATAAAAGATAAAAAAAAAAAATAAATAAAAATAAAAATGGAAAAATGCGTGAACATTTTTTTTATTTAAGTAACACCACTTACATCTATATGCTTTAATAAATAATAAAATAATACTTTCAGTGAAGTAACTCCACTTACATCTATATGCTTTAATAAATAAAAAAATAAAATAATTTCATTTAAGTAACTACATTTACATCTATATGCTTTAATAAAAAACGCGTGAAAAAAAAAAAATAATTTCATTTAACTAACACCACTTACATCTATATGCTTTAATAAATAATAAAATAATAATTTCAGTGAAGTAACTCCACTTACAACTATATGCTTTTATAAAAAGATAAATAAGTAAAAAACGCATGATAAAAAAAAAATTCATTTAAGTAACACCCTCCACTTACATCTATATGCTTTAATAAAATAAAAAAAATAATAATTTCATTCAGGTAACTCCACTTACATCTATATGCTTTAAGAAAAACAATAAATATATAATTTCATTTAAGTAACTCCACTTACATCTATATGCTTTAATAAAAAAAAAAATACTTTCATTTAAGTAACTCCACTTACATCTATATGCTTTAATAAAAAAAAAATACTTTCATTTAAGTAACTCCACTTACTTTTATATGCTTTAATAAAAAAAAATAATAATTTCATTTAAGTAAAAAAAGAGTAAACAAAAATAAAAAAATTAATTTAAGTAACTCCACCTACATCTGTATGCTGTAATAAAAACAAAATTTCATTAAAGTAACTCCACTTACATCTATATGCTTTAATAAGAAAATAAAAAAATAAAAAACGCGTGAAAAAAAATAAAATAATTTCATTTAACTAACTCCACTTACATCTATATGCTTTAATAAAATAAAAAACTAATAATTTCATTTAAGTAACTCCACTTACATTTATATGCTTTAAAAAAAAAAGAATAATAATTTCATTTAAGTAACTCTACATCTATATAATTTAATAAAAAATTAAAAAAATAATAAACGCGTGAAAAAAATAAAACATTTACATTTAAGTAACTCCACTTATATATATATACGTTAAAAAAATAAGAAACGCTAGAAAAAAGAAATTTCTTTTAAGTTACTCCACTTACATCTATATGATTTAATGAAAAAATAAAAAAATAAAAAATAAAAAAATAAAAAAGCTTGAAAAAAAAAAAAATTTAATGTTAGTAAGTCCACTTACATCTATATGCTTTAATAAAATAAAATAATAATTTGATTTAAGTAACTACAGTTACATCTATATGCTTTAATAAAAAACGCGTGAAAAAAAAAAGAATAATTTCATTTAACTAACTCCACTTACATCTATATGCTTTAATAAAATAAAAAACTAATAATTTCATTTAAGTAACTCCACTTACATTTATATGCTTTAATAAAAAAAAAAATAATAAATTCATTTAAGTAAGTCCACCTACATCTATATAATTTAAGAAAAAAAAAAAGAAAAAACAGTGAAAAAAATACATTTTCATTTAAGTAACTCCATTTATATATATATACTTTAAAAAAATAAAAAACGCTAGAAAAAATATATTTCTTTTAAGTAACTCCACTTACATCTATATCCTTTAAATAAAAAATAAAAAAATAAAAACACGTGAAAAAAAAAAATTTCATTTAAGTTCACTTACACCTATATGCTTTAATAAAATAAAACAATAATAATTTCATTTAAGTAACTCCACTTCTATATGATTTAATAAATGAAAAAATTAATTAATTTCATTTAAGTAAAAACACTTACATCTATATGTTTTAATAAAAAAATAAAAAAATAAAAACGCGTGAAAAAAAAAAATTCAATTTAAGTTCACTTACATCTATATACTTTAATAAAATAAAAAAATAATAATTTCATTTATGTAACTAGAGTTACATCTATATGCTTTAATAAATTAAAAAACTAATAATTTCATTTAAGTAACTCCACTTACATTTATATGCTTTATTAAAAAAAAATAATAATTTCATAATAACTCCACCTACATCTATATAATTTAAGAAAAAAAAAATAAGAAACGCGTGAAAAAAATAAAACAATTTCATTTAAGTATCTCCACTTATATATATATACTTCAAAAAAATAAAAAACGCTAGAAAAAAGTAATTTCTTTTAACTCCACTTACATGTATAGGCTTTAATGGAAAAATAAAAAAATAAAAACGCGTGAAAAAAAAAAAAATAATTTCATTTAAGTAACCACACTTACATCTATATGCTTTAATAAAAAATAAAAAATAAGTAAACAAAAATAAAAAAATATTAATATAAGTAACTCCACTTACATCTATATGCTGTAATAAAAAAAAAAAATTTCATTGAAGTAACTCCACTTACATCTACATGCTTAAAAAAAAAAAAAAATAAAAAAAAAAAATAAAAAAAAATAATAAAAAAAAATAAATAAAATGAAATAAAAAAAAAATAAAAAAAAATAAATGAATAAATAAAAATTTATAAAAAAAAAAAATGCGTGAAAATTTTTTTTTATTTAAGTAACACCACTTACATCTATATGCCTTAATAAATAATAAAATAATAATTTCAGTGAAGTAACTCCACTTCTATATGCTTTTATAAAATGGTAAATTAATAAAAAGCGCATGATAAAAAAAAATTTCATTTAAGTAACAACCTCCACTTACCTCTATATGATTTAATAAAATAAAAAAATTATAATTTTATTTAGGTAACTCCACTTACATCTATATGCTTTAATAAAAACAATAAATATATAATTTCATTTAAGTAACACCCTCCACTTACCTCTATATGATTTAATAAAATAAAAAAATTATAATTTTATTTAGGTTACTCCACTTACATCTATATGCTTTAATAAAAACAATAAATATATAATTTCATTTAAGTAACTCCACTTACATCTATATGCTTTAATAAAAAAAAATAATAATTTCATTTAAGTAACTCCATCTATATGCGTTAATAAAAAAATAAAAAAATAAAAACCCGTGAAAAAAATAAAAAATTTCAATTAAGTAACTAACGTTACATCTATATGCTTTAAAAATAATAAAAAAAATAATTTCATTTGACTAACTCCACTTCCATCTATATGCTTTAAAAAAAATATAACTTCATTTAAGTAACTCCATCTACATCTGTATACTTTAATAAAAAAAATAAAAACAAAAAAATAAAAATATTGTCAAATAAAAAAAATTTCAACTTAGTAACGCCACTTACATCAATATGCTTTAATAAGAAAAAAAATTGTTTCTACCTTTGGCACAAGGCCAACAATTACCCAGTAGATTACTGGTACTTTATTTTATCGACCCCGTAAAAATGAAAGGCAAAGTTAACCTCGGCAGGATTTGAACACAGATAAGATTTTAACTCAGATCAGATTTTAACTCTATGCTGCAAAGCATGGCGTTCGACCCTCTATCGATTCTGACAAAGTAACTACACTTACATCTATATGCTTCAATAAAAAAATTAAAAAATAAAAAACGTTTGAAAAAAAAAAAAAATTTCATTTAAATAACTCCATTTACATCTATATGCTTTAATAAAAAAAATAATAATAATTGCATTTATGTAACTCCACTTACATCTACATTCTTAAATTAAAAACTAAAAAACTGGTGAAAAAAAGTAAAAAAATTACATTTAAGTAACTCCACATACATCTATATGCTTTAATAAAAAAATAAAAAAATAAAAAATGCGTGAAAAAAAAATTGATTTAAGTAACTCCACTTACATCTATATGGTTTAATAAATAAAAAAATAAAATAATTTCATTTAAATAACTCCACTTATATCTATATGCTTTAATACAAAAAATAAAAAACGCGTGAAAAAAGAAAATTCCATTTAACTATCTCCACTTACATCTATATGCTTTAATAAAATAAAAAAACTAATAATTTCATTTCAGTAACTCCACTTACATTTATATGCTTTAATAAAAAAAAATAATAATTTCATTTAAGTAACTCCACCTACATCTATATGCTTTAATAAAAAAAAAAAATAAATAAAAAATGCGTGAAACAAAAAAATTCAGTTAAGTTACTCCACTTACATCTATATGCTTTAATAAATAAAAAAAATAATAATTTCATTGAAGTAACTCCACTTAGATCTATATGCTTTGATAAAAACAATAAATATATAATTTCATTTAAGTAACTCCACTTACATCTATATGCTTTAATAAATAAAAAAATGAAATAATTTCATTTAAGTAACTACAGTTACGTTTATATGCTTTAGTAAAAAACGCGTGAAAAAAAAAAATTAATTTCATTTAACTAACTCCACTTACATCTATATGCTTTAATAAAATAAAAAACTAATAATTTCATTTAAGTAACTCCACCTACATTGATATGCTTTAATAAAAAAATAAAAAACGCGTGAAAAAATAAAACATTTTCATTTAAGTAACTCCACTTATATATATATACTTTAAAAAAATAAAAAACGCTAGTAAAAAGAAATTTCTTTTAAGTAACTCCACTTACATCTATATGCTTTAATGAAAAAATAAAAAAATAAGAAAATAAAAACGCGTGAAAAAAAAAATTTAATTTATGTAAGTCCACTTACATCTATATGCTTTAATAAAATAAAAAGATAATAATTTCATTTAAATAACTCCACTCACATCTATATGCTTTAATAAAAAAAAATAATAATTTCATTTAAATAACTCCACTTACATCTATATGCTTTAATAAATAAAAAAATTAATTAATTTCATTTAAGTAACTCCACTTGCATCTATATGCTTTAATGAAAAAAAAAAATTCATTTAAGTAACTCCACCTACATCGATATGCTTTAATAAAAAAATAAAATCGCGTGAAAAAAAAAATAATAATTTCATTTAAATAACACCACTTACATATGCTTTAATAAAATAAAAAAAATAATAATTTCATTCATGTTACTCCACTTACATCTATATGCTTTAATAAAAACAATAAATATATAATTTCATTTAAGTAACACCCTCCACTTACCTCTATATGATTTAATAAAATAAAAAAATTATAATTTTATTTAGGTAACTCCACTTACATCTATATGCTTTAATAAAAACAATAAATATATAATTTCATTTAAGTAACTCCACTTACATCTATATGCTTTAATAAAAAAAAATAATAATTTCATTTAAGTAACTCCATCTATATGCGTTAATAAAAAAATAAAAAAATAAAAACCCGTGAAAAAAATAAAAAATTTCAATTAAGTAACTAACGTTACATCTATATGCTTTAAAAATAATAAAAAAAATAATTTTATTTGACTAACTCCACTTCCATCTATATGCTTTAAAAAAAATATAACTTCATTTAAGTAACTCCATCTACATCTGTATACTTTAATAAAAAAAATAAAAACAAAAAAATAAAAATATTGTGAAATAAAAAAAATTTCAACTTAGTAACGCCACTTACATCTATATGCTTTAATAAGAAAAAAAATTGTTTCTACCTTTGGCACAAGGCCAACAATTACCCAGTAGATTACTGGTACTTTATTTTATCGACCCCGTAAAAATGAAAGGCAAAGTTAACCTCGGCAGGATTTGAACTCAGATAAGATTTTAACTCAGATCAGATTTTAACTCTATGCTGCAAAGCATGGCGTTCGACCCTCTATCGATTCTGACAAAGTAACTACACTTACATCTATATGCTTCAATAAAAAAATAAAAAAATAAAAAACGTTTGAAAAAAAAAAAAAATTTCATTTAAATAACTCCATTTACATCTATATGCTTTAATAAAAAAAATAATAATAATTGCATTTATGTAACTCCACTTACATCTACATTCTTAAATTAAAAACTAAAAAACTGGTGAAAAAAAGTAAAAAAATTACATTTAAGTAACTCCACATACATCTATATGCTTTAATAAAAAAATAAAAAAATAAAAAATGCGTGAAAAAAAATTGATTTAAGTAACTCCACTTACATCTATATGGTTTAATAAATAAAAAAATAAAATAATTTCATTTAAATAACTCCACTTATATCTATATGCTTTAATACAAAAAATAAAAAACGCGTGAAAAAAGAAAATTCCATTTAACTATCTCCACTTACATCTATATGCTTTAATAAAATAAAAAAACTAATAAATTCATTTAAGTAACTCCACTTACATTTATATGCTTTAATAAAAAAAATAATAATTTCATTTAAGTAACTCCACCTACATCTATATGCTTTAATAAAAAAAAAAAAATAAATAAAAAATGCGTGAAACAAAAAAATTCAGTTAAGTTACTCCACTTACATCTATATGCTTTAATAAATAAAAAAAAATAATAATTTCATTGAAGTAACTCCACTTAGATCTATATGCTTTGATAAAAACAATAAATATATAATTTCATTTAAGTAACTCCACTTACATCTATATGCTTTAATAAATAAAAAAATGAAATAATTTCATTTAAGTAACTACAGTTACGTTTATATGCTTTAGTAAAAAACGCGTGAAAAAAAAAAAATTAATTTCATTTAACTAACTCCACTTACATCTATATGCTTTAATAAAATAAAAAACTAATAATTTCATTTAAGTAACTCCACCTACATTGATATGCTTTAATAAAAAAATAAAAAACGCGTGAAAAAATAAAACATTTTCATTTAAGTAACTCCATTTATATATATATACTTTAAAAAAATAAAAAACGCTAGTAAAAAGAAATTTCTTTTAAGTAACTCCACTTACATCTATATGCTTTAATGAAAAAATAAAAAAATAAAAAAATAAAAACGCGTGAAAAAAAAAATTTAATTTATGTAAGTCCACATACATCTATATGCTTTAATAAAATAAAAAGATAATAATTTCATTTAAATAACTCCACTCACATCTATATGCTTTAATAAAAAAAAAATAATAATTTCATTTAAATAACTCCACTTACATCTATATGCTTTAATAAATAAAAAAATTAATTAATTTCATTTAAGTAACTCCACTTGCATCTATATGCTTTAATGAAAAAAAAAATTCATTTAAGTAACTCCACCTACATCGATATGCTTTAATAAAAAAATAAAATCGCGTGAAAAAAAAAATAATAATTTCATTTAAATAACACCACTTACATATGCTTTAATAAAATAAAAAAAATAATAATTTCATTCATGTTACTCCACTTACATCTATATGCTTTAATAAAAAAATTAAAAAATTAAAAAAAGCGTGAAAAAAAATGCATTTAAGTAACTCCACTTACATCTATATGCTTTAATAAATAAAAAAATAAAATAATTTCATTTAAGTAACTACAGTTACATTTATATGCTTTAATAAAAAACGCGTGAAAAAAGAAAAAAAAATTTCATTTAACTAACTCCACTTACATCTATATGCTTTAATAAAATAAAAAACTAATAATTTCATTTAAGTAACTCCACTTACATTTATATGCTTTAATAAAAAAAAAATAATAATTTCATTTATATAGCTACATCTATATAATTGAAGAAAAAAAAAAACGTGTGAAAATAATAAAACATTTTCATTTAAGTAACTCCATTTATATATATATCCTTTAAAAAAATAAAAAACGCTAAAAAAAATATATTTCTTCTAAGTAACTCCACTTACATCTGTATGCTTTAATGAAAAAATAAAAAAATAAAAAAATAAAAAAACTAATAATTTCATTTAAGTAACTCCACTTACATTTTTATGCTTTATTAAAAAAAAAATAATAATTTCATTTAAGTAACTCCACCTACATCTATAAGCTTTAATAAAAAAATAAAAAAATAAAACACGCGTGAAAAAAATAAAACATTTTCATTTAAGTAACTCCACTTATATATGTATACTTAAAAAAATAAAAAACGCTAGAAAAAAGAAATTTCTTTTAAGTAACTCCACTTACATCTATATGCTTTAATAAAAAAAAATAATAATTTCATTTAACTCCACTTACATCTAATACTTTAATTTTAAAAAATAACTTCATTTAACTAACTCCATCTATATGCTTTAATAAAAAAAAAAAAAAATAAAAACCCGTGAAAAAAATATTAAATTTCAATTAAGTCACTCACCTTACATCTATATGCTTCAATAATAATAAAAAAAATAATTTCATTTAACTAACTCCAATTACCTCTATATGCTTTAACAAAAAAAAATAATAATTGTTTCTACGTTAGGCATAAGGCCAATAATTAGCCAGCAGATTACTGGTATTTTATTTTATGGACCCCGTAAAAATGAAAGGCAAAGTTAACCTCGGCGGGATTTGAACTCAGATCAGAATTGATCTCTATGCTGCAAAGCATATGCGTTCGACCCTCTACCGATTCTGCCAAAAGTAACTACACTTACATCTATATGCTTTAATGAAAAAATAAAAAATAATAAACGCTTGAAAAAAAATGAAAAAATTTCATTTAAGTAACTCCATTTACATCTATATGCTTTAATAAAAAAACTAAAAAAACTCGTGAAAGAAAGTAAAAAAATTTCATTTAAGTAACTCCACTTACATCTACATTCTAAAATTAAAAACTAAAAAACTGGTGACAAAATGTAAAAAATTTTTATTTAAGTAACTCCACTTACAGCTTTAATGAAAAAAAAAAAAAAAAAAAAAATGCGTGAAATAAAACAAATTCATTTAAGTAACTCCACTTACATCTATATGGTTTAATAAATAAAAAAATAAAAAAATTTCATTTAAATAACTCCACTTATATCTATATGCTTTAATAAAAAAATAAAAAACGCTGAAAAAAAAAATTCCATTCAACTAACTCCACTTACATCTATATGCTTTAATAAAATAAAAAAACTAATAATTTCATTTAAGTAACTCCACTTACATTTATATGCTTTATTAAAAAAAAAATAATAATTTCATTTAAGTAACTCCACCTACATCTATAAGCTTTAATAAAAAAATAAAAAAATAAAAAACGCGTGAAAAAAATAAAACATTTTCATTTAAGTAACTCCACTTATATATATATACTTAAAAAAATAAAAAACGCTAGAAAAAAGAAATTTCTTTTAAGTAAGTCCACTTACATCTATATGCTTTAATAAAAAATAAAAAATAAAAAAAATTCATTTAAGTAACTCCACTTACATCTATATGCTTTTTTACGAAAAAGAGAAAAAAATAAAAAACGCGTGAAAAAAAAAAATTTCATTTAAGTAAGTTCACTTACATCTATATGCTTTAATAAAAAAAAAATAATAATTACATTTAAGTAACTCCACTTACATCTATATGCTTTAATAAAAAAAAATAATAATTTCATTTAACTCCACTTACATCTAATACTTTAATTTTTAAAAAATAACTTCATTTAACTAACTCCATCTATATGCTTTAATAAAAAAAAAAAAAAATAAAAACCCGTGAAAAAAATATTAAATTTCAATTAAGTCACTCACCTTACATCTATATGCTTCAATAATAATAAAAAAAATAATTTCATTTAACTAACTCCAATTACCTCTATATGCTTTAACAAAAAAAAATAATAATTGTTTCTACGTTAGGCATAAGGCCAATAATTAGCCAGCAGATTACTGGTATTTTATTTTATGGACCCTGTAAAAATGAAAGGCAAAGTTAACCTCGGCGGGATTTGAACTCAGATCAGATTTGATCTCTATGCTGCAAAGCATATGCGTTCGACCCTCTACCGATTCTGCCAAAAGTAACTACACTTACATCTATATGCTTCAATAAAAAAATAAAAAATAATAAACGCTTGAAAGAAAATGAAAAAATTTCATTTAAGTAACTCCATTTACATCTATATGCTTTAATAAAAAAAACTAAAAAAACTCGTGAAAGAAAGTAAAAAAATTTCATTTAAGTAACTCCACTTACATCTACATTCTTAAATTAAAAACTAAAAAACTGGTGACAAAATGTAAAAAATTTTTATTTAAGTAACTCCACTTACAGCTTTAATGAAAAAAACAAAAAAAAAAAAAAATGCGTAAAATAAAACAAATTCATTTAAGTAACTCCACTTACATCTATATGGTTTAATAAATAAAAAAATAAAAAAATTTCATTTAAATAACTCCACTTATATCTATATGCTTTAATAAAAAAATAAAAAACGCTGAAAAAAAAAATTCCATTCAACTAACTCCACTTACATCTATATGCTTTAATAAAATAAAAAACTAATAATTTCATTTAAGTAACTCCACTTACATTTATATGATATATTAGAAAAAAAATAATAATTTCATTTAAGTAACTCCACCTACATCTATAAGCTTTAATAAAAAAATAAAAAAATAAAAAACGCGTGAAAATAATAAAACATTTTCATTTAAGTAACTCCACTTATATATATATACTTAAAAAAATAAAAAACGCTAGAAAAAAAGAAATTTCTTTTAAGTAACTCCACTTACATCTATATGCTTTAATAAAAAATAAAAAATAAAAAACGAATAAACAAAAATAAAAAAAATTCATTTAAGTAACTCCACTTACATCTATATGCTGTAATAAAAAAAAATAATTTCATTTAAATAACTCCACTCACATCTATATTCTTTAATAAAAAAGAAATACTAATTTCTTTTAAGTAACTCTTCTTACAGCTATATACTTTAAGAAAAAAAAAATAATTTCATTTAACTAACTCCATCTATATGCTTTAATAAAAAGTAAAAAAATAAAAAACGCGTGAAAAAAACAAAACATTTTCATTTAAGTAACTCCACTTATATATATATACTTAAAAAAAATAAAAACGCTAGAAAAAAGAAATTTCTTTTAAGTAACTCCACTTACATCTATATGCTTTAAGAAAAAATAAAAAATAAAAAATAAAAAACGAGTAGACAAAAATAAAAAAAATTCATTTAAGTAACTCCACTTACATCTATATGCTGTAATAAAAAAAAAATACTTTCATTTAAGTAACTCCACTTACATCTATATGCTTTTTTAAGAAAAATTAAAAAAATAAAAAACGCGTGAAAAAAAAAAAAAATTCATTTAAGTATGTCCACTTACATCTATATGCTTTAATAAAAGAAAAAAATAATAATTTCATTTAAGTAAATCCACTTACATCTATATGCTTTAATAAAAAAATAAAAAAATAAAAACCCGTGAAAAAAATAAAAAAATTCAATTAAGTAACTCACCTTACATCTATATGCTTCAATAATATTTAAAAAAATAATTTCATTTAACTAACTCCACTTATCTCTATATGCTTTAATAAAAAAAATAATAATTGTTTCTACGTTAGGCACAAGGCCAATAATTTACTCAGTAGATTACTGGTACTTTATTTTATCGACCCCGTAAAAATGAAAGGTAAAGTTAACCTCGGCGGGATTTGAACTCAGATCAGATTTTAACTCAGATCAGATTTGAACTCTATGCTGCAAAGCATGGCGTTCGAGCGTCTACCGATTCTGCCAAAAGTAACTCCACTTACATCTATATGCTTTAATAAAAAAATAAAAAAATAAAAAACGTTTGAAAAAAAATGAAAAAATTTCATTTGAGTAACTCCATTTACATCTATATGCTTTAATAAAAAACTAAAAAACTCGTGAAAGAAAGTAAAAAAATTTCATTTAAGTAACTCCACTTACATCTATATGCTTTAATGGAAAAATAAAAGAATAAAAACGCGTGAAAAAAATAAAATAATTTCATTTAAGTAACCCCACTTACATCTTTATGCTTTAAGAAAAAATAAAAAATAAAAAATAAGTAAACAAAAATAAAAAATATTAATTTAAGTAACTCCACTTACATCAATATGCTGTAATAAAAAAAATAATTTCCTTGAACTCCACTTACATCTATATGCTTTAATAAAAAAAAAAAATAAAAAAAAAAAAATAAAGTAAAAAAAAATAAAAATAAAAACATAAAAAAAATAAAAATAAATAAAATAAAAATTGAAAAATGCGTGAAAATTTTTTTTATTTAAGTAACTCCACTTACAACTATATGCTTTTATAAAAAGATAAATAAATAAAAAACGCATGATAAAAAAAAATTTCATTTAAGTAACACCCTCCACTTACATCTATATGCTTTACTAAAATAAAATAATAATAATTTCATTTAAGTAACTCCAGCTACATCTATATAATTTAAGAAAAAAAAAAACGTGTGAAAAAAATAAAACATTTTCATTTAAGTAACTCCATTTATATATATATCCTTTAAAAAAATAAAAAACGCTAAAAAAAATATATTTCTTCTAAGTAACTCCACTTACATCTATATGCTTTAATGAAAAAATAAAAAAATAAAAAAATAAAAAAATAAAAAAATAAAAAAATAAAAAAATAAAAAAGCGTGAAGAAAAGAAAAATTTAATTTAAGTAAGTCCACTCACATCTATATGTTTTAATAAAAAAAAAATAATAATTTCATTTAAATAACTCCACTTACATCTATATGCTTTAATAAATAAAAAAATTAATGAATTTCATTTAAGTAACTCCACTTCCATCTATATGCTTTAATGAAAAAAAAAATTCATTTAAGTAACTCCGCCTACATCGATTTTCTTTAAAAAAAAATAAAAAACGCCTGAAAAAAAAAATAATTTCATTTATGTAACTCCACTTACATCTATATGCTATAATAAAAAAATAAAAAAATAAAAAACGCGTGAAAAAAAAAATAATTTCATTTAAGTAAATCCACTTACATCTATATTTTTTAATAAATAAAAAAAAAATAATTTCATTTAAGTAACTACAGTTACATATATATGCTTTATTAAAAAACGGGTGAAAAAAAATGAAATAATTTCATTTAACTAACTCAACTTACATCTATATGCTTTAATTAAAAAATTAAAAAATAAAAACGCGTGAAAAAAAAAAAAATTTCATTTAAGTAAGTTCGCTCCGCATAAGAAAATAAAAAAATAATAACTTCATTTAAGTAACTCCACTTACATCTATCTGCTTTAATGAAAAAAAAACTAATAATTTCATTTAAGTAACTCCACTTACATTTATATGCTTTAATAAAAAAAAAAATAATAATTTCATTTAAGTAATAAATAATAATTTCCTCTATATAATTTAAGAAAAAAAAAAAAACGCGTCAAAAAAATAAAACATTTTCATTTAAGTAACTCCATTCATATATATATACTTTAAAAAAATAAAAAACGCTAGAAAAAAGATATTTCTCTTAAGTAACTCTACTTACATCTATATGCTTTAATGAAAAAAAATAAATAAACACGCGTGAAAAAAAAAAAATTTCATTTAAGTTCACTTACATCTATATGCTTTAATAAAATAAAAAAATTATAATTTCATTTAAGTAACTCCACTTACATCTATATGATTTAATAAATAAAAAAATTAATTAATTTCAATTAAGTAACTCCACTTACATCTATATTTTTAATGAAAAAAATAAATTCATTTAAGTAACTCCACTTTCATCGATATGCTTTAATAAAAAAATAAAAAACGCGTGAACAAAAACAAATAACTTTATTTAAGTAACTTCACTTACATCCATATGCTTTAATAAAAAAACAAAAAAATAAAAACTTAAAAAAATAAAAAACGCGTGAAAAAGAAAATTCATTTAAGTAACTCCACTTACATCTATATGCTTTAATAAATAAAAAAATAAAATAATTTCATTTAAGTAACTACATTGACATCTATATGCTTTAATAAAAAACGCGTGAAAAAAATAAAATAATTTCATTTAAGTAACTCCACTTACATATATATACTTTAATAAAATAAAAAACTAATAATTTCATTTAAGTAACTCTACTTACATTTAAATGCTTTATTAAAAAAATAAATAATAATTTCATTTAAATTACTCCACCTACATCTATATAATTTAAGAAAAAAAAAAAAAAATAAGAAACGCGTGAAAAAAATAAAACATTTTCACTTAATATCTACACTTATATATATATACTTAAAAAAAATAAAAAACGCTAGAAAAAAGTAATTTATTTTAAGTAACTCCACTTACATCTATATGCTTTAATGGAAAAATAAAAAAATAAAAACGCGTGAAAAAATAGAAAAAATTTCATTTAAGTAACCCCCTTACATCTTTATGCTTTAAGAAAAAATAAAACATAAAAAATAAGTAAACAAAAATAAAAAATATTAATTTAAGTAACTCCACTTACATCTATATGCTGTAATAAAAAAAAATAATTTCCTTGAACTCCACCTACATCTATATGCTTTAATAAAAAAAAAAAAATAAAATAAAAAAAATAAAAAAAATAAAAACATAAATATAATAAAAATAAATAAAAATAAAAATTGAAAAATGCGTGAAAATTTTTTTTATTTAAGTAACTCCACTTACAACTATATGCTTTTATAAAAAGATAAATAAATAAAAAACGCATGATAAAAAAAATTTCATTTAAGTAACACCCTCCACTTACATCTATATGCTTTAATAAAATAAAATAATAATAATTTCATTTAGGTAACTCCACTTACATCTATATACTTTAATAAAAACAATAAATATATAATTTCATTTAAGTAACTGCACTTACATCTATATGCTTTAATAAAAAAATACACTTTCATTTAAGTAACTCCACTTACATCTATATGCTTTTTTAAGAAAAAGAGAAAAAAATAAAAAACGCGTGAAAAAAAAAAAAATTTCATTTAACTAAGTTCACTTACATCTATATGCTTTAATAAAAAAAAATAATAATTACATTTAAGTAACTCCACTTACATCTATATGCTTTAATAAAAAAAAATAATAATTTCATTTAACTCCACTTACATCTAATACTTTAATTTAAAAAAAATAACTTCATTTAACTAACTCCATCTATATGCTTTAATAAAAAAATAGAAAAATAAAAACCCGTGAAAAAAATATTAAATTTCAATTAAGTCACTCACCTTACATCTATATGCTTCAATAATAATAAAAAAAATAATTTCATTTAACTAACTCCAATTACCTCTATATGCTTTAACAAAAAAAAATAATAATTGTTTCTACGTTAGGCATAAGGCCAATAATTAGCCAGCAGATTACTGGCATTTTATTTTATGGACCCCGTAAAAATGAAAGGCAAAGTTAACCTCGGCGGGATTTGAACTCAGATCAGATTTGATCTCTATGCTGCAAAGCATATGCGTTCGACCCTCTACCGATTCTGCCAAAAGTAACTACACTTACATCTATATGCTTTAATAAAAAAATAAAAAATAATAAACGCTTGAAAAAAAATGAAAAAATTTCATTTAAGTAACTCCATTTACATCTATATGCTTTAATAAAAAAACTAAAAAAACTCGTGAAAGAAAGTAAAAAAATTTCATTTAAGTAACTCCACTTACATCTACATTCTTAAATTAGAAACTAAAAAACTGGTGACAAAATGTAAAAAAATTTTATTTAAGTAACTCCACTTACAGCTTTAATGAAAAAAAAAAAAAAAAAAAAAAAAAGTGCGTGAAATAAAACAAATTCATTTAAGTAACTCCACTTACATCTATATGGTTTAATAAATAAAAAAATCAAAAAATTTCATTTAAATAACTCCACTTATATCTATATGCTTTAATAAAAAAATAAAAAACGCTGAAAAAAAAAATTCCATTCAACTAACTCCACTTACATCTATATGCTTTAATAAAATAAAAAAACTAATAATTTCATTTAAGTAACTCCACTTACATTTTTATGCTTTATTAAAAAAAATAATAATTTCATTTAAGTAACTCCACCTACATCTATAAGCTTTAATAAAAAAATAAAAAAATAAAACACGCGTGAAAAAAATAAAACATTTTCATTTAAGTAACTCCACTTATATATATATACTTAAAAAAATAAAAAACGCTAGAAAAAAGAAATTTCTTTTAAGTAACTCCACTTACATCTATATGCTTTAATAAAGAATAAAAAATAAAAAACGAATAAACAAAAATAAAAAAAATTCATTTAAGTAACTCCACTTACATCTATATGCTTTTTTAAGAAAAAGAGAAAAAAATAAAAAACGCGTGAAAAAAAAAAAATTTCATTTAAGTAAGTTCACGTACATCTATATGCTTTAATAAAAAAAAAAAATAATTACATTTAAGTAACTCCACTTACATCTATATGCTTTAATAAAAAAAAATAATAATTTCATTTAACTCCACTTACATCTAATACTTTAATTTTAAAAAAATAACTTCATTTAACTAACTCCATCTATATGCTTTAATAAAAAAAATAAAAAAATAAAAACCTGTGAAAAAAATATTAAATTTCAATTAAGTCACTCACCTTACATCTATATGCTTCAATAATAATAAAAAAAATAATTTCATTTAACTAACTCCAATTACCTCTATATGCTTTAAAAAAAAAAAATAATAATTGTTTCTACGTTAGGCATAAGGCCAATAATTAGCCAGCAGATTACTGGTATTTTATTTTATGGACCACGTAAAAATGAAAGGCAAAGTTAACCTCGGCGGGATTTGAACTCAGATCAGATTTGATGTCTATGCTGCAAAGCATATGCGTTCGACCCTCTACCGATTCTGCCAAAAGTAACTACACTTACATCTATATGCTTTAATAAAAAAATAAAAAATAATAAACGCTTGAAAAAAAATGAAAAAATTTCATTTAAGTAAGTTCGCTCCGCATAATAAAATAAAAAAATAATAACTTCATTTAAGTAACTCCACTTACATCTACATTCTTAAATTAGAAACTAAAAAACTGGTGACAAAATGTAAAAAAATTTTATTTAAGTAACTCCACTTACAGCTTTAATGAAAAAAAAAAAAAAAAAAAAAAAAATGCGTGAAATAAAACAAATTCATTTAAGTAACTCCACTTACATCTATATGGTTTAATAAATAAAAAAATAAAAAAATTTCATTTAAATAACTCCGCTTATATCTATATGCTTTAATAAAAAAATAAAAAACGCTGAAAAAAAAAATTCCATTCAACTAACTCCACTTACATCTATATGCTTTAATAAAATAAAAAAACTAATAATTTCATTTAAGTAACTCCACTTACATTTTTATGCTTTATTAAAAAAAAAATAATAATTTCATTTAAGTAACTCCACCTACATCTATAAGCTTTAATAAAAAAATAAAAAAATAAAACACGCGTGAAAAAAATAAAACATTTTCATTTAAGTAACTCCACTTATATATGTATACTTAAAAAAATAAAAAACGCTAGAAAAAAGAAATTTCTTTTAAGTAACTCCACTTACATCTATATGCTTTAATAAAAAAAAATAATAATTTCATTTAACTCCACTTACATCTAATACTTTAATTTTAAAAATAACTTCATTTAACTAACTCCATCTATATGCTTTAATAAAAAAAAAAAAAAATAAAAACCCGTGAAAAAAATATTAAATTTCAATTAAGTCACTCACCTTACATCTATATGCTTCAATAATAATAAAAAAAATAATTTCATTTAACTAACTCCAATTACCTCTATATGCTTTAACAAAAAAAAATAATAATTGTTTCTACGTTAGGCATAAGGCCAATAATTAGCCAGCAGATTACTGGTATTTTATTTTATGGACCCCGTAAAAATGAAAGGCAAAGTTAACCTCGGCGGGATTTGAACTCAGATCAGATTTGATCTCTATGCTGCAAAGCATATGCGTTCGACTCTCTACCGATTCTGCCAAAAGTAACTACACTTACATCTATATGCTTTAATAAAAAAATAAAAAATAATAAACGCTTGAAAAAAAATGAAAAAATTTCATTTAAGTAACTCCATTTACATCTATATGCTTTAATAAAAAAACTAAAAAAACTCGTGAAAGAAAGTAAAAAAATTTCATTTAAGTAACTCCACTTACATCTACATTCTAAAATTAAAAACTAAAAAACTGGTGACAAAATGTAAAAAATTTTTATTTAAGTAACTCCACTTACAGCTTTAATGAAAAAAACAAAAAAAAAAAAAAATGCGTAAAATAAAACAAATTCATTTAAGTAACTCCACTTACATCTATATGGTTTAATAAATAAAAAAATAAAAAAATTTCATTTAAATAACTCCACTTATATCTATATGCTTTAATAAAAAAATAAAAAACGCTGAAAAAAAAATTCCATTCAACTAACTCCACTTACATCTATATGCTTTAATAAAATAAAAAAACTAATAATTTCATTTAAGTAACTCCACTTACATTTATATGCTTTATTAAAAAAAAAATAATAATTTCATTTAAGTAACTCCACCTACATCTATAAGCTTTAATAAAAAAATAAAAAAATAAAAAACGCGTGAAAAAAATAAAACATTTTCATTTAAGTAACTCCACTTATATATATATACTTAAAAAAATAAAAAAACGCTAGAAAAAAGAAATTTCTTTTAAGTAACTCCACTTACATCTATATGCTTTAATAAAAAATAAAAAATAAAAAAAATTCATTTAAGTAACTCCACTTACATCTATATGCTTTTTTACGAAAAAGAGAAAAAAATAAAAAACGCGTGAAAAAAAAAAATTTCATTTAAGTAAGTTCACTTACATCTATATGCTTTAATAAAAAAAAAATAATAATTACATTTAAGTAACTCCACTTACATCTATATGCTTTAATAAAAAAAAATAATAATTTCATTTAACTCCACTTACATCTAATACTTTAATTTTAAAAAAATAACTTCATTTAACTAACTCCATCTATATGCTTTAATAAAAAAAAAAAAAAATAAAAACCCGTGAAAAAAATATTAAATTTCAATTAACTCACTCACCTTACATCTATATGCTTCAATAATAATAAAAAAAATAATTTCATTTAACTAACTCCAATTACCTCTATATGCTTTAACAAAAAAAAATAATAATTGTTTCTACGTTAGGCATAAGGCCAATAATTAGCCAGCAGATTACTGGTATTTTATTTTATGGACCCTGTAAAAATGAAAGGCAAAGTTAACCTCGGCGGGATTTGAACTCAGATCAGATTTGATCTCTATGCTGCAAAGCATATGCGTTCGACCCTCTACCGATTCTGCCAAAAGTAACTACACTTACATCTATATGCTTCAATAAAAAAATAAAAAATAATAAACGCTTGAAAGAAAATGAAAAAATTTCATTTAAGTAACTCCATTTACATCTATATGCTTTAATAAAAAAAACTAAAAAAACTCGTGAAAGAAAGTAAAAAAATTTCATTTAAGTAACTCCACTTACATCTACATTCTTAAATTAAAAACTAACAAACTGGTGACAAAATGTAAAAAATTTTTATTTAAGTAACTCCACTTACAGCTTTAATGAAAAAAACAAAAAAAAAAAAAAATGCGTAAAATAAAACAAATTCATTTAAGTAACTCCACTTACATCTATATGGTTTAATAAATAAAAAAATAAAAAAATTTCATTTAAATAACTCCACTTATATCTATATGCTTTAATAAAAAAATAAAAAACGCTGAAAAAAAAAATTCCATTCAACTAACTCCACTTACATCTATATGCTTTAATAAAATAAAAAACTAATAATTTCATTTAAGTAACTCCACTTACATTTATATGATATATTAAAAAAAAAATAATAATTTCATTTAAGTAACTCCACCTACATCTATAAGCTTTAATAAAAAAATAAAAAATAAAAAACGCGTGAAAATAATAAAACATTTTCATTTAAGTAACTCCACTTATATATATATACTTAAAAAAATAAAAAACGCTAGAAAAAAAGAAATTTCTTTTAAGTAACTCCACTTACATCTATATGCTTTAATAAAAAATAAAAAATAAAAAACGAATAAACAAAAATAAAAAAAATTCATTTAAGTAACTCCACTTACATCTATATGCTGTAATAAAAAAAAATAATTTCATTTAAATAACTCCACTCACATCTATATTCTTTAATAAAAAAGAAATACTAATTTCTTTTAAGTAACTCTTCTTACAGCTATATACTTTAAGAAAAAAAAAATAATTTCATTTAACTAACTCCATCTATATGCTTTAATAAAAAATAAAAAAATAAAAAACGCGTGAAAAAAACAAAACATTTTCATTTAAGTAACTCCACTTATATATATATACTTAAAAAAAATAAAAAACGCTAGAAAAAAGAAATTTCTTTTAAGTAACTCCACTTACATCTATATGTTTTAAGAAAAAATAAAAAATAAAAAATAAAAAACGAGTAGACAAAAATAAAAAAAATTCATTTAAGTAACTCCACTTACATCTATATGCTGTAATAAAAAAAAAATACTTTCATTTAAGTAACTCCACTTACATCTATATGCTTTTTTAAGAAAAATTAGAAAAATAAAAAACGCGTGAAAAAAAAAAAAAATTCATTTAAGTATGTCCACTTACATCTATATGCTTTAATAAAAGAAAAAAATAATAATTTCATTTAAGTAAATCCACTTACATCTATATGCTCTAATAAAAAAATAAAAAAATAAAAACCCGTGAAAAAAATAAAAAAATTCAATTAAGTAACTCACCTTACATCTATATGCTTCAATAATATTTAAAAAAATAATTTCATTTAACTAACTCCACTTATCTCTATATGCTTTAATAAAAAAAATAATAATTGTTTCTACGTTAGGCACAAGGCCAATAATTTACTCAGTAGATTACTGGTACTTTATTTTATCGACCCCGTAAAAATGAAAGGCAAAGTTAACCTCGGCGGGATTTGAACTCAGATCAGATTTTAACTCAGATCAGATTTGAACTCTATGCTGCAAAGCATGGCGTTCGAGCGTCTACCGATTCTGCCAAAAGTAACTCCACTTACATCTATATGCTTTAATAAAAAAATAAAAAAATAAAAAACGTTTGAAAAAAAATGAAAAAATTTCATTTGAGTAACTCCATTTACATCTATATGCTTTAATAAAAAACTAAAAAACTCGTGAAAGAAAGTAAAAAAATTTCATTTAAGTAACTCCACTTACATCTATATGCTTTAATGGAAAAATAAAAGAATAAAAACGCGTGAAAAAAATAAAATAATTTCATTTAAGTAACCCCACTTACATCTTTATGCTTTAAGAAAAAATAAAAAATAAAAAATAAGTAAACAAAAATAAAAAATATTAATTTAAGTAACTCCACTTACATCAATATGCTGTAATAAAAAAAAATAATTTCCTTGAACTCCACTTACATCTATATGCATTAATAAAAAAAATAATTAAAAAAAAAAAATAAAGTAAAAAAAAATAAAAATAAAAACATAAAAAAAATAAAAATAAATAAAATAAAAATTGAAAAATGCGTGAAAATTTTTTTTATTTAAGTAACTCCACTTACAACTATATGCTTTTATAAAAAGATAAATAAATAAAAAACGCATGATAAAAAAAAATTTCATTTAAGTAACACCCTCCACTTACATCTATATGCTTTACTAAAATAAAATAATAATAATTTCATTTAAGTAACTCCAGCTACATCTATATAATTTAAGAAAAAAAAAAACGTGTGAAAAAAATAAAACATTTTCATTTAAGTAACTCCATTTATATATATATCCTTTAAAAAAATAAAAAACGCTAAAAAAAATATATTTCTTCTAAGTAACTCCACTTACATCTATATGCTTTAATGAAAAAATAAAAAAATAAAAAAATAAAAAAATAAAAAAATAAAAAAATAAAAAAGCGTGAAGAAAAGAAAAATTTAATTTAAGTAAGTCCACTCACATCTATATGTTTTAATAAAAAAAAAATAATAATTTCATTTAAATAACTCCACTTACATCTATATGCTTTAATAAATAAAAAAATTAATTAATTTCATTTAAGTAACTCCACTTCCATCTATATGCTTTAATGAAAAAAAAAATTCATTTAAGTAACTCCGCCTACATCGATTTTCTTTAAAAAAAAATAAAAAACGCGTGAAAAAAAAAATAATTTCATTTATGTAACTCCACTTACATCTATATGCTATAATAAAAAAATAAAAAAATAAAAAACGCGTGAAAAAAAAAATAATTTCATTTAAGTAAATCCACTTACATCTATATTTTTTAATAAATAAAAAAAAAATAATTTCATTTAAGTAACTACAGTTACATATATATGCTTTATTAAAAAACGGGTGAAAAAAAATGAAATAATTTCATTTAACTAACTCAACTTACATCTATATGCTTTAATTAAAAAATAAAAAAATAAAAACGCGTGAAAAAAAAAAAAATTTCATTTAAGTAAGTTCGCTCCGCATAAGAAAATAAAAAAAATAATAACTTCATTTAAGTAACTCCACTTACATCTATCTGCTTTAATGAAAAAAAAACTAATAATTTCATTTAAGTAACTCCACTTACATTTATATGCTTTAATAAAAAAAAAATAATAATTTCATTTAAGTAATAAATAATAATTTCCTCTATATAATTTAAGAAAAAAAAAAAAACGCGTCAAAAAAATAAAACATTTTCATTTAAGTAACTCCATTCATATATATATACTTTAAAAAAATAAAAAACGCTAGAAAAAAGATATTTCTCTTAAGTAACTCTACTTACATCTATATGCTTTAATGAAAAAAAATAAATAAACACGCGTGAAAAAAAAAAAATTTCATTTAAGTTCACTTACATCTATATGCTTTAATAAAATAAAAAAATTATAATTTCATTTAAGTAACTCCACTTACATCTATATGATTTAATAAATAAAAAAATTAATTAATTTCAATTAAGTAACTCCACTTACATCTATATTTTTAATGAAAAAAATAAATTCATTTAAGTAACTCCACTTTCATCGATATGCTTTAATAAAAAAATAAAAAACGCGTGAACAAAAACAAATAACTTTATTTAAGTAACTCCACTTACATCCATATGGTTTAATAAAAAAACAAAAAAATAAAAACTTAAAAAAATAAAAAACGCGTGAAAAAGAAAATTCATTTAAGTAACTCCACTTACATCTATATGCTTTAATAAATAAAAAAATAAAATAATTTCATTTAAGTAACTACATTTACATCTATATGCTTTAATAAAAAACGCGTGAAAAAAATAAAATAATTTCATTTAAGTAACTCCACTTACATCTATATGCTTTAATAAAATAAAAAACTAATAATTTCATTTAAGTAACTCTACTTACATTTAAATGCTTTATTAAAAAAATAAATAATAATTTCATTTAAATTACTCCACCTACATCTATATAATTTAAGAAAAAAAAAAAAAAATAAGAAACGCGTGAAAAAAATAAAACATTTTCACTTAATATCTACACTTATATATATATACTTAAAAAAAATAAAAAACGCTAGAAAAAAGTAATTTATTTTAAGTAACTCCACTTACATCTATATGCTTTAATGGAAAAATAAAAAAATAAAAACGCGTGAAAAAATAGAAAAAATTTCATTTAAGTAACCCCCTTACATCTTTATGCTTTAAGAAAAAATAAAACATAAAAAATAAGTAAACAAAAATAAAAAATATTAATTTAAGTAACTCCACTTACATCTATATGCTGTAATAAAAAAAAATAATTTCCTTGAACTCCACCTACATCTATATGCTTTAATAAAAAAAAAAAAAATAAATAAAAAAAATAAAAAAAATAAAAACATAAATATAATAAAAATAAATAAAAATAAAAATTGAAAAATGCGTGAAAATTTTTTTTATTTAAGTAACTCCACTTACAACTATATGCTTTTATAAAAAGATAAATAAATAAAAAACGCATGATAAAAAAAATTTCATTTAAGTAACACCCTCCACTTACATCTATATGCTTTAATAAAATAAAATAATAATAATTTCATTTAGGTAACTCCACTTACATCTATATACTTTAATAAAAACAATAAATATATAATTTCATTTAAGTAACTGCACTTACATCTATATGCTTTAATAAAAAAAAAACACTTTCATTTAAGTAACTCCACTTACATCTATATGCTTTTTTAAGAAAAAGAGAAAAAAATAAAAAACGCGTGAAAAAAAAAAAAAATTTCATTTAACTAAGTTCACTTACATCTATATGCTTTAATAAAAAAAAATAATAATTACATTTAAGTAACTCCACTTACATCTATATGCTTTAATAAAAAAAAATAATAATTTCATTTAACTCCACTTACATCTAATACTTTAATTTAAAAAAAATAACTTCATTTAACTAACTCCATCTATATGCTTTAATAAAAAAATAGAAAAATAAAAACCCGTGAAAAAAATATTAAATTTCAATTAAGTCACTCACCTTACATCTATATGCTTCAATAATAATAAAAAAAATAATTTCATTTAACTAACTCCAATTACCTCTATATGCTTTAACAAAAAAAAATAATAATTGTTTCTACGTTAGGCATAAGGCCAATAATTAGCCAGCAGATTACTGGTATTTTATTTTATGGACCACGTAAAAATGAAAGGCAAAGTTAACCTCGGCGGGATTTGAACTCAGATCAGATTTGATCTCTATGCTGCAAAGCATATGCGTTCGACCCTCTACCGATTCTGCCAAAAGTAACTACACTTACATCTATATGCTTTAATAAAAAAATAAAAAATAATAAACGCTTGAAAAAAAATGAAAAAATTTCATTTAAGTAACTCCATTTACATCTATATGCTTTAATAAAAAAACTAAAAAAACTCGTGAAAGAAAGTAAAAAAATTTCATTTAAGTAACTCCACTTACATCTACATTCTTAAATTAAAAACTAAAAAACTGGTGACAAAATGTAAAAAATTTTTATTTAAGTAACTCCACTTACAGCTTTAATGAAAAAAAAAAAAAAAAAAAAAAAATGCGTAAAATAAAACAAATTCATTTAAGTAACTCCACTCACATCTATATGGTTTAATAAATAAAAAAATAAAAAAATTTCATTTAAATAACTCCACTTATATCTATATGCTTTAATAAAAAAATAAAAAACGCTGAAAAAAAAAATTCCATTCAACTAACTCCACTTACATCTATATGCTTTAATAAAATAAAAAAACTAATAATTTCATTTAAGTAACTCCACTTACATTTATATGCTTTATTAAAAAAAAAATAATAATTTCATTTAAGTAACTCCACCTACATCTATAAGCTTTAATAAAAAAATAAAAAAATAAAAAACGCGTGAAAAAAATAAAACATTTTCATTTAAGTAACTCCACTTATATATATATACTTAAAAAAATAAAAAACGCTAGAAAAAAGAAATTTCTTTTAAGTAACTCCACTTACATCTATATGCTTTAATAAAAAATAAAAAATTAAAAAACGAATAAACAAAAATAAAAAAAATTCATTTAAGTAACTCCACTTAATATATGCTGTAATAAAAAAAAATAATTTCATTTAAATAACTCCACTCACATCTATATTCTTTAATAAAAAAGAAATACTAATTTCTTTTAAGTAACTCTACTTACAGCTATATACTTTAAGAAAAAAAAAATAATTTCATTTAACTAACTCCATCTATATGCTTTAATAAAAAATAAAAAAATAAAAAACGCGTGAAAAAAACAAAACATTTTCATTTAAGTAACTCCACTTATATATATATACTTTAAAAAAATAAAAAACGCTAGAAAAACGAAATTTCTTTTAAGTAACTCCACTTACATCTATAAGCTTTAATAAAAAATAAAAAATAAAAAATAAAAAATAAAAAACGAGTAGACAAAAATAAAAAAAATTCATTTAAGTAACTCCACTTACATCTATATGCTGTAATAAAAAAAAAATACTTTCATTTAAGTAACTCCACTTACATCTATATGCTTTTTTAAGAAAAATTAAAAAAATAAAAAACGCGTGAAAAAAAAAAAAATTCATTTAAGTATGTCCACTTACATCTAAATGCTTTAATAAAAGAAAAAAATAATAATTTCATTTAAGTAACTCCACTTACATCTATATGCTTTAATAAAAAAATAAAAAAATAAAAACCCGTGAAAAAAATAAAAAAATTCAATTAAGTAACTCACCTTACATCTATATGCTTCAATAATATTAAAAAAAATAATTTCATTTAACTAACTCCACTTATCTCTATATGCTTTAATAAAAAAATAATAATTGTTTCTACGTTAGGCACAAGGCCAATAATTTACTCAGTAGATTACTGGTACTTTATTTTATCGACCCCGTAAAAATGAAAGGCAAAGTTAACCTCGGCGGGATTTGAACTCAGATCAGATTTTAACTCAGATCAGATTTGAACTCTATGCTGCAAAGCATGGCGTTCGAGCCTCTACCGATTCTGCCAAAAGTAACTCCACTTACATCTAGATGCTTTAATAAAAAAATAAAAAAATAAAAAACGCTAGAAAAAAGAAATTTCTTTTAAGTAACTCCATTTACATCTATATGCTTTAATAAAAAATAAAAAATAAAAAACGAATAAACAAAAATAAAAAAAATTCATTTAAGTAACTCCACTTACATCTATATGCCTTTTTAAGAAAAAGAGAAAAAAATGAAAAACGCGTGAAAAAAAAAAAAAATTTCATTTAAGTTCACTTACATCTATATGCTTTAATAAAAAAAAAAATAATAATTACATTTAAGTAACTCCACTTACATCTATATGCTTTAATAAAAAAAATAATAATTTCATTTAACTCCACTTACATCTAATACTTTAATTTAAAAAAAATAACTTCATTTAACTAACTCCATCTATATGCTTTAATAAAAAAATAAAAAAATAAAAACCCGTGAAAAAAATATTAAATTTCAATTAAGTCACTCACCTTACATCTATATTCTTCAATAATAATAAAAAAAATAATTTCATTTAACTAACTCCAATTACCTCTATATGCTTTAACAAAAAAAAATAATAATTGTTTCTACGTTAGGCATAAGGCCAATAATTAGCCAGCAGATTACTGGTATTTTATTTTATGGACCCCGTAAAAATGAAAGGCAAAGTTAACCTCGGCGGGATTTGAACTCAGATCAGATTTGATCTCTATGCTGCAAAGCATATGCGTTCGACCCTCTACCGATTCTGCCAAAAGTAACTACACTTACATCTATATGCTTTAATAAAAAAATAAAAAATAATAAACGCTTGAAAAAAAATAAATTCATTTAAGTATGTCCACTTACATCTATATGCTTTAATAAAAGAAAAAAATAATAATTTCATTTAAGTAACTCCACTTACATCTATATGCTTTAATAAAAAAATAAAAAAATAAAAACCCGTGAAAAAAATAAAAAAATTCAATTAAGTAACTCACCTTACCTCTATATGTTTCAATAATATTTAAAAAAATAATTTCATTTAACTAACTCCACTTATCTCTATATGCTTTAATAAAAAAAATAATAATTGTTTCTACGTTAGGCACAAGGCCAATAATTTACTCAGTAGATTACTGGTACTTTATTTTATCGACCCCGTAAAAATGAAAGGCAAAGTTAACCTCGGCGGGATTTGAACTCAGATCAGATTTTAACTCAGATCAGATTTGAACTCTATGCTGCAAAGCATGGCGTTCGAGCCTCTACCGATTCTGCCAAAAGTAACTCCACTTACATCTATATGCTTTAATAAAAAAATAAAAAAATAAAAAACGCTTGAAAAAAAATGAAAAAATTTCATTTAAGTAACTCCATTTACATCTATATGCTTTAATAAAAAACTAAAAAACTCGTGAAAGAAAGTAAAAAAATTTCATTTAAGTAACTCCACTTACATCTATATGCTTTAATGGAAAAATAAAAGAATAAAAACGCGTGAAAAAAATAAAATAATTTCATTTAAGTAACCCCACTTACATCTTTATGCTTTAAGAAAAAATAAAAAATAAAAAATAAGTAAACAAAAATAAAAAATATTAATTTAAGTAACTCCACTTACATCTATATGCTGTAATAAAAAAAAAATAATTTCCTTGAACTCCACTTACATCTATATGCTTTAATAAAAAAAAAAAATAAAAAAAAAAAAATAAAATAAAAAAAAAAAAATAAAAACATTAAAAAAAATAAAAATAAATAAAAATAAAAATTGAAAAATGCGTGAAAATTTTTTTTATTTAAGTAACTCCACTTACAAATATATGCTTTTATAAAAAGATAAATAAAAAACGCATGATAAAAAAAAATTTCATTTAAGTAACACCCTCCACTTACATCTATATGCTTTAATAAAATAAAATAATAATAATTTCATTTAGGTAACTCCACTTACATCTATATGCTTTAATAAAAACAATAAATATATAATTTCATTTAAGTAACTGCACTTACATCTATATGCTTTAATAAAAAAAAAAATACTTTCATTTAAGTAACTCCACTTACATCTATATGCTTTTTTAAGAAAAAGAGAAAAAAATAAAAAACGCGTGAAAAAAAAAAAAAATTTCATTTAAGTTCACTTACATCTATATGCTTTAATAAAAAAAAATAATAATTACATTTAAGTAACTCCACTTACATCTATATGCTTTAATAAAAAAAAATAATAATTTCATTTAACTCCACTTACATCTAATACTTTAATTTAAAAAAAATAACTTCATTTAACTAACTCCATCTATATGCTTTAATAAAAAAATAAAAAAATAAAAACCCGTGAAAAAAATATTAAATTTCAATTAAGTCACTCACCTTACATCTATATGCTTCAATAATAATAAAAAAAATAATTTAATTTAACTAACTCCAATTACCTCTATATGCTTTAACAAAAAAAAATAATAATTGTTTCTACGTTAGGCATAAGGCCAATAATTAGCCAGCAAATTACTGGTATTTTATTTTATGGACCCCGTAAAAATGAAAGGCAAAGTTAACCTCGGCGGGATTTGAACTCAGATCAGATTTGATCTCTATGCTGCAAAGCATATGCGTTCGACCCTCTACCGATTCTGCCAAAAGTAACTACACTTACATCTATATGCTTTAATAAAAAAAATAAAAAATAATAAACGCTTGAAAAAAAATGAAAAAATTTCATTTAAGTAACTCCATTTACATCTATATGCTTTAATAAAAAAACTAAAAAACTCGTGAAAGAAAGTAAAAAAATTTCATTTAAGTAACTCCACTTACATCTACATTCTTAAATTAAAAACTAAAATACTGGTGACAAAATGTAAAAAAATTTTATTTAAGTAACTCCACTTACAGCTTTAATGAAAAAAAAAAAAAAAAAAAAAAATGCGTGAAATAAAACAAATTCATTTAAGTAACTCCACTTACATCTATATGGTTTAATAAATAAAAAAATAAAAAAATTTCATTTAAATAACTCCACTTATATCTATATGCTTTAATAAAAAAATAAAAAACGCTGAAAAAAAAAATTCCATTCAACTAACTCCACTTACATCTATATGCTTTAATAAAATAAAAAAACTAATAATTTCATTTAAGTAACTCCACTTACATTTATATGCTTTATTAAAAAAATAATAATAATTTCATTTAAGTAACTCCACCTACATCTATAAGCTTTAATAAAAAAATAAAAAAATAAAAAACGCGTGAAAAAAATAAAACATTTTCATTTAAGTAACTCCACTTATATATATATACTTAAAAAAATAAAAAACGCTAGAAAAAAGAAATTTCTTTTAAGTAACTCCACTTACATCTATATGCTTTAATAAAAAATAAAAAATAAAAAACGAATAAACAAAAATAAAAAAAATTCATTTAAGTAACTCCACTTACATCTATATGCTGTAATAAAAAAAAATAATTTCATTTAAATAACTCCACTCACATCTATATTCTTTAATAAAAAAGAAATACTAATTTCTTTTAAGTAACTCTACTTACAGCTATATACTTTAAGAAAAAAAAAATAATTTCATTTAACTAACTCCATCTATATGCTTTAATAAAAAATAAAAAAATAAAAAACGCGTGAAAAAAACAAAACATTTTCATTTAAGTAACTCCACTTATATATATATACTTAAAAAAAATAAAAAACGCTAGAAAAAAGAAATTTCTTTTAAGTAACTCCACTTACATCTATATGCTTTAAGAAAAAATAAAAAATAAAAAATAAAAAACGAGTAGACAAAAATAAAAAAAATTCATTTAAGTAACTCCACTTACATCTATATGCTGTAATAAAAAAAAAAAATACTTTCATTTAAGTAACTCCACTTACATCTATATGCTTTTTTAAGAAAAATAAAAAAAATAAAAAACGCGTGAAAAAAAAAAAAATTCATTTAAGTATGTCCACTTACATCTATATGCTTTAATAAAAGAAAAAAATAATAATTTCATTTAAGTAACTCCACTTACATCTATATGCTTTAATAAAAAAATTAAAAAATAAAAACCCGTGAAAAAAATAAAAAAATTCAATTAAGTAACTCACCTTACATCTATATGCTTCAATAATATTTAAAAAAATAATTTCATTTAACTAACTCCACTTATCTCTATATGCTTTAATAAAAAAAATAATAATTGTTTCTACGTTAGGCACAAGGCCAATAATTTACTCAGTAGATTACTGGTACTTTATTTTATCGACCCCGTAAAAATGAAAGGCAAAGTTAACCTCGGCGGGATTTGAACTCAGATCAGATTTTAACTCATCAGATTTGAACTCTATGCTGCAAAGCATGGCGTTCGAGCCTCTACCGATTCTGCCAAAAGTAACTCCACTTACATCTATATGCTTTAATAAAAAAATAAAAAAATAAAAAACGCTTGAAAAAAAATGAAAAAATTTCATTTAAGTAACTCCATTTACATCTATATGCTTTAATAAAAAACTAAAAAACTCGTGAAAGAAAGTAAAAAAATTTCATTTAAGCAACTCCACTTACATCTAAATGCTTTAATAAAAAAAATAATAATAATTTCATTTAAGTAACTCCACTTACATCTACATTCTTAAATTAAAAACTAAAAAACTGGTGAAAAAATGTAAAAAAATTTCATTTAAGTAACTCCACTTACATCTATATGCTTTAATAAAAAAAATGAAAAAGTAAAATACGTGTGAAAAAAAAAATCCATTTAAGTAACTCCATTTACATCTATATGCTTTAATAAAAAAAAATAAAAAAGGCGTGAAAAAAAATAAAACAATTTCATTTAAGTAACTCCACTTACATCTATATGCTTTAATAAAAAAAATAAAAAAATAATAAACGCCTGAGAAAAAAAAAATTTCATTTAAGATTTGGACATTATTTGCAATTTCTATGTCTTATTAATAATGGTTTCTTATATAGGCACAAGGCCAGCAATTTTTGGGGAGGAGAAATTCGATTAAATCGACACTAGTGCGTGACTAGTACTTTATTTTATCGACCCCGTAAAGATGAAAGGCAAAGGTAACCTCGGGGGGATTTGAACTCAGATTATAAAGGGCCGTAACTCTAAGCTGCAAACCATGGCTTCCGACCCTCTACCTATACTGCCAATCCACAGCCCCATGTCTTATTAATAATAAAACAAAATTAATATTAAGTTAAAATATATTTTATCGCTCCCCTCCCCTAAAAATGTTCCTCCTCAGTAAAGAACTAACATCCATGAATTTTACATATATGTGTCATCTATCGACAATATGATGCATGTATGCTTCAGTATTGTTTCTACCATTACAACAGTTATCCCGCTCCGCAAATACCGATTCTCATCCGATTGTTTTATTTTATTTGGCTTTGATAGCTTTGTTTGTTCTTAGATTCCAATGAAATAAACCCATAATGAGTGAGAAAAAGCAAGCGACTATATTGCATTTTTTTAGTAATACCAAAGTAACTATTGATAATAATAACACTAGTAATACTTCACTTAACTGTGAGTTGATCAATGAATCAGAGCCTCTACAGTCCACGCCAGGCAACAAGAGGAAGAACATTCTAACTAGAGGAGGATTTGGTTCAGATATATCGAGGTCCAATTTCAAACACATAATGTTTCGGTAGACAGGACCAAAATTTCTCCTTTTGTTTGGCCACTTCCCCTTGAAATCCTGCAGAAGATCCAGGATTTGCTTACAGCCCCACCAGGTACATATTCATATGCCACCTTACGGTCCAAACTTGTAAAGCGGACATCCGTCTCTCAGAAGCACCAGATTAACCAGCTTCTTTATTCGAGGGCGTTAAGCGATAGGAAACCGTTACAGTTCTTAAGACAGTTAAAACAACTGTTGGGAGAGAACACCATGGAGTCGGCCATCTTGAAACAACTTTTCCTACAAAGGCTGCTGCCAGCAACTCGCGGCATTTTGGCGGACAGTAAAGCATCCATCCAAATCGAGGTGCTAGCGGATTCAGCTGATAGAATAATGGAGGTAGCAGCACCACGGTCATTTGTGGCCCAAGAGAGACACACACATCCACTAATAAGCTCATTTCTTCCCCTCTTTCTTCCTCATTTTTTCCTTCTTCTTCTTCCTCGTCTTCTGTCTTGGAGGTGAGACAGGAGGCACAATTGAACGCACTTATGGCTAAACTGCAGATACAGCCTCGCAGCAACGCCAGCTCGTCTCGGTGCGATTTACATCAGCGCCCGCGAGACCCGAGCGAACTATCCCTTAAGCTATTACCACAGTAAATTCGGTGAAAGGGGCCGTAAATACCTATTGCCCTGTTCTTTTAGAAGGGATTCCCGTCATGTTCCGGGTAACGACGTGGCCAGGTAGAAACGATGGCAACTACACCTGGCTCTTCCAAATCTAGCCTCTTGTTCCACATTAGCGACCGATCTACCGGTTTCTGGTGGACACCGGGGTGGAGGTTAGAGTCATACCATCTGCCCTGGTGCCAGGCAGTAGGGAACCCACAGCAATGCTTCTTTAACAGGTATTGGTTATTATTGTGGTAAGTGATAGTATCCTCGTTGGATTATCTTGTTGACATAGACGTGAGGGAAGGTCCCTCGTTCTATTTACCATCTATTTACAATATTCCTTTCGTCAGGTCGCCAATTCCAGCAGCATGGATTAAAGATGTTATTGAGACACGAGTAACATAACAACGACTTCAACCGCAGTAATTAGAGATGAAATGTTTGTTTATTTATATGGTTGAAGTTACAGATAAAAAGAGGTTACAAAAGGGAATGTGCCATTGCGCCGTTAAGCCGGCGAGGCTAGGGGTGCAATATCTCACTGCTACATTATGCGTGTTGCTGGCTCGAAGTTTCTGGTACAAGAGAGAGATTCTTCAAATCTTCGCGGGGAATTTCTTCCTCAGGGCGCATAGGGATACATCCTCTTCTACTGGCGCTGATTGGCTGAACTGAGCCAAATCACGCACAGAGAATGTATGTGAGCCCGCGGAATGTAGGTCACTACACTTCTCAAGGCGCTGAACCACTCTGCTATACCCACATGCGGAGAAAAGTCCTTAACCCTGGATCTTAGGCTCCGCCGAATTTTCCAGTTGGTTTTTGTCATCGCCAAGTTGCCGACTCCGATCCTAGAAGCGGATTTTTTACTCCATTTTCGCCTCCTGGTGGACGTTAAACACAACAGACTGATTAATTCCACCACTGGTCTGAATGATCGCGGTATCAGCACAATGGCAACCTCCCTCAACCTTGTATTTTTTTTAACCAGTCAGTCTGGCAGATACGACGTTATTCTGAGCAAGCATCCTGACATCTCACACCCTATTTTTAACAGTCGGACGGTGACCCACAGTGTTACGCATCATATCGTGACCGAGGGCCCTCCGGGTTCTGCTAAACCCTGGTAACTCGCTCCTGACCACGCTAAGATCGCTAAAGCAGAGTTCGATCATGTGTTGGAACTGGGCATTGTTCGTCCATCCAGTAGCAGCTGGTCTTCCCCACTTCACATGGTTCCCAGAAATCTTTAGGTGATTGGCGACCGTGTAGAGACTATCGGTTTTTTAACACACACAAAACCCAATAAGTACCCCGTACCTCACTGAATTTCTCTGCTACCCTACATGGTGCTAGGATCATTTCAAAAATTGACCTCGTGTGGGCGTACAACCAGATTCCTGTTGAACCGGATGACATACTTAAAACGGCCATTACAACTCCTTTCACCCTCTTCAGAGTTTCTTAGGCTGCCATCCGGTTTACGCAATGTTGCATCAACCTTCCAGCGTTTCATCGACACAGTAGTACGTGGTTTACCCTACGTCTACTCGTATATTGATGATATGCTGATAGCCAGCATATCCCGTGAGGAACACGAAAGGAACCTACAATTGCTTTTAGAGCGTTTTTCTTAGTTTGATGTCATCAGCAACCCCAGAAAATGCCTTTTCAGTGTTTCTTCCCTTGATTTTCTGGGACACCACATCGACGAACAAGGAATCCGCCCCCACCACAACAAAGTTAAGTCCATTTTAGATTTTCCCACTCCAACGTACCCGAGGAAAGTACGTGAGCTCCTCGGCCTCATAAACTTTTACTGCCCATTCATACTTCGTTGTGCAGAGTTTCTCCAGCCGCTAACAGACATCCTAAGGCAGTGCAATCGGAAGAACCAGCTTATCACTTTCGATGATGCACAAGCAGCTGCTTTTCTTAAAATGAAGAGGGTCTTGACAGAGGCCACAATGTTGGTTCATCTCAAACCTGACGCACCGCTTTGTCTGTTCGTCGATATATTGGATGTCGGGGTCGGTGGCGTCCTCCAACAATGTGTAGACAATGCATGGCAACCAATTTCATTCTTCTCTAGGCGACTCAAACCTGCTGAAACAAAGTATAGCACATTCGGTCGGGAATGTTTGGCAGCGTACCTCAGTGTGAGACATTTCCGGCACATGTTAGAAGGTTCTGTGTTTTCTATTTACATGGACTATAAACCTCTCACGTACGCTTTATATTCCAAGCCTGACCACCACTCACCTAGAGAAGTGCGTCAAATGGATTTTATATCCCAATATACTACAGATATTCGCCATATAGACAACTCTGCAGCCGATGCCCTTTCTCGCTAACTCTTGGGTGCACTGCACACCTCTTTTTCCATCAGTCTCCGATATATTGCCAACAGGCGGACACGGGGAGCTCCTGAAACTCCGAAATTCTTCATCTTCTTCCTTGTCTTTCAAACTTCCCCCTCTACCTTTTTCTCCTGGTGGTATTTAGTGTGATGTGTTTACGGGTCACGCGCGCCCTTAAGTACCTCTAAAGCATCAACGTTCGGTTTTTTCTGCGCTGCACAACCTATCGAATGGGTCAGACGTTGCGTCCACTGTCAAAAGGCAAACATTCACCACGATGTCAGGACTCTTCTCCGAACCTTCGCAATACCAGATACGCGTTTCCAACATATTAACATCGTCGGACCACTGCCTCCTGTTAGGGGTTGCACTCAGCTTTTGACCTGTGCGGATAGATTCTCCCGGTAGCCTGAGGCCATTCCCCTTTCCGACACTACAGCTGAATCTATTGCCAAGGCATTAGCACAGCATTGGATTTCGCATTATGGCACACCTTCTACCAACACAATGGACAGAAGCGGCCAGTTCGAACCGAACCTTTTTAACAAATTGACACGCCTCCTAGGTTGTAGCCGAATAAATACAACAGCTTATCACCCTAAAGCTAACGGTATGGTGGAACGTTTCCATCGGCAATTAAAATCTTCTTTCAGAGCATATGTCAACAACAGCAACTGGTTAGACATTTTACCCCTAATCCCTCTTGGAATTCGCTCCACTGTTACCTCAAAGTAACACTACTCAAATTCCATCTGACATACAGCAATGGACAGACGTTTTGTCAGAAAGGACACTATCAGAGCTCCTTTGCAACCAAGGCTCTACCAGGTACTCAGAAAGACACCCAAGCATTTTATCTTGGACACTGTCAGTGTCTACCGGCTAAAAAAAGCTCATATGGATTTCAATGGACCCTAACTGTCAGACGAAGTTAACCTAACATCAACGCTCCCACCCACCGGCAATCCAAACTCTGTGCCAACAACAAGAACGAGATCCGGTCGACATGTATACTGGCCATTTTCCTATGCCCAATATGCCGAGTAACAGTATCCTCCCTCTCTATTTACAAGGTAAGTAGGTGACAGTTTTTGGTCCGAGGTTATTGGTTTTCTATTTCACTACCGTTTCGATCTGGGCGGGGAACTAATATGGCGAAAAAATGTTCCAGCGTTTCTTCTGTAATCCAAGTTTAAACCGTAGTCAGAGAACGTAATGTCAAATAGAAGTTATTTCCACCACATTTTTTCAAATTAATTCCCTTGAATTGATGATGGTGTGTAGCGAATGAAATGTTCCAGCGTTTCCTCTCACTGACATGGCCATTCCTATGAAAGAGAACGCAGCGGGAGGTCATCGACCTTTGAGCAAAAAATAACCAGCGTTCGATAACTAGGCTGTCTTGGAACGAGGACAGAGAGAGAATTTTCTGTTACAAAAGAGACGACACCTTCCCTGGTCACTTGGCTTTTAACTTCTATGGTGATAGTAATGACGGACGATAGCCTGCCACCTTCTATTTCAGCATAACACATAAAACAAAGTATCTTCAACAAAACTTCAACAACACGGTATTCATTTACGAATGTTTACATACAACATTGTACTTTTATGATTAGTAGTAATCATATTCCTTTTCTAACTGAAGTGAAGTAAATTTTATATCTAACCGACATTAACTATTCTGTCCTATTTATTTTCAACAACAACTACAAACCTAGTTTTACTTCAAATATCTGGGTGTTCTGTTTTAATATTGAAATTTGTCTCAGTCTAGTGAATGAGATGGTCCACTTGCTAGAAATAGCAGCCGAATCCACTGCTTTTTCTGGTGGGGGACACACTTTATGTTCAGTGTTAGGACACCTTTTAAGCTACTCTCGTTCTTAGTTGACTTGCAGCTAAACAAGCAGCACTAGCATCAACAATAATAACAACTGTAAAACCGCCACTAATAACAACTACAACACCTCCAACAACAACATTACCACCACCACCACAAATAACACAACACCATCACCACCACTAATACCACCACCACCACTACTACCACCACCACCACCACCACCACCACCACCACCACCACCACCACCACCACCACCACCACCACCACCACCACTACCACAACCACCACCACTACCACAACCACTACCACTACCACAAACACATAAACAACACTGACACAACAACACCACAAACAACAACAACATAAAGAAATTTATTCAGTATACAAAATGTTGTCATTTAATAAAGGAAAAAGAAAAAAAAGAGATACAAACGAAATGAAGCAACGAACAGAGGGGAAGGATTAAAGAAGGGCAGATCTGACTATAGGAAAGTAGGAGAAAGGACTATAAATGTTATAAATGAGAGGAAACGTAGGGTAAAACAAAGACTATGAGGTCACGGAAGAGGGAGGAGGGATAGGAGGGATGTCTGGGGTCAGGTGGTGTTTGGGCTGCATACCGCAGACAAAACTGCAAGGTCATTTCCGCGGACAATGGCCAGCGACACCGCTGCAACAGCCACCCCACCTAGCGGAGCTCCTTCTTCAGAGGGGCTACTGTTCTGATTTTACGGAGGAGCTTGGCAATACGGGGTCTGATGACGACTGAGTTCTTGACGGTGACCGGTGCAGAGAGGAAGCGGCCAGACAAGCCCCGGTATTTACTTGTCTTCCTATCCTTTGTATTGTGGGCCGAAATACCGGGGTTTGTGGCCAAAGAAACAAAATAGGGGCGGAGAACGTATTACAGCATTTAGCATTTAGATGAGGGATTTGCCTCCTTCCAATGAAAAGAGGGTAATTCCGTCGGGGCGCTTGCCATCTCTGCTGCCGAGGCTTGCTGGCTCCAGTTGTGATGGGAAACCAGCTGAATCCAGGGTCCTTCTTAATTTGTCATTGAGATCGGCATGTCGGGAGTACCGGCCTGCGTTCTGGCGACATGATAGTGGATGCAGCCCAAACCCACCAACAACAGCCCCACAACAGTATTTATGTGAACCCCAAACGTGGAGGCCAGGGCGTTGGGTCACTCAGATGTGTGTGCACTCGTCATCAAGAAGGGTACCGGTTGATGAGGAGAGCACAGATTTGAGCAATGCATCGCTGTTTGGCTGCGAAACAGATCGGAGACAATATCTTGGACTTCCAACAAAAGTAAAATTACAGCACCTACCTAATTCTTGTGCATTGAGTACTCCTTCCTTTATGATCTGAGTTCAAATCCTGTCGAGGTTAACTTTGCCTTTCATCCTTACGGGGTCGATAAAATAAAGTACCAGTAATGCACTGAGATAATTGCTGGCCTTGTGCCAAATGTAGAAACAGTTATTTACAGAACCTTTTAAAAGCGAATACTCTTCAACCCTAAGCAAACATACAGCCTCTCTCTCTTTCTCTCTCTCTCTCCCCCTCTCTCTCTCTCTCTCTCTCTCTCTCTCTCTCTCTCTCTCTCTCTCTCTCTCTCCTTCTCTCTCTCTCTCTCCCCCCCTATCTCTTTCTTTCTTTCCACGTCCTCATCTCTTTCTCTCTCTTTTTCTATATATATCTCTCTCTCTCGCGTGTGCACACACACACACACACACACACACACACACACACACACACACACACACACACACACACACACACACACAAACATATCTCACTTTGGCAGTGTTGGTGGGAGAGAGCAGTGATAGTAAGAAGAGTACAGACAACAGTGACAGTAGGAGTAGGGTGTGTGACGTCATAAGATGGACGCTGTAGAAAGTTTTGAGATTGGTGGGTTGGTAGGGAGGTATATCTACTATAGAAGTCCCGTTCTGTCTGTCTGTGTAAAGTATTATAACTTGCGTATTGTTCATCGATCTCGCTAAAATGTTACACATTGCCAAAGGAGGATGCGAGACGTGTCAATAACAACTATTTATTGCATAATTTTTACTTTCAAAGTGATAATCGCCATTTTTCTAATACTTGTGTGTCTTTGCGTTAAAACATCTCCATTAGAACTGCCGTAAGCAGGAACCCGGCTGAGAAAGAGAAGGAAGTAGAAAGTGCAGAGTAGAAGAGAGAGAGGGACAGAAAAAGAAAGAGAGAGAATGTCTATAGGAGGGAAACAGCGACAGAAAGAAAGAGACAAAGAAAAAAGGGGAAGAGAGAGAAGGTTGTGTGAGAGAAGGGACTGGCAAAAAGAGAGAGAAAGAAGAGTCTGTGTGAGAGGGGAAAGAAAGAGAGAGTGAGACAGTAAGTAACCACATGTTGTGAGAAGAGAAGCAGACGACAATATAAAACATTAAACACGATATTAGAAAAATATTTTTGTAAATATGGCAATATTTTATATATACATACATGCATAGATAAATACATACATATGTTTACAGGTATATATATATATTATATATACATACATGCATAGATAAATACATACATATGGTTACAGGTATATTTATATATATATCGACATTTTTCTAATCCTTTTGGGACTTTACATTTAAAATCTTCATTAGAAGTCCTATAAACAGCAACCAGGTAAATTTCTTGGATTTGATTTGTTTCAGATGCACTCAATTACAGATTTTCGATGAGATTGAGTCCCGTTCTCTCTGTGTGTAAAGTATTATAACTTGCGTATTATTCACCCGATCTCTTAAAATTTTACACATTGCTGAAGGAGGATGCGAGATGTTTTTATAAAAGAAACATAACCACTTTAGATGACGCTGCATATTATGTATTACAAGACTCTTTTACTAATTAGCACTGATGAACTGTAATTCTTCTAGAACCTACAAGGTAGACAAGTATTGTACTCAGTAATTTGATCGCCGATGTCACGGAATATAGTTGTGACAATTACTTAACGACATATACATAACATTTACAGCATTGTGTTTCACAATTTCTTCTCGGTGATCAGTCAGTTTGTAATGATATTTTCTTTGAACATTGTGAAGTAGGTTCTGTAGTATGTCAGTCTCTGGTTGAGAGTTAATGATTTGAGAAGGAAGTAGAAAGTGAAGAATAGAAGAGAGAGAGGGACAGACAAAGAAAGAGAGAGAATGTCTATAGGGGGGAAACAGCGACAGAAAGAAAGAGACAAAGAAAAAAGGGGAAGAGAGAGAGAAGGGTGTGTGAGAGAAGAGACTGGCAAAAAGAGAGAGGAAGAAGAGGCTGTGTGAGAGGGAAAGAAAGAGAGAGTGAGACGGTAAGTAACCACATGTGATGAAATGGAAGAGAAGCAGACAACAATATGAAATATTAAACAAGATATTAGAAAAATATTTTTGTAAATATGACAATATTTTATATATGCATGCATGCATAGATAAATACATACATATGTTTACAGTTATATTTATATATATTTTTTTTTATATAAACATACATACATAGATAAATACATATATCTATATAACAAAGGAATTGTGGTAAGGAACCAGATGAACCATAACGTACCAGAGTACTCAATACTTAGGATAGTAGAGTGGGAAATAGGAAAAAAGTATGACCCCGACGGCAGAGCTCAAGCCGTTTCGACGGCTATTTCTGAGTCCAGAAATAGCCGTCGAAACGGCTTGAGCTCTGCCGTCGGGGTCATACTTTTTCCTATATATATATTTCGTATATGCATACATGCATAGATAAATACATACATATGTTTCAGGTATATTTATATATGTATATATTTTATATATACATACATGCATATGTTTACAGGTATATTTATATATACCTGCAAATATTAGAACTCCCATAAACAGAAACGAGGTAAATTTCTTTGATTTGATTTGTTTCAGATTTATTCAATTACAGATTTTCCATAGAATGCCTCGAAAAAGCAAGAGTCACATTGGAAGAAAAACAAGAAATGCTTTTGCTTTGCGTTCTTTGCGCGCAAGCGAGACAGAAGAACAATGTATGCTACGGCGTGCTCCCAATGCTGCTTCTACTTCGATCGCCAGAGCATTACAGACAATTGAACAAGCAGAACTCCGGCTTGCTCGCAATGCTACTTCTACTTCGAAGGCCAGAGCATTACAGACTGCTGAACAAGCAGAACTCCGGCTTGCTTGCGATGCTGCTTCTACTTCAAATAGCCGTGCTTTAGAGACTGTTGACCAAAGGGCAACAAGGCTTGCGGCTGATTCTCAACGGAAAATGCGTTTTCATGTCTTTCCGAGGGTTTCTTCCTGTTACTGGTCTAAGAAGGCTTTTCATTACAACCTCCAAGAGGACTACGCATCCCACCCACATATCATCATTAGTAGTATGTCAACTGTTTGTGTCCATTGTAATGCAATGAGGTGGCCAGCAGAATCTACCGGTATATGCTGCTCCAATGGAACGGTTAGATTGCCTCATTTACAAGTCGGTGCCGAACCTTTGAATTCTCTGCTGCTTGGAGACACCCCAATTCTAAACACTTTCTTAGAAATATAAGAGCCTACAATTCGGCTTTCCAAATGACAAGCTTTGGTCATACACCAATAAAACATGGAAATTATATGCCCACATTCAAAGTGCAAGGTCAAATTTACCATCAAATTGGCTCCCTTATTCCACAAGATAGCGATGAACACAGTTTTCTCCAGATTTACTTTATGGGGAACGGACCTGAAGAAACTGCACGAAGAGCTTCAGTTGTTAAAGGAACAATACCATTTCTCCTGCAGCCCCTTCAATATATGCTTCATACCATAAAACCTACGTCACCATTTTCAAAACTGCTTTTCACTGTAGAGCTGCTAACACCAATCAATTCAAGGTTGTTATTCGAGGTGACCACGCTCCACCAGGGCAGCATCAGGGTTGCTTTAACAGACCTCAAACCTATGAAGTTGCGGTGCTTATTAGAAGTTCTAATGAGAGTGCTTCAAACCGTGATATTGTTCTTGAATGGCAGGACTCGTCTACTATATAAGTCCCGTTCTGTTTGTGTGTGTAAAGTATTATAACTTGCGTATTGTTCACCCGATCTCGCTAAAACTTTTCACATTGCGAAAGGAGGATGCGAGACGTGTCAATAACAACTATTTATTGCATAATTTTTACTTTCAAAGTGATAATCGCCATTTTTCTAATCCTTGTGTGACTTTGCGTTAAAAAAATCTCCATTAGAACTGCCGTAAGCAGGAACGCGGTTGAGAAAGAGAAGGAAGTAGAAAGTGCAGAGTAGAAGAGAGAGAGGGTCAGAAAAAGAAAGAGAGAGGGCACTACCATGCTATTAGCTGTCAGAAGTGAAAGTAGGCGAAGAAATTAGAAAACAAATTTTTAAGTTAATTAGAAAACAAATCATGGATATCAAATAAATTGGATTTAATCATTTATATTTTCATAGTCATGGTTATCAATATAGAAAACAAGTCATTTTCACCAACAGTGGAATTAACTTAAATGAAAATATAGGTGGCCCTTAAAAGGGCCAAATTAGAAAACAAATATATGGTTATCAAATTTTTTTCACCAACCCTATACATTTATGAAGAAATGTTTAGAAAACAAATTTTTTTCACCAACCTTATTCAAAAGCATGGATACAGTCCACATGGAGACAAGAGACAGTCCCCATGGAAACAATCCCATGGAGACAGTCCCCATGGAGACAGCCCCCATGGAGACAGTCCCCATGGAGACAATCCCCACCAATCAGCAACAATCATCACCAACACCACGTGTAAATAAATAAACTTTAATCTTTACTTTGTGATAATACACGCATTTGCAAGTTGAAAAATATGAATTCTGCAATATACCCAAGTGTTAATGGAATTAACCATCGCCATCTTTCCATCGCTACCGCTACTACAGCAGATACCATCAATCTCCATGGGCATTTGTCTCCATGGGGACTGTCTCTTGTCTCCATGTGGACTGTATCCATGCTTTTGAATAAGGTTGGTGAAAAAAATTTGTTTTCTAAACATTTCTTCATAAATGTATTGGGTTGGTGAAAAAAGATTTAGCCCTTTTAAGGGCCACCTATATTTTCATTTAAGTTAACTCCACTGTTGGTGAAAATGACTTGTTTTCTACATTGATAACCATGACTATGAAAATATAGTTCATGGTATTAGCTGTCAGAGGTAACTCCACTGTTGGTGAAAATTAATTTAAGTTCGTGGTATTAGCTGTCAGAAGTAACTCCACTGTTGGTGAAAATTAATTTAAGTTCATGGTATTAGCTGTCAGAAGTAACTCCACTGTTGGTGAAAATTAATTTAAGTTCATAGTATTAGCTGTCAGAAATAACTCCACTGTTGGTGAAAATTAATTTAAGTTCATGATATTAGCTGTCAGAAGTAACTCCACTGTTGGTGAAAATTAATTTAAGTTCATAGTATCAGCTGTCAGAAGTAACTCCACTGTTGGTGAAAATTAATTTAAGTTCATGATATTAGCTGTCAGAAGTAACTCCACTGTTGGTGAAAATTCATTTAAGTTCATGGTATTAGCTGTCAGAAGTAATTCCACTGTTGGTGAAAATTAATTTAAGTTCATGGTATTAGCTGTCAGAAGTAACTCCACTGTTGGTGAAAATGACTTGTTTTCTACATTGATAACCATGACTATGAAAATATAAATGATTAAATCCAATTTATTTGATAACCATGACTTGTTTTCTAATTACTTAAATTTGTTTTCTAATGTGGTCCTTTTAAGGGCCACCTATATGTTCATTTAAGTAACTCCACTTACATCGATATGCTTTATTAAGGGCCACCTATATGTTCATTTAAGTAACTCCACTTACATCGATATGCTTTATTAAAATAACGGAAATAAACGATGTTTGCGATTGAGAAGATTGACGAAACATTCACTTCTGACAGCTAATAGCATGGTAGTGCCAGAGAGAGAATGTCTACAGGAGAGAAACAGCGACAGAAAGAAAGAGACAAAGAAAAAAGGGAGAGAGAGAGAGAAGGCTATGTGAGAGAAGGGACTGGCAAAAAGAGAGAGAAAGAAGAGGTTGTGTGAGAGGGGAAAGAAAGAGAGAGTGAGACAGTAAGTAACCACATGTGAGAAGAGAAGCAGACGACAAGATAAAATATTAAACACGATATTAGAAAAATATGTTTGTAAATATGGCAATATTTTATATATACATACATGCATCGATAAATCTACATATACAATTGCATGTGTATAGTAAATAATATATGTGTATGTACGCACATGAAAACACGTATACATAAATGAAGGTAGAAGTAAAATAGGTATATAGTCGTTGATAGACGACTATATACGCACATATAAATAAGAATATATACATACATTAAAATATAAAAATGAAATGGTAAAATAATATAATAAATATTAAAGATAAAAATAAAAATTAACTTAAAAATAAAAATAAATAACCTTATGTAAAAAAATAAATTAATAAAAATGATATAAAAACAATCATGCACACTTACGGACGTAAAGACAAAAAACATAAACAAAAGGCGAAGAAATAAAAAGACTAAAAGACAAAAAACACACTCAGAGAAAAGCATAAAAAGTTAGGGCTAAACACACACAGTACACACAGTACACACACATACATACATATATGGAGACGTACACAAATATACATATACACAAATACATACATGCATATATGGCGACGTACACAAATATACATATACACACATACATACATACATATATGGCGACGTACACAAATATACATATACACAAATACAGACATACATATATGGCGACGTACACAAATATACATATACACACATACATACATGAACATTTGAAAGATGAGCAAGGGTAAGGGGTGTGTGATATAGTGAGACACAATGTCAAAGGTATGGATACATATATAATAATACATATATAATAATACATATATAATAATAATAATAAAGAATAAAAATATATATGAAAAATGAAAAAGTTAGAATACAGTAAAAGTAGTAAGAGGGTGTTATAAAGTAAAACAATAAAGCTAAAAATGAATATATAAATGTATATTTATATCTGTACGTATACGTGTGTATGTTTTTACTCATAACTCCGATAAACGCGGTACATTGAGAAAGAGAAGGAAAGGAAGTACAGAGTAGAAGAGAGAGAGGGACAGAAACATAAAGAGAGATAATGTCTATAGGAGGGAAACAGCGACATAAAGAAAGAGATTAAAAAGGAAGCGGAAGGGAGAGAGAGAGAGCGAGAGATAGATAGATAGATAGAGAGAGAGAGAGAGAGAGAGAGAGAGAGAGAGAGAGAGAGAGAGAGAGAAGGCTGTGGGAGACAAGGGTCTGGCAAAAAAGAGAGAAAGAAGAAGCTGTGTGAGAGGGGAAAGAAAGAGAGAGTGAGACAGTAAGTAACCACATGTTGTGAGAAGAGAAGCAGACGACAAGATAAAATATTAAACGATATTAGAAAAATATTTTTGTAAATATGACAATATTTTATATATTCATACATGCATAGATAAATACATACATATGGTTACAGGTATATATATATATATATAACGAAGGAATTGTGGTAAGGAACCAGATGCACCATAACGCACCAAAGTACTCAATACTTAGAGTAGTAGAATGGGTAATAGGAACAAGT
>OZ024744.1:45821636-45831636 GCA_964016885.1 Eledone cirrhosa | reverse complement strand
ATATCTTAAATTAAATTAAAGAATCCTTTATATTTTGTATGTATATGTTATATACGTAGTTAGATATGTATATGTATTTTTATAAGTTTTTATATGTACGTATTTTTTGCGTGTGTATACGTGTTATGTGATATATAGATCTTTGATAATATATGGATTTCTTAATATATAGATCCCAATTTTCATATATTGATCTCAATATTTAACTGATTAACTAAACATCTTATCATATTTAAACAATGGTTAAATTTCTCATATTATATATGGATATTCCATTCAGGATTATTAACATTTTTAATTTTTATTTATTCATTTCATCTCAATTGTTAAGTTAACTCAACAAGATATGACTTAGAGTTTTTCGTTCTCTCTCATTTTTTCCGTCTCCTCTATCTCTCCATATTTCTCTCTCTGTTTATTCTGCTATCTCTCTCTCTTTCCTTCTCTATCTTTCTATTTCTCTATCTTTCTATTTCTCCGTAACCCAACGGCTTATTTTAAAAATATCCAATACTATTAATTAACGCTATAACTCCACTATCAGGGAGCTTCCAACAGTAATGGTTGCATTCTTTAACGGTATGTCAATATTTATTTATAAAACTGATCTATATTATATTTTATCTGATGAAAGCACACCATAATTTAACTTGGTGTCCTTGAAATATGTATAATGAAATAAATATGGTTTTATAAATATAGTTTCCATTTGTTAATATCGTATATATATATATATATATAAATATATATATATATATATATATATATATATATATATATAAATATATATATATATATATATATATATATATATATATATATATATATATATATATATATATATATATATATATATACATGTGTGAGTGTATATATGTGTATATTATTTAAGAGTTAAACAAGGTTCAATGAATACATCTAAGAATGAGTTTTACACACATACATGTGTGTGTATGTATTTATATATATGTGTGTGTGTGTGTATATGTATGTATGTATGTATATATATATATATATATATGTATATATATATATATATATGTATGTATGCATGTGTATGTATATGTGTATGTATATGTATGTGTATATGTATGTGTATGTGTGTGTGTGTATGTATTTATTTATATGTATGTATGTGTATGTGTAATTGTGTGTATTGCTTACCACGTGTGTTTGTTCATTTATTTGTCTCCTGTATCGCTGTCAACTTTATAATACTTTTTATTCTTATGTGACGGCCTATATGGTCGTCTATTATTTTTTTGTGTGTGTGCGTATGTAGGTGTGTGTACATATATCAATATTTATGTGTGCGTATGTATGCGAGTATATATGTGTGTATGTATGTGTGCGTATGTAATTGTGTATATATGTATGATTATGTGTGTATATGTATATATATAGATGTGTGTATATATATATATATATATATATATATATAATATAAGATCAAAAGATGGTTAAAAGGGTTCCAAGTATTTTATTATGCGCATTTCAAAACAAATATCATCATGTGATGATATCTGCGTTTTCATCAGATAAAGTTGGGATACATGATATGAAGGTTAAAAAACACTTGTGAATAGTGAAGTTGTAAATCAAGATATGAAAAATAATTTAAGATTGATGTGTGATATTGGGAAAAAGTGAGAGGATGTTGGAAAAGGTAAGGAAGAGGAGGAGATGAGAGTAAAGAATGGTGGGGGAAGAGTATAAGAAGGAAGGATGAGAGAGGAGGAGAGATGGGTGATAGAGAGAGAGATAGCCTTTACAACTGAGAACAAAATATATATTGTCTCACAGAGAGGAGCTAAAATGCCGTTGGAAGATAATAGATAATTTTATAGAATTTGAAATTAAAAGGGGTAAAAATAATATTAAATTAAGGTTTGTATATTGAAGGGTTTAATAATATGTGCGAGGAAAAGAAATTGTTAATATGTATTATTAAAATAAAAATATTAATGTTATTAAGGATATAATGTGAAAAGAAGTAGAAGAGTGGATGAGTTATGAATTTAGAGGAATTAGTTAGTGTTTAAGTTTGTTTTTATGTAATGTAATATGTGTGCGTAATATATGTAAATAGTTTCTTTAAAAATGAGCGCAGAAAGCAAAGAAGAAAAGAATGTTTAAGGAAGAAAATATTTAACATCAAAATATATATGTTTACGAAATATTTTCTAATGGTAATAATATAATATATTAAAGGAAATTAGTTAGGGTTTAAGTTTGTTTTTATGTATTGTAATATGTAATATGTAAAAGTCAAACGAGCATGAAAGGAAGAGATAAGGAACATAAGGAAGAAAAATCTAACGTCAAAAAATGTTTATGTTTACTAAGGACTATTAAAGGTAATACTATAATGTATTTAAAAGATAATAATAATTTTTATGGCCAATGATATGAAGAAAGATGGAAGAGTGGATATGTTGTGGTGAGTAATAATAAGAATTGAGAAGTAGTTAGGAAGAAAAAGTACAGATTAGAGGTTAGAAATTAAAAAGAGAAAAGAAAAGGGGAAGAAAGGAAAGTGATAAAGAGGAATGATATAGAATGAGTAACTTGTATTATATAATATATAATAAATAATATTGAAATAAGGTAGAAAGATGGGTATATTTAAAAAATAATATAGAAGCCCTTGAGAAAAAGGTTTTTAAACTAGTAAAGTATTAGATATTAGCTGTATACTTTATGGAATGTTCTGTGGAATTTATGCAAGCAGAGAGAAAATAAATCAGTGCGTCTATTTATTATAGAATCTAAATTAGATATAATGGTAAATTTCTCAGATAGGCAAAGATTACACGTTCTGGATAGGGAGGCATTCAAGTAGGGAGAGGCAGAACAAACTTTCCTCCAAGAGATGTTATTGTTAATATTTTTGTCTTTCAAGGACCACATGAGTTCTGAGAGTGTAACAAAGTGACCTAGTGTTATTTATAGGAGGAATTGGATTGGAGAAGTTATTTACGATAGGAATAATAGTTTCCTGATTTAGATTGGTATTATGAACATTCAACGAAGTTACGTTTGACGTCGTATTTGAGTTTGCAGAATCTAGCCTAGAGTTAACAATGACGTCGGGAGTACTACTGCTATTATTATGACACTCAGTGTTGGAAGGAAGTGATTTAATATTTAATATTTTATTGTTGTGTTTATAGATAATTTTACAGATGTTGGAGGAGTGGAATAGGAAAATGTTATCGTATGTTTGTTAAATATTTTACTATAGATATGTGAGGGAGGGAAGCATTTATCTAAGGCCCTAAAGTTTAGGAATATTATTATTAATAGAAATAGAGAAAGGAGCATTATACCAGATTATATTTTTGTATCTAGGTCTTTTATTTAAGTTATTGGAATGATCATAATTAATTATTTTACTGTAAGACCTTCTAGGATTGGTTTCTTTACTGTATTTAATTTTATCAGGATAACCGGCTTTAGAAAGCGCATTATTATAGTAATTGGCGTTAGCATCAAATATATTTTTATTAGAGGATAGGTTTGATATTCTGTTTCCAATATTACTAACTATAGCATTTTTAATGTTAGTGGGGTGATTAGATTTAAAATTAACAATTTAGATTCTCATTGTTTTTATGGTAAGGGTAATATAGCCCAGTGTCAAGATTAAGGGATATATCCAAGAAGTTAGCTAGTTTGACGTTATCAAATTCGATTTCAAGGTTATGTTGCTTAAAGAGATCACGTATATTGTTCTTAATAATATTAAGGTTAACTAAATTGCAATTTAAGATAGTAAAAAGTCCATCGTCACGATAAATTCCACCGCGAAGTTGAGGAATTTCCGATTTAAAGAATTCAAAATAAAAATACAAATCAAATCAGTCAATTGCGATGAATCGGAAGCACCCATTGTGATATCAAAGTTGTTGGAGGTATCAGCTCTAGTCCAGTATTCATTGTTGAATTCTAAGATGGTTTTTCTTGCGGTGAGAATGATGTGAAGTTCATCTGTGGTGATGTCAGAATATTTAAAAGCGAAATATAGAGCATTGTTGAGAAGTGAAGGCGAAATAGAAGAATAGTAGCTGGCAATATCAAATTGAATACATTTTTGTTTGTTTTTCTTGTTCAGGTTGTTGAACCAGCCAATTACTTCAGATGTACAAAACCATAAATTTAAGTTAGAAATAGAGCAATTAGAACGAACCTGTGGGATAGTTCTATCCAAGATGGATTTACTAACATCTTTTGATCTTATATTATTTATACTCCAGTCCTACAAACTGTAGAGTGCTACTTATCCGATATTTGCATTGCTTTATTGTGCTACAATAAAACTCACCTCCTACACACACACACACACACACACACACACACACACACACACACACACACACACACACACACACAGATATATATATATATATATATACATGTGTGTATTTGTTCGTATGTGTATGTATGGATATGTGGATATATATGTGTGTATGTATGTATATGTGTATGTATGTGTATTTGTACCTGTATGTATGTGTGTATGTATGTGTGTATATATATATATGTATATATACATATATATGTATATATTTGTATATGTGTATATGTATGTGTGTATGTATATGCGTGTGTGTATGTATATATGTGTGTGTGTATGTATATGAGTGTGTGTGTGTGTCTGCATGTGTGTTTATTTTTCCTTTCCTTCTTCCTTTTCCAGCCTGACTTTCATATAGATTATATTTTTTTTTTTAAATCCAATGTCAATAAATACACCAGGATTTTTTCATTGTGATGATTGAAAGCAAAATTTGCTTGCTTTCAAGAAACAACTGGTAAATGAAATAATTACCTTTGTTTATTACATAACTATATATATATATATATATATATATATATATATATATATAAATGAAAATAGAGAAATTAATGTGAGCAAGAAGCCAATATATATATATATATATATATATATATATATAACAAACAACAATATATATATAAAAATACATAAAAATACAATATATATATATAAAAATACATAAATATTATATATATATATAAAAATCAAAAGGTGGAAGGGGTAAACAAATAGTTGGGAATACGAAAATAATAAATAAATAATTAAATAGATAAAGGTATAAATGTTTATAGCAGATTTAGAGCACTCAACAAGTTCCTGGAGCAAATAATCAATGAAAATAAACATTAAATCACTCTGTATGTAATTATGCATATACATACACATATATACATACACACACACACACAACCATACAAATATATATACCAGATAGAAAAATGCGTACAGCAAAAAAAAGTAATATTGTTGGAATATAAACCTTTAAAATACAGGACAAGAAACTAAAATAAAACTTTAAAAGAATAGGACAACAAACTAAGATAAAACTTTAAAAGAATAGGACAAGAAACTAAGATAAAACTTTAAAGAATTGGACAAGAAATAAAAAATTTTACAATAATATTAGTGGCAAAATTTTTATTGGTAAAAAATCGAGTTCCACATTCATAGGCTCTGGGTTCCACATTCAGAGGTCGTCGTCAGACCGGGGGGATCATTTGATCCTGGTTTGAACACCAATTGGGCCATAACCATACCCCTATTTCATCATTCGGCGACACGCCTCATGTGTCATGCATAATGTGAATGGACCCATGGGCCCATGAGCACATCCTTGATCTTGACCAACCCGTCCATCTTCTCCTTGCATCTTGTCCTTGAGTTCAAGTCCGGCAGTCCAGATGAATGCGTGGCACAGCTTTCTGGTACAGGAAGGGGGAGCAGGAGGACTGGAGGGATGACGGGACAGAGGGAGGGAGGACCGGTGGTTGAGGGAGGTGCCGTAGTCGGTGGTCAGAGTCGACATCTTGTCCCGGTCGTCTTCTCCATCTTCGTCTGGTGTTGCGGGACCAGCAGTGCATTCTTGGAGGAGACCTGCAGCTGCATCGGCCAATTCTTCTTGCAATGGTCATTCTGACGGAGCAGAACTGCTCAGCCAACCAACCCCAACCAGAACCAACCGCTCAGGGGCAACGCACAATGAGACATGACAATTATTATGCACTAATCAAGAAGATACTGGGGCATAGCACAGGAAACGAATAAAAAAATGTTGCCACTAATATTATTGTAAAATTTTTTATTTCTTGTCCAATTCTTTAAAGTTCTATCTTAGTTTCTTGTCCTATTCTTTTAAAGTTTTATCTTAGTTTCTTGTCCTATTCTTTTAAAGTTTTATTTTAGTTTCTTGTCCTGTATATTTAAAGGTTTATATTCCAACAATATTACCTTTTTTTGCTGTACGCATTTTTCTATCTGGTCTACTATTTTTTAAGGCAATGCAAGCAACAACTATCTAATAATTAAATGATCATAGTGAATTACTGACAAGTGATTGACATTTTTAAGTTCTTTTGAGTATAATTGCAATCTAGTTGAGGCAACTGGCTTAATGACAAAGCTAGTAAATCATGAATGCATTTGAGATGATTAGTGCATAATAGTGAATTGGTGAAACTTGTGCATTTCAATGGTGTTACAACAATAGATGTAAGTTATATAGTAGTAATACTTTATCATTTTAACTTTTTAGAATGGACAAAAACCCATGCAAAGAAATGACTTTGACTGCAGTGATTCTCTCCAATTTACTTACAAAGCAAAACGTGGTCAAATACCTTATCATCTCTGATAAAATGCCCATTGAATCACTGAAAATCGGATGCATGGAATTCCTCATAAAATGCACCTATGAATCGGAAGCCATCACATATATCAATGGATATAGGGAGTTGTTCACACTGGAAGACCATCACTTCATTTGTAACTTCATCAGTTATCTCCACGATTATCTCAGACACCCAATGCCATTGATGAGAGGTGATCCAATGTGTGAGCATGTAACTAATCTTATAGAAGTTGTTATCGACCACCTGGCTTTTAGTGACATTTGACTGATTTGACTGATAATGATGTATTTTTAAAAAGTATGTGTACATTATTGTTACTATTTTAAGGCAAGCAACAACTATTTAATAAAATTTAAATTTAAAAATGACCATTGTGCATTATTAGTATGATGACATTTTATTAAGTCACAAAATTGGTCAGTCAGCCATAGAACAAGGATCAGGTGGCAAAAACATTGGCAAAAATTTGTGTCAATTTAAGATTTCCAACATTGTTCAAATGAATCATATCTGGTTTGAAGTCAGATTTGTCAAATTTCGACCAATTTTCAATGTTGTTAAGATTGGGCTAGTTCAATTTTTGAATCATTTCTTTCATGCAGTAATTACACTTTTCCAAACGAGAATTTCTCTTGCCCATGTCATTTTTATTTTCAATTACACTTTGTGGACGTGGAATGACTGTACAGTGGTGCTTTTCCGCTATTTTCTGTAGCCTTGCAAAGAGACTCTTCCCCTGTTTTTCCGGTTTTGTGCCTCGAATGGGCACTTTGTCCTTAATTTACAAATAAATGATTAATAAAAAATACTTGGGCAACAATTATTGTTTGCACAGCTTTGTAGTGCCAACGGTGCGACGAGGATTCAGATCATTAGAGCCGACAAGAACCACCAATACTTTCACAAAAGGACAACAGATAACAATGTTGGCGATTAACATTACCTGGCCCTGACGGGCCCCAGGTATACAAAATATCTAAGTATTTTTGTTGGTATGATAAGTAAATACATTTGAATTAATATTTTTATACCTTCTGGTCATTCGATTTCGCCACATTTCTAATTATGGATTTGTAAAAACTGGCTTGAATGTGAATTTGATCAGTCCAATTGCCCGATTTTAGTGAAAAGTTTTCATTCGAAATGGAAATACTCCATTTCCGTGCCATGGAAAAAATGAATAAGCCGATCAAAAAGCCGCGAAACATCATTTTCAATTAAGCAAAATTAGTGGATGCAAATCTCAGAAAATATTGTACACTATTCGCACCTATCGCACTATTCGCACCTATCGAACAAAAATATAGCGCACTATTCGCACCTATCGGTACAAAAAATCGCACGACTGTTAATAATACTAGAAGTGCAAACTATCTGTTGAATACCTGGTATATGAAGAGCAACCGATACGATCGGTCGGCGATCGGTCTTGAAGAAGAATGAAGAATGAAGTGAAATTTTGGTCTGGTTGTTGTCATCGGTGTTTCGCAGAGATGCCGGCACGAACAAAGGTCTCAGTGACACAAAGTTGTCCGCTTGAACAAAGGTGTCGATCCGACAAAGGTGTCAGTCAGACAGACAGTCAGACAGTGTCACAGTTGGATGCGACAAAGCGATCGATGCGATTAAAAAAAATTTAACTCACATGTTTACCTATATTTTCGCAAACTATTGATAGATTGGTACAAAAAATAGCTTTGATAATAAACATAAATTTTTAACGAAGTTTTTAAAAAGCATTTTAGCAGTGAAAAGTGAAGTAATGTTTCACACTGACGCAAGTAGGGCCGTTCAGAAATGACGTAGTCAATTAGGAGGAGGGGATTCGGCGATTTGACTACATTTGACTAACGTAATCACAATCACAAGAGTTCCGCCGAAAAAAATTCGTCATTTCTGGATTACCTCCTCTAGCGTCACGCTTACTACTCACTCACTTGAACACAAGATTTATCAGCAAACTTTGATTATAAACTTTTTCCCGCTGGACCAAATTTCTAGATTTTTAAGCCAAAAGATGCGTAATGATCTACTGTTCATGCTCATATAAGTTTTATCTCAGTTAAATAAAGTAGAGCCGCGCTGTACTGTCGTAAACAGACGATTGCCAACGAAAGCACGACCTCAACAATATTACTAAACGAACGGTAGTCCGTTTAGGATATATATATATATATATATATATATATATATATATATATATATATATATATATATATATTAATTCAAAATATTAACAAAATAGATATTCTTGTGATCAAGTATATTTTATTATATATATTTCAGAGGTACTGAGTTAAGTTCAACAGTACGCCCTCATCAGATAAAATAAGATGATGCATGACATACCCTGACATATTAGATGGTTAAGATTCATTCATAGTAGTGAGTAATATATGACAAAACTCAATATTTATATACCTTAATATTGAGAACGTAAGAAAAATATATAATACATACAATAGAGAGGGTGCGTGTGAGACAGCTTAAAAAATACATGGCATCAATATAACTGTTAAAAAAATTAAATTACTGAAGAAAGAGGAAAGAAAGGAAAGCATAGAGGAAGAAACAGCTGATGGGATAATATAGTTAGTAGGTGCCTCGAAAGACAGAAGAGAGTTGATTACAGAGAGACAAAAGGGAATAATTTATGTTCAAGTTTATGGACAATTATCCATATATACAATATATATCTAAACTTATTTGGTTGACCGTTAATATTCAAAATATTTAATTTAAGTTAGATCAGAGTAATGAATAATATTTTAAGTTTTAAGAGTTAATAGGTATCTGTATTAATATTAAAGTATACTATCAAGTTTAATTTCTAAAATTCAAATTTTATGAAATCAAATTTAAAGGATTTACAAACACGAGAAAGAAAACATAATGTTTTTACAACCTAACGAAAGTAAATTTTACCAAAATTATTTATAATATTGACAACAGTTTATATAATATAATTTATAAAATAATTACAGGTATAATGATTAAAGAATTTATGATCAACAATTTGAGTGCCTAAAGGATCAACAAGCCTTATAATTAAACTTAAAGAGGTCTGAATATTAAATTACATATATGTATTAATCAAAAAAATATACAAGGATTATATTGTCGAAAGCCTTAAGGTGATACCTTTCAAATATACATAACATAATACAATAATACAATATAGTAAATAAGTTACTGAAAATATTGTTAAAAATTAATGTTTTATATCAATTATTGTAAAAGGATCATTTAGTTGATAAATACTATAAATATATAAGTCCTAAGGATAAGGGCTAGATACAAAATAAAAAGTGAA
>OZ024744.1:45794136-45819136 GCA_964016885.1 Eledone cirrhosa | reverse complement strand
TCAAATATATAAGAACCGTAGAGCAAATATTTATTAAAATAACAGATTAAAGTTTAAGCAAATAATCGCTGCTTTCACCCTTAACGGGATCTTCTGAAACTAACAAAGTCAATCTGTAAACGCAGAACTGGATATTTCAAAAAACGTTGCAACCGGAGGAAGACAGGGAGACGATACTTTGGTTCGTGGTAACGTTCGCTGGCAAAGAACGGGAAAAAAACGAATAATACGTCATTAATAGGAGCGGTGAAAAACAATTACGCGCAAAGACAAAACCACGTTTATGGTATAAAAGAGGTCGTAGACTAATGTTCTCTTAGGTGGTGCATAGAGACGTTCTCTGGCAATGAACGAAAAAACGAAGATAATAAGTCATATGTGGAGCGTGGAGAACAATAGCACGCAAAGACAAAACCACGTAAATGGTATAGCAGAAATCGTAGACTAAAATTCTAACTAGGAGACCAAATGAATCTCCGCTACAGAGTTAAGAACAAAGTAAATAAATACAATACAGAAGTAATAGGAACAAATAAATACATACACGCAAACAGATACGTACATGGTAAGGTTTTGCGTATGCTTGTGTATGTACGTATCTGCGTTTACAGATTGACTTTGTTAGTTTCAGAAGATCCCGTTAAGGGTGAAAGCAGCGATTCTTTGCTTAAACTTTAATCTGTTATTTTAATAAATATTTGCTCTACGGTTCTTATATATTTGATATATATTTTCCTTATCGAGCCCTCTTTGAATTTTAGTCTTCAATTTTATTATTATTACTATTTGGCTCCTTCGGTTGAGCACTCTACTGACTTATATTCATCATGCAGAAACAACATCTGAATATTTCTACAAAGAACATACCCGTACCAAGCAGGAAAACATACTTAAAACTCCTGATACAGAAAACAGACGCGTTCATTAAAAGGTTGCGTTGGCGTGCCTTTTATTTCGATAATCCGCGAAAAGCAGACAACAAACAGGATAAATTTGGATTTAAAACTTATAATAACCCTCCGTGGAACCCAGCATTGCTACCCTTCGAAAATGATGTCTTGGAACTCATTCGGAATATCAAATTTCGGAATAGGAGCAATTACTTCCAGCAAGACCTGAAGAATAGAATTCGTTCTATTAAGGATTCTAACGCCGTGCACGTCCATTCCGACAAAACTGGCAACCTATATCAAGTGGAGTGCAGTACTTACCATCAACTACTACATAATGCTGTAACTAAGGATTACCGTAAAACTAATCGGTGCGTCATCAATGAAATCAACGATGCTGGGTTTAAAATCACATCTGATCTCAACATCCTGGACCGGACCGAACCTCTGGACCCTATCTCTCCCCACTTTACCCTGAAGGATCACAAATCCGATTTTCCGAACAACCCCTCTATTCGGCTTATTAACCCTACGAAGTCCGATTTAGGTAGACTTAGTAAAACGATTCTTGATAGAATTATACCTGAAATTAGAAGTTTGGCCCCTCTCGCACTGTGGAACAATTCTTTCGCGGTGATTGATTGGTTCAACTGCATATGTAACAAGGAACATTGCCGTTTTATCCAATTCGACATCAACAATTACTACTCCTCCATCACTTTACCACTTCTCCTTAGAGCTATCAATTTCGCTAAAACACTCACAGTGGTTAAGGATTTTGAAGTTGATGTCAGCCTTAATGCCCGAAAGTCGGTGATTAATTTCGACGACTCTATTTGGATTAAAAAATCCAATAGTACCCCATTCGACGTGAGTATGGGCGCCAGTGACTCTGCGGAGGTTACTGATCTTATTGGCCTTTTCCTTCTTTTCTCTATCAAGGACGAATTCCCCAACGCGGGCGGTGGTTTGTACCGTGACGATGGTCTTTTGACCATGACTAAGTGCGGACCTCGTGCTTGCGACAGGTTCAGAAAAGAACTCACAGCCTTCTTTAAAGGCTTCAACCTCTCTATACAGGTTGAGGCCAATCTCTCGGTCGTTAATTACCTCGACGTTACCCTCAATTTATTGAATGGGTTGTATTACCCGTATAGAAAGCCGAATGATACGCTTAATTACATAAGTAAGCATTCCAACCATCCTGCCAGCATAACCAAGAACCTGGTAAGAAACGTTTCGTTGAGGCTTTCCCGTCTTTCCACCAACGAGCGCATTTTCAACGACCATTCCACTTATTACAATGAAGCTCTTGCTCGAAGTGGATTTGTCGATAAGGTAGCATATACAGTGTACGAAAATAGACCTAGAAGAAATAGATCCCGTCGCATTTGTTGGTTTAACCCACCATATAATATGGAGGTGGCCACACCATTAGCTAAGATCTTTCTTTCCCTTATTACGAAGCATTTTCCCCCTACACATAAATATAGTAAAATTTTTAATAGAAATACTATTAAAATTTCTTACTCTACGACTCCTAACCTTGCACATAACATCACAGCTTCAAATTTAGCTAAACTACCTAGCCGTAGGAACACGTGCAACCCTGTAGGTAGTACTAACTGTAATTGTAGGAATCGGGCTGATTGCCCCCTATCCGGGAAATGCCTCTCTAGTAACATTGTCTACAAATGTAAGGTTGTAACACCCACGTCCCGTAGGGCCTACATAGGGTTAACCGCAAATAGTTTCAAGCAGCGTCTTTACATGCATACCCATTCTTTTCGTTACCCTCTAAGAAGGAATATGACGTCACTTTCAGCTTAAATCTGGATTCTAAAAGACAACCACACCCAATATAAATTACACTGGGAGATCCTAGCTAGGGCTAGATCGTATAACGGAAATAAAAGACCATGTGACCTCTGCGCCGCTGAGGCTTTGGAAATACTCTACGCTACAGACCACATCTTAAACAAAAAATCTGAGGCAATTTCGGCTTGTAAACATAAATTGCACAAAACTTTCCTGTATTACAGCCCCACGTTATACCCTAACGGATAGCACGATCTATACGTGGATATTTTACGTCTTGATGTGGGAGCTAAGTATATGTTTTGTTTATTCCTTTACGTATTTGCATAGGTAAGTATATATTACCCGTATGTTTTCTGAAGGTATGTATACCTTCTCGTATGTATATTTGACTGTTATAGCGTATAATTTTTACATATTCTGGTATTTAGGGTTTGGCTATATGTATACGGGAGTTTTGCGTCCGCGTGAGTGTGAAGGTTCGTACGTATAGTGGGTGTGTGTATATGTGTACTTCTTGTTTTAGTTGACTTACGTCTCCGAACATTCGTGTATTTATATGTAGGTATGCGTGTGCGCTTCTTATATACGTATTTATTTACTTATATACGTTTATATAATTACTTATTTATTTGTACACAAGCATACACACACACATATTTATATATGCGTGGTTTTGTATACCCATGGTAAGGTTTTGCGTATGCTTGTGTATGTACGTATCTGTTTGCGTGTATGTATTTATTTGTTCCTATTACTTCTGTATTGTATTTATTTACTTTGTTCTTAACTCTGTAGCGGAGATTCATTTGGTCTCCTAGTTAGAATTTTAGTCTACGATTTCTGCTATACCATTTACGTGGTTTTGTCTTTGCGTGCTATTGTTCTCCACGCTCCACATATGACTTATTATCTTCGTTTTTTCGTTTATTGCCAGAGAACGTCTCTATGCACCACCTAAGAGAACATTAGTCTACGACCTCTTTTATACCATAAACGTGGTTTTGTCTTTGCGCGTAATTGTTTTTCACCGCTCCTATTAATGACGTATTATTCGTTTTTTTCCCGTTCTTTGCCAGCGAACGTTACCACGAACCAAAGTATCGTCTTCCTGTCTTCCTCCGGTTGCAACGTTTTTTGAAATATCCAGTTGTGCGTTTACAGATTGACTTTGTTAGTTTCAGAAGATCCCGTTAAGGGTGAAAGCAGCGATTCTTTGCTTAAACTTTAATCTGTTATTTTAATAAATATATATATATATATTTATATATATTTCATTTATATATATATGTATATGTGTGTGTGTATGTATATATTTATATGCATGTATGTGTATATATGTGTATATTGCTTACCACGTTTGTTTATTTATTTGTGTCCTTTCCTGTATCGCTGTCAACTTAATAATAATTTTTATTTTCTTCAGTCTTATTTTATATTTTTTTATTCGTATATGACGGCCTATTGCATTATATGGTTGTTCATGGTTTTTTATTTTTTATTATAACTAATTGTGTGTGCGTATGTAGGTGTGTATATATATCTATATATGTGTGCGTATGTATGCGTGTATATATGTGTGTATGCATGTGTGTGTATGAATGTGTGTATATATATATGTGTGTGTGTGTATATATATATATAAGAAGAAATTAAAAGATGGTTAAAAATGTCCCATGTATTGTATTATGCGCATTTCAAAAAAAAAATATCATCCAGGGACGATATTTGCGTTCTCATCAGATAAAATAGGGAGACATGATATGAAGCTTAAAAAAACACTTATTGGCAAGGTAGTGTCTAAACATCTGCACTTTCCTTAACTTACCTTCTTTACAGACTTCTCTTGCAGATTTATTTTTATTTCTATTTTTATTTTCACTTCACATCCACTAGTGACCCCACTCCCCCTGCTTTTTGATTCACTTACTTTATATCTTAACAATTTTTACATGTTTTACTTCCCCACTTTTCTTCTTATATATACTCCAGTCCAATAAACTGTTGAGTGCTACTTATCCGATATTTGCATTGCTTTATTGAGGTATAATAAAACTCACCTCCTACATTATATATATATATATATATGTGTGTTTGTGTATTAATGTGTATGTGTATGTATGGCTATATATATATATATATATATATATACGCATATATATATATATATATATATATATATATATATATATATATATATATATATATATATATATATATATATATATGTATGTATATATATATATATATATATATATATATATATATATATATATATATATATATATATATATATATATATATATATGTGTGTGTGTGTATATCTATATATATATATCTATGTGTATATATGTGTGTATGTATATATATATATATATGTGTGTGTGTATGTACATGTGGGTGCGTGTGTCTGTGTGTGTTTATCTACTTTTATATTTTTTTTCCTTTCCTTCTTCCTTTTCCAGCCTCACTTTCATATATATTATATTTTTGCTTTTAATATCCACTGTCAATAAATACACCAGGATTTTTTCAATTTGATGACTGAAAGCAAATTCTGTTTGCTTTCAAGAAACCACTGGTAAATGAAATAATTATCTTATGTTGTTTAGAACATAACTAAATATATATATATATAGTATTAAGGATACTATTTATGGTTATGTATATACTAAAACCTTTTATAGTTATATATATATTATACCCTAAAGAGTGAAAGACAGTAATTTATTACTATCTTATTACCAGTAAGATAAATAGCTCAATGTAACAACATCAGTTGTTTTACAGAGCAGTTATATAGAGAATACATGAAACAAAGTTCTATTTAAATCATTTATCTGCTTACAATTGTTTCTTCCAAACCGAGGTTTGGGTTCTTCGGAGCAATTATTCAGTGATTTTTAACATACTTGACCTCTTTTTCAACACAAGAGACATATTTTACACTTACTGAATTCATCTGCCAACATCTGGGGCTTTCTTCCTTGAAGAGTTACACACGTGGTTTTACCACTACATACCACTGTGTGATTATGAACGCTGGCGTAGAACAAAATACCTGTTGAAGGAGTGACAGTCTTGTTCGATCATTATACTAAAAGCTTATTATTTTAAACAGGCAGTATAATTGATTTAGGTGTCCCACGAAACTCTGTACTGGATTTTACCATCTTTTCCAAGGGTCCGGGTAAATATTTCAATTATTTTGTTAGACCTGTTTGGCTTGCCTCGTCTTTTTGGCTTAGCTGGTTGATGGCTTCATGACCGCCATCTCAGTTTGTTTGGCCTTTATAACCTATGTTTATTGCTCTGGTCTTTATTTGGTCTATGGAGCGCTTGCCAGCATAACTCGGATATTGAATTTCGCTTTATTTTCGACCATAGCCGAAATACGAATCTCGCTGAAATTATATATATATATATATATATATATATATATATATATATATATATATATTAAGTGTATTGAGTTCAGAACTCAAGCATTCCTTTACAATGAAAATAGCTCAAAGAAAAAATATTTCTGACCCGTGTAATACATGTAAATATAAATTAATATATATGATGAAACACAAATACCAACATATCTGTGTTTATATTGTAAAAGAAATTAAGTTAGCTAGAATGAAATATACTAATTATAATATTACAGCTTGCCTATATCGATTTAAAATAATAAATCAACAAAAACAGACAGTATTGGCAAATGGCCATGGTGTTTAGACAAATTTAAATTTCAAAATCAAACCTGTTCCGTAGATAAGTTTAAACTTTAAAATCCAAATCTGTTTCGAGATAAATAAGTGTAAGGATATCTTGTCCAGCTCTCTTCAGTAAACACCCAGAACAAATGGATATACTTCACTTCAAAATATTTTAAAAGACTGTTTAACGCACATGGTTTTACAGTTTCTAGCCAGCTCCATACTCGTACTGCTAGAAATAACAGCCGTATATATGGGGCTACTATCAGCTCAACCTAAGGAGCAATTATATTAAGTGTATTGAGTTCAGAACTCAAGCATTCCTTTACAATGAAAATAGCTCAAAGAAAAAATATTTCTGAGCCGTGTAATACATGTAAATTTATATTTACATGTATTACACGGCTCAGAAATAGTTTTTTCTTTGAGCTATTTTCATTGTAAACGGCTGTTATTTCTAGCAGTACGAGTATGGAGCTGGCTAGAAACTGTAAAACCATTCATAGTATTCATATACATATACACATATATATATACATATATATACATATGTATATATATGTATATGTATGTATATATATATGTGTGTATATGTATATGAATACTATGAATATAGCCCAGAATATTGCTAGAATTATTAATAGGAATTTAAAATTAAACCCAACCTAAGTAAACCCAAATAACAATAACAATATAATAAATAACATTACGAATAATAATAATAGCGAATACATGAATAATAATACGGTATCTTCAAATAACAATATAAGGAAATGTAATTGCAGAAATAACATCTTATGCCCTTTACAGAATAATTGCCTTGATAGAAATTTAGTCTATAAATGCACCATAAAAACTAGGGATAATTATATAGGAGCAACTTCTTCAAAATTTAAGGAGCGTTGGTGTAATTTTAAACATACTTACAAACGATCGGATAAAAATTCTCAATCTCACTATCACAATTAATTTTGTCTTTAAAAGACAATAACACTGACTATTCAATCTCTTGGAGAAAAATGTCGAATGCGGGGGTTTACCAAAATATGGCTCTCTCACGAATTTGTCATGTCTGTATTGAAGAAATCTTTCATATAATTACCAATCTTGGTAATATTATTAACAAAAAAAAGAAGGAAATATTTAATTCTTGTTTGCTTCGATTCTCCAGAACATTTCACAATGTTTATAATTTATAGAACCCACTACACCATGGTCTGTGTAAGTTGCGTATGTACAATATATTTTTTAAATGTTTTAAAATTTAATACATTGAAATATTTTTTATACGATGTAAAAAAACTATCATCAAAACCATATTTACCTCACACCTTACACATCATCTCCACACCCATTAATCCTCTTTAGCGCAAATAGTGACACCCTCCTAGTAACTTTTACCTTGGAGATATCCCCATGTACTTCTACTTTTGGTATATTGGCCTTCAATTGCTTGGACTACATTACACCAATGTAAACTTTAAGCAAGGAATTGGTTGTGCTAGCATTGTCCTGTGTATGTAGTGCCATCATTGGATAAATGGAAGATTATGTAATTAATTTATTAACATAAAAGAGCTATATAATCTATATGCTGAGTGCAATGAATTATGTACAGGTGATGTATGAGTTATAAATACATGTATGACTTGATGGTCAGATCAGTGTCTTTGTGAGTCAGAATTGATCTCTGGACTACCCTAATGATATTTAACTTTGCCATGCAATCAGTGATGCAATGACCCAGAACTTACCAGGAGTCATATATAGAAGTGATTCTAATAAGACCCTGCCAGGTCCTGCGGGTGGACTACACTTACAGAGATCACTGATTTGGAGATCTGACTCTTCATGTGGAATGTTCGGTGGGGGCACTCTATGATAAAAGGTATTCATCCTAATATGAACACCTTTAGTACTTCTCGATAGACTACACTGTAATTTATAGATAAGATACTTAAATTTAGAAATTGTTTATAACCTTATATGATGAGAACTCATTTGAGACACCATTAATGTACTTTAGGATAATAAATTAAACTATAGAAATCAGCTAGTTACCTCCCCTTACGCATTAACTCCCCTTAATCCCACACACACACTTCCGGAATATAATACGATGTCATCTCTCACAACAAAAACAACCTGATCTATGAGTCGAATTAAAGAACGACAAGCTGTGATGTTCTAGCATAGTTCACCAGGCACCCAATGTTGAATCATCGTGGATTGTGAGATGTGCATGTAGTCTATAAATTGCGTTTCCTGGATTGTGAGAGTGGTGGTGTGTACGAGGACAGTGGTGCTGTTTTGCTTCTCATTTGTAATATTTTTGATATTTTTGGTGTTTCTCCACACACGGGCTTCTATATCGTACAGGTGTGTGTAAATAATGCTTAACCAGTTCACCCCCATGATGCTCTTGCCTGCTTTGACTGCTTGTTTTACTTGTAACAATCTGCCGCACTATAATCTTGTATAAATAGGACACGCATGCATGCCACACGTGTGACTGTTGCATACACTGGCTACTCCAAACTTTCCTTTTGCTTTATCTTAGTGGACTGCCTATGTTTTATTTTATTTTAATTTTAATTTTGTCCTTTAATATGACTGTAATATTTGTATGTAAATTACCATGCTATATTATTATAATGGATGCCAACCCACTGTGGGTCAATATATACATGTGTTTCTATATGTCTCTTGTGTTGAAAAGGAGGTCAAGTATGTTAAAAATCACTGAATAATTGCTCCGAAGACTCCAAACCTCGGTTTGGAAGAAACAATTGTAAGCAGATAAATGATTTAAACAGAACTTTGTTTCATGTATTCTCTCGCTATATATATATAACGAAGGAAATGTGGTAAGGAACCAGATGGACCGTAACGCCCCAAAGTACTTAATATTTAGGGTAGTAGAGTGGGTAATAGGAACGAGTAGGACACCGTCGGCTGAGCTCAAGCCGTTTCGACGGCTAATTCTGGACTTTAGTCCAAAATTAGCCGTCGAAACGGCTTGAGCCCAGCCGTCGGGATCCTACTCGTTCCTATATATATATATATATATATATATATATATATATATATATATATATATATATATATATATATATATATATATATATATATATATATATATATATATATATATATATATATATATATATATATATATTTATATATATATATATATTTATATATATATATATATTTATATATATATATATATTTATATATATGTGTGTGTAGAGGTTATATTTAATTTGTTGGGATACAACAAGCAAAATATTTTTATAACTGATATAAAGCACTCAACAAATTATTGGAGTAAATATATAATATATTAACAAATGGAAACTATATTTATAAAACCATATTTATTTCATTATACATATTTCAAGGGCCACCAAGACAAACTATGGTGCGCTTTCATCAGATAAAATATAATATAGGTTAGTTTTATAAATAGATATTGACATATCTTGAAAAAATGCAACCATTCTGGTTGGAATCTCCTGGATAGTGGAGTTATTAGATTTATTGTTGGTTTATTATGAAAATTAGTGTCGGAAAGGTTTAAATAACAGTATATTTAAATTAAGCCGTTGGAATAGGGAAAAAAGAAAGAAAGAGAAAAAACGAAAGAAAGAAAGAGAAAAAAAGCTGAGTATATTTAAGTGAGAGAGAATAGCGTAGTTTTGAGAGAAGAGGCGAAGAAATGAATATAGCGTGGATGAATACTGTAGCATGGATAAACAATAAATAATAAAGCGTGGATAAATAATAATTGTTTCTACTTTAGGCACAAGGCCAGCAATTACCCAGTGCATTACTGGTACTTTATTTTATCGACCCCGTAAGGATGAAAAGCAAAGTCAACCTCGGCGGGATTTGAACTCAGATCGTAAAGGGACGTAACTATGCTGGAAAGCATGGCGTCTGACCCTCTACCGATACTGCTACTCCACCGCCCTGGATAAATCCACAGCCTGGATAAATAATAATATCCGGATTCATTATAATGATAAGTTCAAGAATTTTATCTAATGTTTAATTAATAAATTTGATTAAATGTTTAATTAATAATTTATCAATTCAATCCGTAGTTTAAATTTGTATGTTAGATTATTAAAGAATATATTATATTAAAATATATATTATTAGAAAATATGTTATTATTACAAAACCATATATAATTTTATAATTTATTAATTAATTATTTAAAAAAATTTGTAAGTTTAAAATATCCGAATATTTCTAAGCTCATGGAAATTCCGAGAGTTTACAGAAGAATAATCCCTTATTTGTAAGAAGAAGAATCCCTTATTTGAATAATCCCTTATTTATTTATAAAACTAACCTACATTATATTTTATCTCATGAAAGCGCACCATAGTTTACCTTGGTGGCCCTTGAAATATGTATAATGAAATAAATATGGTTTTATAAATATAGTTTCCATTTGTTAATATATTGTATATATATACATATATATATATAAATATATAATGTAGGAGGTGAGTTTTATTGTAGTACAATAAAGCAATGCAGATATCGGATAATAAGCACTCTACAATTTGTAGGACTGGAGTATACATAATATATAAGAACAAAAGATGGTTAAAAGAGTTCCATGTATTTTATTATGCGCATTTCAAAAACAAATATCATCATGCAATAATATTTGTGTTTTCATCAGATAAAACATGAAGAGATGATATGAAGGTTAAAAAACACTTGTGGATAGTTCAGTTTTAAATCAACATATGAGAAGTACTTTTAGATTGATGTGTGATATTGGGAAAAATATTTTATTTAGAAGGGGGGGGGTGGAAAGAATGAAAAAGAGGAGGAGATGAGAGTAAAAAGTGGAGAGGGAGGAGTATAATGAGGAAGGATGAGATAGGAGGAGAGATGGGTGATAGAGAGAGAGAGATAGCTTTTATAACTGAGAAAGATATATTGTTTTACATAGAGAGGTTGAAAACCGTTGGAAGATAATGAATAAATTAAAAGAATTTGAAAATTAACGAAGAAAAAAATAATGTAAAGTTAAGGTTTGTATATTGAGGGGTTTGATAATATGTGCGATGAAAAAAGAAAATGTTAATATGTATTGAGAATAATGTTTAAGGGTTTAATAATATGTGCGATGTTAAGAAGATGTTGATATATATTATTAAAAGGAACAACAGGTTATTTAAGTAAGGAAATATTGTGAGATGAATGAGTTAGATGAAAGGGAGAAATGAATAATGAATTGAGGATGAATAATCTAACGTTAAAAAAAATGTATATGTTTACGAAGGAATTTTACAAGGTGATATAGAGTAAGAATGTATTGTATTATGTAATAATTGATTCTATGTTAGACAAGAGTGAGAAAAGGTACAGATTAGGGGTTAGACATTAAAAGAAAAAGAGAAGAATGAGTAACAAGTATTATAGAATGTACCTTTGAAATAAGGTAGAAGATGGGTATATTTTTAAAAGAAGTGTATATATATATATATGTGCCTTTGAGAAAAAGATTCTAAATTGATAAAGAATTGAATATTAGCTGTATACTTTGTGAAATGTATTATGGAATTTATGCAAGCAGATAGAAAACAGGTCAGTGCGTCTATTTATTATAGAATCTAAATTAGAAATAATGGTAAATTTTTCATTTAGGCAGAGATTGCAAATTTTGGATAGAGAACTGTATTATGTAATAATTGATTCTATGTTAGACAAGAGTGAGAAAAGGTACAGATTAGGGGTTAGACATTAAAAGAAAAAGAGAAGAATGAGTAACAAGTATTATAGAATGTACCTTTGAAATAAGGTAGAAAGATGGGTATATTTTTAAAAGAAGTGTATATATATATATATGTGCCTTTGAGAAAAAGATTCTAAATTGATAAAGAATTGAATATTAGCTGTATACTTTGTGAAATGTTTTATGGAATTTATGCAAGCAGATAGAAAACAGGTCAGTGCGTCTATTTATTATAGAATCTAAATTAGAAATAATGGTAAATTTTTCATTTAGGCAGAGATTGCAAATTTTGGATAGAGAACTGTTCAAGTATGGAGACGCAGAAGAAACCTTCTTCCAAAAGATGCTATATTTAATATTTTTGTCTTTCAAGGACCATATGAGTTCTGAGAGAGCCGTGTTGGTTCTTTTAAGTTTGTATTTAAAAGACGAATGATGGTTATAAAGACGAGCTTTAAAAGAGGTGGAAGTGGAGCCAACATAGGTGAAGGAATTTGTGTCAGTTATAACTTTACATTCGTAAATTAAGTTTTTATCAAGACAATGGTTGTTGAGAGGACATTTATTTTTAATAGGGCAATTGCAATTGCAATTAGAGAGATTATTAATGAGTGACCTAGTGTTATCTATAGAAGGAATTGGATTGGAGAAGTTATTTGCGATAGGAATAATAGTTTCTTGATTTAGAATGGGATTAAGAACATTTAGCGAAGTTGTGTTTGACGTTGTATTTGGGTTTGTAGAAATTAGCCTAGGGTTTACAATGACGTCGGGAGTACTATTATTATGATATTCAGTGTTGGAAGGAAGAGATTTAGTATTTAGTATTTTATTGTTGTGTTTAGAGGTAATGTTGGAAATGTTGGAGGACGTAGAATAGGAAAATTTTACAGTGTGTTTGTTAAATATTTTACTATAGATATGTGAGGGAGGGAAGCATTTATTTAAGGCACTAAAGAATAATTTAGAAATATTGTTATTAATAGAGATGGAGAAAGGAGCATTATACCAGATTATGTTTTTGTATCTAGGTCTTTTATTAAAGTTATTGGAATGATCATGATTAATTATTCTACTGTAATTTCTTCTAGAATTTGTTTCTTTACTATATTTAATTTTATCAGGATAGCCGGCTTTAGAAAGCGCGTTATTATAGTAATTGGCGTTAGCATCAAAGATGTTTTTATTAGAAGATAGGTTAGATATTCTTTTTCCAATATTACTAACTATAGCATTCTTGATATTAGTAGGATGGTTAGATTTAAAGTTAACATAATTTAGATTCTCATTGTTTTTATGGTAAGGGTAATATAGTCCAGTGTCAAGATTAAGAGATACATCCAAGAAATTAGCTAGTTTGATGCTGTTATCAAATTAAATTTTTAGGTTATGTTGGTTAAAGAGATTACGTATATTAAGGTTAACGATGTTGCAATTTAAGATAGTAAAGAGTCCATCGTCACGATAAATTCCACCGCGAAGTTGAGGAATTTTCCGACTCAAAGAGTTCAAAATAAAGATACCAATTAAATCTGTCAATTGGGATGAATCGGATGCTCCCATTGTGATGTCGAAGTTGTTAGAGGTATCGGCTCTGGTCCAATATTCGTTGTTGAACTCTAGGATGGTTTTACGTGCGGTGAGAATGATGTGAAGTTCATCTGTGGTGATGTCAGAATATTTAAGTGCGAAAGATAGAGCATTATTGAGAAGTGAAGGCGAAATAGAAGAATAGTAGCTGGCAATATCAAATTGAACAAATTTTAGTTTGTTTTTATTATTCAATTCTTTGAACCAGCTAATCACTTCAGAAGTACCAAACCATAAATTTAGGTTCAAAGAAGAGCAATTAGAACGAACCTGTGGGATAATTCTATCCAAGATGGCTTTACTAACTACCCTCAGATCTGATTTAGAGGGGGCGATTAATCTAACAGGTAGTTCAGTGCGAAAATTGTTTTTGTGATCCTTGAGATTTATCCTCGGAGTTCTTGGGAGGAATGGTTCTGTCTTTTTTTCAATGCCAAGTAAACCCTAGGCTAATTTCTACAAACGCAAATACAACGTCAAACACAACTTCGCTAAATGTTCTTAATCCCATTCTAAATCAAGAAACTATTATTCCTATCGCAAATAACTTCTCCAATCCAATTCCTTCTATAGATAACACTAGGTCACTCATTAATAATCTCTCTAATTGCAATTGCAATTGCCCTATTAAAAATAAATGTCCTCTCAACAACCATTGTCTTGATAAAAACTTAATTTACGAATGTAAAGTTATAACTGACACAAATTCCTTCACCTATGTTGGCTCCACTTCCACCTATTTTAAAGCTCGTCTTTATAACCATCATTCGTCTTTTAAATACAAACTTAAAAGAACCAACACGGCTCTCTCAGAACTCATATGGTCCTTGAAAGACAAAAATATTAAATATAGCATCTTTTGGAAGAAGGTTTCTTCTGCGTCTCCATACTTGAACAGTTCTCTGTCCAAAATTTGCAATCTCTGCCTAAATGAAAAATTTACCATTATTTCTAATTTAGATTCTATAATAAATAGACGCACTGACCTGTTTTCTATCTGCTTGCATAAATTCCATAAAACATTTCACAAAGTATACAGCTAATATTCAATTCTTTATCAATTTAGAATCTTTTTCTCAAAGGCACATATATATATATACACTTCTTTTAAAAATATACCCATCTTTCTACCTTATTTCAAAGGTTATTATACATTCTATAATACTTGCTACTCATTCTTCTCTTTTTCTTTTAATGTCTAACCCCTAATCTGTACCTTTTCTCACTCTTGTCTAACATAGAATCAATTATTACATAATACAATACATTCTTACTCTATATCACCTTGTAAAATTCCTTCGTAAACATATACATTTTTTTTAACGTTAGATTATTCATCCTCAATTCATTATTCATTTCTCCCTTTCATCTAACTCATTCATCTCACAATATTTCCTTACTTAAATAACCTGTTGTTCCTTTTAATAATATATATCAACATCTTCTTAACATCGCACATATTATTAAACCCTTAAACATTATTTTCAATACATATTAACATTTTCTTTTTTCATCGCACATATTATCAAACCCCTCAATATACAAACCTTAACTTTACATTATTTTTCTCTTCGTTAATTTTCAAATTCTTTTAATTTATTCATTATCTTCCAACGGTTTTCAACCTCTCTATGTAAAACAATAAATCTTTCTCAGTTATAAAAGCTATCTCTCTCTCTCTATCACCCATCTCTCCTCCTATCTCATCCTTCCTCATTATACTCCTCCCTCTCCACTTTTTACTCTCATCTCCTCCTCTTTTTCATCCTTTCCAGTAAACAGGTGGGGTAGTTGGCCTTGATAAGCTTCAACCAAAGCGAAACAAGTCTTGTCGGCTTATCTCCCCTATTTGCTGAGATCAAAGTGAGTGAATTTGTCACTACTTTAAAACAATAGCTTATGGTCTTCAAAATGCTTTTAATTAAGCATAAAGTGTATTGCAAAATACATTACATATACATCCATATATATATTGCTATTTCAGAGCTCCAATTCTAATTTTTAATTTCTGCCTGACCAACAACCGCTCTGCATAATCAGCTCTTGAAAATTTGGACGTGAACAACAATTATAATTGAGTGGCTGCTATTTGCAGTATAGCAATATAAGGTTGCACTTACCAACGAAACGGTTGTAAATACCTGGATAAAATCCTTCTCTTAATGCTTACCTGTGTTTTCTATTTTATACTTTATACTCCAAGATTAAACGGAATTTTTACAAACTTGTGGAGTTACTCCTAACCGTACGTTGAAACCGTCAATGAAACTGGCTTTCTTAACCACGAACTGGATCACAATAAGCAATTTTATGCTTCCCTAACTATATATATGTGTGTGTGTGTGTGTGTGTTGACACCTGAAATATAGCTTAAGAGAAACATGACAATAATGATAGGCACGCAACATTTGAAGTGGTTTATATAATTTTATTGGCCTTTGTCACTCTAAGTAGAGCTTTAAAGAATTAGCTTTTAAAGAATTTCCCTTTTCTTTAAATCCATCAATCATGACCAACCCCCAACCATCTTATAGACACCAGAAATATAAGCATTGTTAGCTTAAGAGAAACTTAAAAATAAGGAGTGGCACTCCAATTTGAACTTGTTTATAGAATTCTTTCTGCCTTTGTCACTCTAAATACAATTTATAACCTTAAAGAATTAGCTTTTAATGAATTCCCCTTTCTTTCAACCAATGACCTCCACCCACCCCACTCCCCATTCTCTCCTACCACCTGAAAAGATATAAATACCACAACATTTATTTTGGACAGCCAGATTCCTGATGATTTCTAAAGAATGAAACAGTTCTAGTCCTGTAGAATCTCATCTATATTAAAACTATATATAAATATATATATACGCACAGACAAAAACACATGCACAAAATGATACATACACATACATGCGTACATACATAAAAAAACACGCATACATACACGCGATACACATATACATACATGTACATCTAATCACACGCACGCACTCGATATATATATATGTATATATATTTCGTTTCTGAATTTGTTTAGCAAGATTCTTTATCTGAAATCGTGCGTTGAAACCGATATTGTTATACTTTGGGAGGGTCATGTTGCCAATAAGAAACACACGCACCAGTTGCTTTCACGTCAATTTATTATAATAAATTTATAATAAATTTATAAATTTATAAATTTCTGCTTGGTTGGTTGGTTCCACAACCAGATAGTTATTTATATATTGTCATAGTTCTTTCGTCACACACTCTGTGACCTCTTCAGTGACTGGGGATTCCTTTCTTTGTTTCTGTGCCTCTCCTTTGTTCTGTCCTACGCCATTTTATTTCTGTGTGTGTGTTGTGTGCTCAGTCTGCGCATGCGCCACATCCGGGTGTCTGTGTGTGTTTATGTTCATTTATTTATTTGTTTATTTACATGTTACTGGTTGGTTGTTTTTTCTATGTGTGTGTGTGTTTTCATTTTGTCCTTAATTGTAAGTTGTGATGTTACTGTTCCACTCATATTTTCTATTTAATTTTGGTTGTAATTATTTTATGTTTATTGCCTCTGTAATTTGTCTAAACATTGCGTCTTTTCTGTGTGTAGATTCTATTTTTATTTCTATGTTCTCTAATTTACCCTTGTGTTCTATTTTAGCATGTTGGTAGAGTACAGATGATTCTTTACTATCTTGAAGGTCTCGCCAGTGTTCATTTATCCGTTCCCCTACACTACGAGCTGTCTCACCTATGTACACTATATTTTTGTCTCTACATTGACCTTCAGTACATCTTATGCTATACACTACATTTCTAGTTTTACAGTTAATATGGGGGCTTATTTTACAGATTATACATTTCTTATCTATACATGAGGGTCTTTGAAAAGGGTATGTCTTGCTAATAAGTGTTTTTACGGAGGTACCTGGTCTTTCTACTATCTTAATATTGAGTTTATGTTTATTTAGGGCCCTTCTAAATTTGTAAGCTAATTCACCTCTAGGGGTTGTATCGATGAACATTACTCTCTGGTATTTATTGCTATCATACACATAAGTTTATTCTATTAGCCTTGTTCCTAGTTCTTTCTATTCTATTCCAAAATTTGCTCCTATACATGGGGCAGGTCCCGTTTATGTCATTGTTTACCATTTTTTCCCACTTGGTTCTGGCTCCTCTATACACTCTGATTTTATCTCTCTGATTGTAGCCAGAGAACTGCATACAGTGGATGAAGTGTTGTATGTGTCTCTCTAGTTCTTCGGGGTTGCACATGCGGGACACGTTTCTCATCACCCGTACCAAATCCGCAATCAGTATGTTGATTTTGGTATGGTCCGAAACGGCCGAGTTTCGGTGGATCAGATGTTTGGAAGTCATGGGTTTGGCATAATGGGAATGGAGGATTTGTTTTTTGTTGTTAATGGTATCTAACCAGAGCTCTGTGTCTAGTACAGGTAATCGATGGTTGGGGTGTTTACTTGGGTAGTCTATAGTAACTCTAATGCTCTGGTGGATGGAGTTTGCTATTTGCTGGATGCTTTCCATTGTGTTTTTCTCTAGTTCCTGACTGTTCTCTAGTGGGGGTGTCTTAACTACGATGTTTAAATCATCAACGTAGCGGGAGTACATTATCAGTGTTAAGGCGTCTTCTAATTGTTCTTTAAGTTTAAGTTTAAGTCTACTGTCCCACCATACCATGAATAAGTTAGCTATGTCGCCTGCAATGCTAACACCAATGGCTGCTCCTTCCTCTTGGGCATATGTTTTTCCATTAAATTTGAACATATGTTCCTTAAGGGTTAGTTTTATGCTGGCCCCTACCGCATGTGCAATCATTTTCTTCAGTTCATCGTGGTTTTCGGGTGTCCGTATGGCTCTGGTCCACCCGTTCCATCTATCTGTGTGGGTTTTCTTGGCCATTGAGGTAATGGTAGGTGGTCTGCCTCTTGCTGGTCTTGTAGGGCACAGATTGCTAAGGTCATATGTGTCTAGGTAATTATTACTATAGGTAAGTTTAAGTAGGAGTCCCAGCTCACTGGTATCAATCCCACGGAACTCAACATTGCTCTCACTGATCATTTCTACGCATTTCTCCACAGCAAAATCCACGTCAATAGATGGATACAGGGACACAACATCCATACTACCTATTATGCAGTTTGTTAGGTCCCTAGATCGGTTACTCACGCCGATTCTGCTGAGGAGGTCCTCCGTGCTGTCACATACATCTGGGGACATTTCAATGATGGGGCGTATGATCAGGGAGAGGAAGTAGGACAGTCTGTAGTTACTAGCAATGTTAGCTCCACAGACTGGCCGTGTTGGTGGTCCCGCGACAGGGTCACTGCCCGTTTTATGATCTTTTCGAAGCCCATACAACGCCGGCACGTCATTGTTCCAGGCCTGGAAGTTGTTGGCAGTCCTTTTGTTGGGCTGCATTATATTCGTCCACATCACCATATGGGCATTGAGGGCTTTTTCTCTATCCTCATGCTCCTGTGGTGTTACCTCTCTTGTGTTAGTGATGTGGGGTTGCATTGCCTGGATGTAGTTTGGCAGGCTGTCAACCGACATTCTGCCAGACTTGTCTGTTGGAAAGCATGCTATCTCTCCATTACGTGAGCGCTGCATTTGCAGATTTTTCTCCCAGTTGTTGGACCTCCATTCTATTATGCTTCTTGCTATACTGTTCTATAATATTTCTAAGTTCGAATCTAGCTATACTAAATTGTGCTTCTGTTTGTTCATCGACCTCCGACGGCAATTGCGTGCGTTTGTTAAATGGTAAAGTCGTGGCGTGGACTCGTCGCAGGTCGAACGATTTATCGGAGGGATTATAAAAAGTAGAGTTCCAGGCTGCTGCTTTATGTGTACTAGTGCTATTGTTATTGTTAGTTGTGTTGTTTCTATTTCTATTTCCACCAACAGCCTCATGGTTGTTTCTATGTCTCTCATAATTACTCCTGTCTCTTTCCACTGGCTCATTGTTGTTATCTACCCTATTTTGTTTGTCTGTGTGTTCGTCTTGGTTATTTTCTTTGTCCTTAGTCTCCCTTCTCCTTTTAATCCTATTACTTTCTCTTATTTCTGTGATTTCTGTGCTACTGTCATTACTTGTTTTCTGTGTCTGTGTGTTTGTTAAGATTGTGGTGGTGGTGAGAGGCATTGAATGTGTGTGTGTTGTTGTTGTTCATGTGTGCTGTTGTTGATGTGTGTTGTTGTTGTCTCCGTGTGTGTTATTATTGTTGTGTGTGTTGTTATTGTTGTTTGTGTCTGCGTGTCTGTTGTTGTTTGTGTCTGGGTATGTTGTTATTGTTGTTGTTGTTGTTGGTGTGTGTGTTGTTGTTATTGATGTTTGTGTCTGTGTGTTTGTTGTTGTTGGGATGTGTGTTGTATATGTGTGTGCGTATATTGTTGCTTTTGTTTTTGTTTTTGTTTTTGAGGCTCCAGCGTAGTTTTGTAAATGATTTTTTCTATTTCTGACAGACAACTAATCATATTTACCTTCTTGAATGTCGCAAATTTCGGGGGTAAACATAATACAGATATCTCATCGTCATCTATTACTGTGTTGCCGTATATATTTGTGTTGTTGTTGAATTCACCTGTTAATGAGGTGTCGACCATATTTATACCGTCAATTTTGTCGGGATATCTATTGGTATTCTCTATAGTATCCTGATTTAGCTTTATCTGCATAAGCCACTTTAGTTTCTTGTTAAAGTGCTTATCACATTCTTGAGTAATGTACTGTTCTTCAGGACGTATAAGACTTATAAATATTAGTTTCTCTCTTCGTGTGGTGATCCTAGCTATTTCTTGTATTAGGTTACGCTTATGTTTTTCTTGATGACTTAATTCTCTATAGATCTTCTTTTTTATGTTTAGAATTAGTGTTCGTTTTAGCCTATCTGCTTGTTTTTTGGTGAGTTGTAATCTTCTTACGTCGGTGTTGATGGTGTTGGTGTAAACTCGGGACGAGGCACATTCTTTTATGAAGTGTAGTTGTCGAGATGTTATGGTTTTTCGTAGACAACAGAACATGGTGGTTTTTAGTATCTTGTTAGCCTGGCTAAGGCTTACGGTATTTCGTTTCTGAATTTGTTTAGCAAGATTCTTTATCTGAAATCGTGTGTTGAAACCGATATTGTTATACTTTGGGAGGGTCATGTTGCCAATAAGAAACACACGCACCAGTTGCTTTCACATCAATTTATTACACCAACATGCTAAAATAGAACACAAGGGTAAATTAGAGAACATAGAAATAAAAATAGAATCTACACACAGAAAAGACGCAATGTTTAGACAAATTACAGAGGCAATAAACATAAAATAATTACAACCAAAATTAAATAGAAAATATGAGTGGAACAGTAACATCACAACTTACAATTAAGGACAAAATGAAAACACACACACACATAGAAAAAACAACCAACCAGTAACATGTAAATAAACAAATAAATAAATGAACATAAACACACACAGACACCCGGATGTGGCACATGCGCAGACTGAGCACACAACACACACACAGAAATAAAATGGCGTAGGACAGAACAAAGGAGAGGCACAGAAACAAAGAAAGGAATCCCCAGTCACTGAAGAGGTCACAGAGTGTGTGACGAAAGAACTATGACAATATATAAACAACTATCTGGTTGTGGAACCAACCAACCAACCAAGCAGAAATTTATAAATTTATAAATTTATTATAAAATTATTATAATAAATTGAAGTGAAAGCAACTGATGCGTGTGTTTCTTATTGGCAACATGACCCTCCCAAAGTATAACAATATATATATATATATATATATGTATATATAGTGAAAAATGGAACGGGAACAAAACAGAGAGGCAGTACGAACAAAGGTTTATTAGTTTCACGCTCTTGGGGGTGGGGGTGGGGGGGGCGACGTTTCGGGCATAATCCCTTCTTCAGGCGAAAAGTGGGTGGGAAGAGAGTTCCGAGGGTGTGTAGGAGAGTGGAGGAGAGACATTTAGAAAAAAAGGGGGGCACGGTGGAAGGGGTACAAATAAAAAGAAATAATAAAAATAGAAATAAACATGAAGATAAACAAGTGGAAGAAGGGTGTGGGGCGTGTAGGGGTGGCGGCGGGTGGAGTGGGGGGAGGGAGGCGGGGAGGGCTGAAGGGAGTGTATGTGTGTAGGTGTACGTGTGTGTGTGTGGAGGTGTATGTGAATTTGAGAGTTGGGGGAAGAACGAGGTTCCATGTTCAGGAAAAGGTGTGTGTCGGGTGGAGTGTAGATCGGTGTGTGTGTGTGCGTGTGGATGGGGAGGGGTCAGAGGAGGAAGAGGATTTCGGAGGCTGAGTGTGTATATATATTGGGGTACGTACGTGTGTGTGGTGTTTATACGTTTTGTGGATGTAGGTGGCGTGGTTCGAAAACATTTTTTTTTAGTGTATGTCCGTGGGTAAGTTCCTAAGGTATATATATATATATATATATATATGTATATATATATATATATATATATATGTATATATATATATATATATATATATATACATATAAAGTGACAACCACCACCAACAACCTACTAGCCACCAGCGAACGATATGTGGGTATGACACAAGACAAATTCAAAACCCGTTATTACTCACATGTGGCATCTTTCCTACATCCTGAAAAAAGATTTACAACAGCTCTGGCTAGCAGAATATGGGATTTGAAAGACCAAGGTATCCAATATAAATTAGATTGGTCAATTTTGAACCAATCTAAAGAATATACAAGAGGAACAAAATATGCACACTCTTGGATTTTACAGAACCTTAAATCACCAAAAACCTGCCTAAATACAAAAACAGAAATTTTCCCAGTTTCCCACACATGAAATCACACTTCGTTTCCAGCTCATATAAACTTAACTCACTTTCAGACACTTATCCTCCACAATCTCTTGTTCTTCACTTTCCTCAAGTTACCTTCTTTACAGACTTCTCTTTCAGATTTATTTTTATTTTTATTTTTATTTTTATTTTTATTTTTATTTTTATTTTTATTTTTATTTTATTTTTATTTTTTTTATTTTTATTTTTATTTTTATTTTTATTTTTATTTTTATTTTTATTTTTATTTTTATTTTTATTTTTATTTTTATTTTTATTTTTATTTTTATTTTTATTTTTATTTTTATTTTTATTTTTATTTTTATTTTTATTTTTATTTTTATTTTTACTTCACATCCATTAGTGACGCCATCCCCTGCTTTTTGATTCACTTACTTTATATCTTAAACATTTTACATGTTTTACTTCCCCCTTTTCTTTCACTACCTGATATCACATGTCACTTGTGTTTTTAACTCCAGATATTTTCTGTTGTCCCTCAGCCGCTTTTATTTATGTTTACTTGCGTATATCTTGTACCAATTTATTCATACCGCTGGTTTTTATATATGTATGTATGCGTGTGTGTGTGTGTGAATATATGTATATACGTGTTTGTATATGTATACGAATGCATTCGTATGTGTGCGTGTTTGTATATATGTGTGTGTGTATGTGTGCTTTTACGTATATGTTTTTTACAAACTTATATATATATGTGTATATATATATATATGTGTGTGTGTATATATATATATATATGGTCGCGTGTGTGCGTGTGATTAGATGTACATGTATGTATGTATATGTGCATCGTGTGTATGTATGCGTGTTTTTGTATGTAAGTACGCATGTATGTGTATGTATCCTTTTGTGCATGTGTTTTTGTCTGTACGTATATATATATTTATATTTATATATATATGTGCGTACGAGCTTGTTTGCATATCTGCATGCTTTCTACTTTTTATTTATTATTTTTTTCTAGTGAATTGGCAGTATCGGTAGAGGGTCTGACGCCATGCAAGACACGTTTTTCCCCCAGCTCGTCTCCTTGACGGAGCTGCAGTCCTGGGTCAAGCGAAGACCGAGAGGGAGCGCTTGGAGACTGGAATGTCTTCAGGCGCTCACAGCCCTCGACCAATCGGGCAATGTGATCGGTGGAAACTCCACCTTGGCGTTCTATAGGGGATTAGTGGAGGGGAAGAGCGACGACGTACTTGGAGAAACTCTAGGCGTCGACGAAAATCAACTAGCCAATCTCTTCGGAAGGACTTTCGGGCCGGGGCCTATGGACAACTTCCAGAAATCCCTGGCCTGGCAGTGCTTCCGAGGAGCTTTGCCAGTTCGGGATAAACTCTACAGGCATGGAGGTGCCGTCAGCCTGGCATGTCCGAGATGCGCGCAGGGCGACGAAACCGTCCTGCACGCACTAGTCCAGTGTCCGAGCATTGCTGACTTGTGGGTTTATGTCGAACACCTGCTGTCACGTGTAGGACGGATCCAGCTATCAGCTGAGTCCATCGTGAGGATTGCCCCGCCCCCTTCCTTTAGCCTGGAAGGGCAGGCAGTTTTTATCTGTCTGGTGGCCATGGCGAAAGAGATAGTATGGTGGACACGTTTGAAAGGGCTGAAGACGAGCACTTACCTCTTCGGTGATGCCCTGATTAACTTTTTCAAATTTCATTTGAAAAGGAAAATCAGGGTAGAGAGGGAAGTGCTCTCTTCCCAGCATTTTGTTGAAAGATGGGTGAGAGAAGCAAGTATGGCCCGAACGAATGTGCCTTCTCTGAGTATGTGTCTGTAAATTAAAGGTGGAAAACTGGGAGAGGGCACTTGCCCTGGTGGTCAGGGCCACTGTGGTCTTTTAATGGGCTTTCTCCACAAATGTCCCTTGGAAGTCTCCCCCCTATTGGGGAATTTTTCTTTGTTATTTTATTTCAACCTCCGTTTTTTTTTTACACGCAGAAATGCCCATTTGTACCGTCCTGTATTGTCCTGTACTGTCCTTAATGTCTACTTTATGTGAACCCTTGTGGTTAATAAAGAAAACATTATTATTATTATTATTATTATTATTATTATTATTATTATTATTATTATTATTTTTATCGATAGTGTTTTACCCAGCATTTGAGGTAGACTTAGATGGTACACGTGGTGTCAAATTTCTTACAGGAATACTTGTTTCAAAGCACTGTTCCGCCTGGCTACTAGGAAGTCAAGTAGCAGGGCGACCTGTAGCACGTGTTGTTGATTCCATGTTTGTTGTGGTGGACTTACAATTAATAATATTTATCTTATTTTTACGTTGGCGTAATTGTTTCGCTGTGAAATAATTTAGCTCTGGGTGCATTTCGTCCCTGTGTAGCTTCATTCTGTTCATA